>SJYT01073909.1:206706-253040 GCA_006410635.1 Cephalophus harveyi | reverse complement strand
CCCAATCCCTCCCAGCATCAGAGTTTTTTCCAATGAGTCAACTCTTCGCATGAGGTGGCCAAAGTACTGGAGTTTCAGCTTTAGCATCATTCCTTCCAGACATTTTAAAACATAAAGTCTACTCAGATAGGTCATTGATTTTAACATACACAATAGAAATTCTAATGTTTTTGATTTTAGAATTTGACAAAAGGCTTCTAAACAGTAATTATCCCCTAATTTTCTATAATGAACATGTACCTTTTTTAATAGTCAGAGATTAACTTTTTCACAATTGGTCAACTCCTTTTTTTCCCCTCTACCGAATCTGCCAGTTGATTTGACAAAATGGACTAACATTCGGGGGCTGAATTTTTCTTCTCTGGCCAGGAGCTTGGCTGCTGGTGATTCAGTACCATTGGGGCTGCTCAGACAAAGCTCCTGCTCAGGGGCTGAGAATTGCACCGGAAGGTCAGGCGCTCTGCCATGGAAACGATCAGCACGGCACTGGGGCTGCCTTACATCCATCCTACCAGAAACAAGCCCGTGTAAACAGGACCTTACTCCTCCTTGTCCACCCGAGGTCAAAGGGAGGCCAGGCCCCCGCCCCGCGTTCTGGCCTATGGGCTGGCGGGGCTCCCCGGGCACTGTGTTTACTGATGTTGGTGCAGGGGCAGCAGCCAGTGTTGGCAGGGCCCAGGCATGGCCATGTGGGCTCCTGGATGAAGTTCTAATGAGTTGCCGCCAAAGGGATCAGCCTTTGAAATGATGGCCAACAGCCGGTAATAGTAAACTAGTATCTTGGGCTGGAGGACAAGGAAGGTCGCATTGGCCAGCTGCTCACCCTCCTTCTCGAGAACGTGTTATAAAAGCTTTGCTTCTCCACAGGAGCACCCTCAAAAGTCGGCAACGCCCCGCGGGCACCATGGCCGCCCTGGGCATCACGGTTGCCCTGCTGGCGTGGATGGCCACCCTGCTGCTCGTCTCCATCTGGAAGCACATCTACAGCAGCTGGAAGCTGCCCCCCGGCCCTTTCCCGCTGCCCATCATTGGGAATCTTTTACAACTGGATATTAAGAACATCCCCAAATCCTTCACCAGGGTAAGAGAAATATTGTTGATTTGAGGGGGGAGAATTCAGAAACTAGATGTAATATGTGTGCTTTCAACTCACTCTCAGACAAATTAGGATTCAATACCAGCTTGTTGTGAATCAACTGAATCACCAGAACCACCCAAGAGTGATGATCGAGACGTTAAGCTGCCGATGCAGCTCGGGCACGCGGCTCAGGGGCCCTGCTCACGGCTGGCCCCAGCGGGCCTGCTTGAGCAGCGTCAGCTGCCTTGTCGCTGGGCGGCTTGGCCAGCCCAGCGTGGCCGTGGCTGCCGCTACTCGCCGCTGCTGTGCGAGAAGGGCCCTGCACTGACACCCGACGCACGCTGGCTGGGTGTCGGCCTGCAGCTCTCCTTAGGTGCCAAAGAACAAGAGGAAAAGTGAGGTGTTTGACCCCCCTACACACACCTCTTACTGCATTTGTTGTGACCAGTGAATGAGCTCATAAATCTAGAAACTAAACGCGTTGATGAATCTATTAAAAGAGTTAAGCACAGAGCCACTTTAAAAGGCACTGGCGAGCTTCACGCTCCAGGGAGGAAGACGGGCCTGGAGACTCTGGACAGTTCAGATCCAGGGTGATCCAACAGCCCCTAGGGTCCAGGACCTTGAGTGAGGACAGCAGACGAGGTGGTGGGGGCAGTCACGCGGAGAGACCTCAGGGGGACCGGAGGAATCAGCCAGGCCTTCCGAGTTACCTGTGTCTGGGAGGGAGGGGACCGAGGTGCACCCAGGTGCGTGGGCCGAGTGTGCTTGCACCGGGATGCGCTCCCCGTGGAAGAAGCCACCGTGGGAGGGCCTTCCCCAGGTAGCTCTGGGTTCTCCTGGTCAACAACAGCGGTTTTGGGGATCACGTTAAAGCATGGGCCTCTTCTTGGAGCCAGCGCGGGCTCACCCCACAGCCTATTGTTCTCCGCAGCTGGCAGAGAAGTACGGGCCGGTGTTCACCCTCTACCTGGGCCCTCGGCGCATCGTGGTTGTGCATGGCTACAAGCCCGTGAAGGAGGTCCTGCTTGACTACAAGAACGAGTTTTCTGGCAGAGGAGAAATCCCTGGATTCCAGGCGCACGAGAACAACGGTGCGTCCTGCTTGGGGTCGGGGTGCTGGGAGAGATGCTGGGGGAGGCCCTGGAGTGACAGTAGCGACTTGCTAAAGACGGAACGCTGACGCGACCCGCAGACGAGTCAGGTGATGGTTGGCTCATGCCGTCGTTTCTCCGCGTGTGTTGATGAAAGCGACTGTGTGAGCCTTGCACACCAGAGTGGACGAGACCTGGAACACCCACCCACTGACCAGCAAGGCAGACTTATTCATAGAGAAACAGGCCAGAGGCAGCTGCTTCTGCCGTCTGGCCCAGCGGTGCCTCCCTCCACAGACCTTTCTGCCTCCCTGGGTCCCCAGTCTCTCCCGGGAGCTTCAACCACTCACAGCTTCAACCACTCCAGGGTGCTGGGGCCCCATCTACTGAGGTCCCTCACCCATGAATGGCACCCACCTGTCCAGTGAGGGGGCCTCTGATGCTCCACCCGGGGCTGCTCTTAGATTAGGAAGAGGGTGCTGAGCTGTCCCTGCGACCCCTCTTTCCTCTGCCCCTCCCGGCCCCCAGGCTCCAGACCCGAGTTCCCTATGCAGGGGAGGAGGCCTGGGGATCTAGCTGGTCTTTATTGGAGCATTTTCCAGAGTCCTGACTTCAGACTCCACCGTCTGCGTTTCCTGGGAAGTCCTGGAGCCAGGGTGGGGGCCCTGGCTGGGAGGGTGCCCCTCCTGCCCCCCAGCTCTGAAGGCGCCCGGCCCCTGCTGTCCTCCGACCTCACCGCTTGTCCTTGGCCGCTTGCGCTGTGGTGTTTAAGTGAGATTCCAAAGCAGATTAGGGTGAAACAGTGTCCCTTCTACCCACGAAACTTGGAACCCTCACTTCTTCCTGAGTCAGTTTTGGTGATGAGCTTCTGGAAAACTCGTTCATTTCATGGAGAATTTCCAGCTTGCTGTGCTTAGAGTTGTGTATGGGCGTCTTGCCTTCTTTTTCCGTCTGCATTTCTGAGGCATTTGACTCTCTCTCTTAGATACCGTGCTTTGGTTTTTCCTCCTAGGAGCTCCTGAAACCAAGTTAAGCGCCTAAGCTTTGTCATTTACACAGAGGAGCTTTCCTGGAGGAGAGCCCGGGAGGGCAGGAGTTCTGGGGTCAAAGAGCTTTACCGTGGCCGGGGCAGCCGGGGAGCCCTGGCCAAGCCGCGCGCCCCTGAGCGTGGTCAGGCGGAGCCGGCTTCCGCATCCTGCGGCTGGGACACGAGGGGCCTGGCTGCCCCCCGCCTGTCCCCCGCTGTGGGACACGCGCTGCATGTCCCAGTGGCCTAGGGCTGACCCTGCGCGTCAGCCAGGCATTGGAGCCAGGTCTGTGGTCCCCAGGAATAATGGCGTGAGTGCTCTCGATTGCCGCAGCGTGGAGCAGCGGCTGCGCATCAGTGTGCTGAGAGGGCCGCCCCCGCTTCAGCCGGCCTGCGGGGCTCTGGAAGGGGCGCTTCCTTGCCCCGCTCCTGCCCGTTTGGCCCCACGCGATGGCGCTTCTCTGGCGCGTCTCCTCGTCTGCGCGTCCCTGTGTCTCACCCTCTCTGCCCCTCCATCTCCCTTTCTCTTCTCTCTTCTCACATTTTTCTGTATCTTCTTTTCTTTCTACACAATTCTCCCAAAACATTTTTAAGCTCCCTTCTTCCCCGCCCCTCCCTCCTCAGCCACCCCTCTCCTCACCACGTGCTCTTCAGCGCGGCCCCCAGCTCCCCCCCTCCCTGCCTTCCTCCAGCACCTCAGGCCCTCAGGCCTCGGGCACAGCCTCTGCCCTGTCCTCCAGCCTCCCCAGCACACACCCCCTGACCCCTGCCGTCCTTGCTTGTCCACCCTCTGTCCTGGGCCAGCAACGTGGAGGGCCAGAGCTGCCGAGGCCTGGCCAGGCTGAGGGCGTAGTCACCCGTGAGTTTGGAACGTCCCTTCCCTAGGTGCCCTCTTGGGCTGCTCTGCTGCGTACCCAGCTTCCACTTGGCCCATAATACAACGTGCCCCAGGAATCAGGGCCAGGACCCCCGAATGCACGGCCCTGAGCTCAGTCCTACCCGTGCTTCTAACCTGGTGAAGAGCACCTGTGGACGGGCCTCCTCCAGGCCCACACCCCTCAGTGGCCACGCTCTCTGTCCGTGGGCCTGTCTGCGTGCCTGCCTCCTTGGGTCACACACCTCTTCCCCAGCCCTGCTGGCTCTTCCTCTGCAGGCCCTCCAGGTGTCCTCTCGGGCCTGGCCAGGCTTCCTTCAAGAAAGACTGGGCCGTGGCCTTCCTCAGACCTGGACTCGCAGGCGGGAAGCCGCTTGAGGGCTTCCCAGCTCTCGAGGTCTGCTGGTTGGGACCTTGGATTTTAGTAAGGACTTGCTGTGAAGCCACAAAGTGCAAGCTGAGGTATCTGTAATGTGAGGGTCAAAGATGACTGACAGCCATGCGCTGTGCCAGCCTGGATGGAGGGGAACTTGCAGAGAACGGGTGCAGGCACACGCACGGCTGAGCCCCTCGCTGCTCGCCTGAAACTATCAGCGGTGTTAAGTGGCTACGCTGCTGCTCTCGTGTGGAAGTTGCTCAGTTCTGTCCGACTCTTTGTGACCCCGTGAACTGTACAGTCCATCCAGGCCAGAACACTGGAGTGGGGAGCCAGTCTCTTCTCCAGGGGATCTTCCCAGTACAAGAATCGAACCCAGGTTTTCCATAGTGCAGGCGGATTCTTTACCAGCTGAGCCACATACCCTAATACAAAATGTTTTGGCATTAAAAAAAAAAAATCACCAAAAGCAAAATGCCCTCAAAGGAATTAGTCAGCAGGCAGGAAAGAGGCGGGAGGCCCTTCTTGGTAGTCAGGCACGGTCCCCCTCTCGTGGGGGACATAGTGAGGGAAGCAAGGAGGCTGTGACTGAGGAGCTTACACGGGCAACAGAGAAAACCAGGCTCCACACCAAAGGCCTCCCTGCAAACCGGAGCGTTGGTCCCTGTGTGGGCCCCTCAGTGCCCCCTGCAGAGCCGAGCCCATCACGCCTGCCCTCCTCCTCCTGAGAAAAATGTTTGCGGTAACGGCTCTCCTGCTCCCTCTCCTCAGGGATCATTTTCAACAATGGGCCAACCTGGCGGGACACGCGGCGGTTCTCGCTGACCCTCCTCCGTGACTTGGGGATGGGGAAAGAGGGCAACGAGCAGCGGATCCAGAGGGAGGCCCACTTCCTGCTGGACGTGCTCAGGAAGACCCAGGGTGCGTGCCGCCCGGGGCCCGCACCCAGCCCTCCTTCGACGGTCAGCCCACAGACACCACTTCCCGGGGCGGCTTCCTCTCTGATCCTGGGGGTAAGGTGACCACCGAGGGTGGAGCTGGTGTGTCCTGAATCACCGACAAGTAAGGAAAACCCAAGTGGCTCACACTTCCACCACCTCCCAAGAATTCTCACGGTTCTAGGGGGTCTCCTCACAAGCCCTGGAAATGTCCCTCCTGCCGCGCCCACAACAAGCGCCCTCTCAACGCCCCTGTTTTCCAGGCCAGCCCTTTGACCCCACGTTTGTCCTCGGCTTCGCGCCTTACAATGTCATCTCTGACATCCTCTTCCGCAAGCGCTTTGACTATAAAGACAAGACGGGGCTGAGGCTGATGAGTCTGTTCAATGAGAACTTCTACCTGCTCAGTACCCCCTGGATGCAGGTGAAGAACTCTCCTCTCTCTTGCCGGCTGGGCGCCCTTGCTTCAGTTTGATGGCTTGCAGCAGGAAAGGGATGAGAAGGGGTCACTGGTGGGTGTGTGGACAGACGGGCACACGAGACTAGAGGGCATGAACTCTCCTTCTGGAGACTTCCAGGGAGCCTGCGGTTCCCCCCAGCTAGCCTTGGGACACTCAGTTTTACTCTTTAAATTGATCCTCACCAGACAGGCAGTACCTCTGCCTATGTGCTCATGTTCCCACCACAGAACTCACATGCCTAATAGAGTGGTGCCCAAAAAGATACTTTCAGCCAAAATGTTCCAAATAATACAGTATCGACAGCCATAAATTTGGGTTTGGAGAAGGTTATTATCCTGGCATACAAAATGCTATTGCATCCAGAAAAAAAATGTATATAGTAAGAAAGTTCTTTCCCTCCTCCCTCTCTTTCCAGATTTATAATAATTTCTCAGACTACCTACGGTACCTGCCTGGAAGCCACAGAAAGCTCCTGAGAAATGTGTCTGAAATAAAAGATTATGCCTTAGAGAGAACGAAGGATTACCAGCAGTCCCTGGAGCCCAGCTGCCCCCGAGGCTTCCTCGACACCATGCTGATAGAGATGGCGAAGGTACACTCGCAGCTGGCGCTGCCGGACCAGGGGGAGCTGAGCGCTCGGCTGTCACGACATGGGTCTGCAGGGCAGGGGGCGCTTTTCTCAGATTTATATGTGACTTGCACGGTGTTGTCCACGCCGCCCACACTGGGTGCGTCCTGATGCTGCTCCCAGTTTCACACGTGCGTGCTGGCTTCAGCACGGCCTCCACACACGTCGGCACTCGGCCAGCCCGCCAGGCCAGGCTGCACCCTGCTGTCTGTTGAGCTCACCAGCAAGATGGCTTCCCTTGGGGAAGCTGTCTGGGGGGTGTGGATTGGGGTGAGTGGGACCTTCACGCTGGCTCCCTCCAGTCCATGCTTTTTAATCCCTTCTGATCAATGAATGACTGCGTCTCATCTGGGGAGAGGCCCTCAGCCTTCCTCCTCAGCACTTAACTCCCAAGCTGTGCACGACCTCAGGGGCTGCAGCCCTTCCCAACACAACCTCCCTGACCCCCTCTCGGGTCCCCACCCAGATCGGCCTCGCTTCTCTCCCCGTGGCACCACAGGCGCCTCTGGAGCACCACACCCGGCTTCCCCGGATGACTTGCTCCAGTTGTCTGAGAGCCTCCTCCATCTGCTGGGCCCCCTCCCACCCCTCTTCCCATTATAACCTGCTTCCTGGGACCGAAAGCCCCAGCTGTGGGCAGTAGGAGGCCGAGGGCAGCCCCGGGCTGCTGGAGGTCGTGGCGCACGGGCAGGAAGGGCCTCAGCCCCCAGGAGGGCCCTTGGTGGCAGAGAAGGATCTCCAGTCTCACAGCCAGGTGAGGGTGCAGCCCCCACGGCCCATTTCTGGGGGCCTTGGTTCCCTCACTGTGCGACGGAGCTGCCGGTTCCGTGCAGGCTGGGCCCGAGGAGCAGGCAGGGCGGGCAGGTTCTCCTCTGCCCAGGGACACAGAGTCTCTTTTTCATCCACCTGAAGACGTTCCCGCATTGAGTTCCTGTCTCTCATCCACAGGAAAAACACAGTGCGGACCCCGTGTACACCTTGGAGAACATCGCTGTGACTGTGGCCGACCTGCTCTTTGCGGGGACGGAGACCACCAGCACCACCCTGCGATACGGGCTCCTGATTCTCATGAAATACCCAGAGGTGGAAGGTAGAACAAGTAACAGGCCAGGACTCGCCCTCGTGACTGTCACATGTGGACGGAAACCCTGTGTCCCTCAGCCTGGAACATTTAAGCTTCAGCTTCCTGTCTGCAAAACAGGGGGGGCCCCTGGGATCACTGGGGGACTGCTCGGGGGACGTGCTCTTGTACGTGACAGGCACCTGGCACTCAGGCCTCCCACACCCACTGACACACCCAGACTGCAAAAGAAAGTCCAGTGAAGAGACGCCATACTGCCAGAATCCACTGCAGGACATGACCTGTTTATGAGAGAGCGAGCGTGTGCTCATCACCCTAAGAGCCAGCCTTTCAGGAAGAGCTGGGAGGGAGGAGTGGGCAGGGGCAAGGCCTCCTGGCTTATCTCACCAGATTGGGAGGGGGACCACAGGAGGGACCCAGGTAAAGCACTGCGAGTCTGCCTGCTGCCCCGGGTCCAGCCCTCCTCCCCAGGGCGCCCCCCCAGCGCCTGGACCAGCTGAGCTCGGGGTGGACCAGGCCTGACTCTGGGGGCTGCACGCACAGAGCGCCAGGCGCTAGAATCAGCCCCAGCCCGGCCCGTGGGCGAGCAGCACTGTGTGTTAGCAGGCTGGCCAGCACCAGCCGCTGAGGAAAGAGGAGGGAGGGGGCCGTCGCAGGGCTCAGGCCGGAGCCCCCACCTCTCACTGGGCGGGGGTCCCCACTGCGAGGAGCCCCTCTCTACCCCAGCCACGCCTCTTGCTGATGATAATAATTTGGTTCCTACTGTGTGACAGGTGTGGGTATTAGCTCTTTAATACACTGTGGTCTTGAAGGCTGATGTGAAAGGGCATGAAGTTATGACCTCGGGAACATGGGTATGTGACCCATCCAGGGTCAGACCTGGTCCATCTGACTCTAAGGCCTTCGCCTTTCCATTGGACAGAAAAGTAAGGGGAGGGAGCCCGGAGTCCACTGAGCAAAGCCCCTGTGGGTCTGGGGCGGCTTTGAAGGAGCTCTGACCATTCTGTACTAGGAGAGCCACAGCCTCCAAGAATTGTTTATTTTATTAATCGTGACAAATTTCCGGTATAGAGAAAAAGATAGAAAATAAATATGACAGTCATCTATATATACATCCATTGCCAAATTTGACATGTTAACATTTTGCAGTACTAACTCAGAGCTCTTGAAAGCAAAGATTACAGAGCCAGCTGAGGCCCCTCCTCACCTGCCCGGCTTCCCCACACACCCCGGACTGCAGTCTCCCTGGAGTGCTGTGCAGCACCCATGGAGGGCTTCTTACGCTCACCAGTCACTGAGCATCTGCTTAGTATTTACCAGTTGCTAAGTAATGCCATCTGTGTTGCTATGTGTGTTGAAATTGAGTTACTCGGTTAGCATACAGCGTGGAGCTCTGTAGCCCTCTCAGCATATTACAAAGGCCCACAGGCAGCCCCGACCCTAGCGAGGCAAAGCACCGCCGAAGCTGCTGTTGCCTCTGCCTGGAGGGGCTTCCAGAGTCCTTCCTCCAGGGCCCTTCAGGAGTGCGACATGCTTGTCTGTTTCCATTCTCCGTTCGCCTCCACACTCCGAAGAAGCACGCAACAAGCCAGCCTGGGGTCACAGTTAATAGAGTTTCCCTCCTGCTAGAAATCCCCAAGACCCTTTTTCATTCTCTGCTTCTGGTGTGAAGACAAGCCCCGGACTAGCCGTGACCACTAAGAGAACGGAGGCCATAGACAGACGTGTAGAGGCTGTGGACGGCACACACCTCCCCCAGCTTAGCTCTCACTGCCGTGTGAGGATGAATTATCCACTAACGGGAAGCTCCATAAGCATCTACTGGGTCTAGGGATGGGTGCTGAGCCAGCCTGGAGTCATGCATTTATTCCATGCATATCTTGGCAGAGAAACTTCATGAAGAAATTGACAGAGTGATTGGGCCAAGCCGAATCCCTGCCATCAAGGACAGGCTGGACATGCCCTACCTGGATGCTGTGGTGCATGAGATTCAGCGATTCATCGACCTCATTCCCTCCAATCTGATCCATGAAGCAACCCAGGACACAGTGTTCAGAGGATATGTCATCCCCAAGGTCAGACGTGAGCCTGCAGTGCACACCCAGCAGATCAGCTGCCTTCCAGGGGGCAGGATGGGGCCAGGTGTTGCTGAACACTAGGGGCTGGGCCAGCATCCCTACCTGCAGAGTGCCCCTCCCCCAGCAGGCCTGGCCTGGACCTGGTGACCCCAGAAATGAGGCCGTCTGGGAAGGGGGTTCCTCAGGTGGTGCCTGGGGTGGTGGTGTGTCCCAGAACCAGGGACAGACTGCAGCGCCATCCAGCCCTGGATGTGCCACTCGGAGAAGCCGCTGGCCCCAGAAGGGGAGAGCGCTCATCGCCACTTGCTACCGCAGCCGCCCGCTATCTGCCCTTAGGCGAAAGGCGTCTCCAGTTGGAAAGGCGTCTCCAGTTGGAAAGGCACCGTTTGTCTAACGCACGGCTCAGCTGGGGGCCCCGGGTGAAAGCCTGTGATGCGTTAGCCTGACTGGCCCGGTGGCTTGTGTTCCCTCCAGGGCACGGTCGTGATTCCGACGCTGGACTCTGTCCTGTATGACAGGCAAGAGTTTCCTGAACCAGAGGAGTTTAAACCAGAGCACTTTCTGAATGAAAATGGAAAGTTCAAGTACAGTGACCATTTTAAGGCGTTTTCTGCAGGTAAGGAGCATTCAGAGGCAGCCCTTCCGTGGGATTGTCCCTGCTCCCTACTCTCGGCCCCACGCGCGATCTGCATCACGCCCCTTACCCCAGCCTGGCCCCGAGTGCTCCTCCCTGTGCAGAGAGGCTAAATGGCGTCTTGTCACCGGGAGTCCTGAGACTGAGCTGAGGATGAGTCCTTTTTCTCCTTCGATACTTCATTTAATAGAACTTGGTGAACTCTCTCACAGCTATAATGCCTGCCTCTCCATAATTTTAAACAAGGATCACTGAGCAAAACCTAGTACTCAGTCACCTGGACCCATCACAGGGCCGTCTCCCCTCCCCAGGGAAGGCCTCCCCTCCGTGTGCTGTGAGGGGAGCTCTGTGACCGACTCTGTAACTGCAGCTCAGCGTGAGAGCGCTGGCTTCCACGGGGCCCCTTCTGCCTCTAGGGCATCAGGCTGGGCACTGGCAGAGCCGATCCTCCCGACCAACCACAGGTTCATGCAGCTGAGAGCTGGTGGCTGAGGCCCTGATCCTCCTACACTGAAATCCACCCTGGGCCCCCATTCAGCGGGTGGGCGGGCCCAGTTCTGCCTCGGTGCCCTGACACACGGCCTCCTCCCGCCCCCTCCCCTGCCCCCCGGCCTGGGCCGAGTCTTAGTGCCGCTGTCGCCTGCAGGAAAGCGGGTGTGCGTTGGAGAAGGCCTGGCTCGCATGGAGCTGTTCCTGTTGCTGGCCGCCATCCTGCAGCACTTTAACTTGAAGTCACTTGTTGACCCCAAGGATATCGACCTCAGCCCCATTGCAATTGGGTTTGCCAAGATCCCGCCCCGTTACAAATTCTGTCTCATTCCCCGCTCCGAAGCGTGAGGCGCAAACGCCCTGAGACCCCGGGCCCCCCTGCGTCCCCTCTGCGAGGACTCTGCGAGCCCGGGCTCCAGAGGGAACCAGCTGGGCCACTGCTTTCCCGGCCACGTTCCGCAGACAGGATTTGAAAGCAAAGTGCAAAAAGATTGTGTCAAACTAATTAAACTAATTAGAGCAAACTATGACTTAGCTTGTGTTGGAGTTCCTAGAAATCATGGTAAGTAAGAACATGTCAGTATAGTTTAAACTAAGCTTCTGAAAAAATAGAGCTATTCAGTCATCAGAGTCAGTATGTCTTATAAAGGAGTCACAAAGAAGAAAACAGATGTCATTTTGTTGTTCAGAAAAAATAAAAATAATATAACTTTGGCTACCTTCCCTCAGATACGAAGTTCTTCCTCAGGCTCACTGGTAGCATCATCCTGTGCTATATTTTAGGACTGAAATATATCTGAAGAGTCATCATAGACACCTGATATTATCTCTTAATATTAAAGTCTGACTTTGTGCCTGCAAGGGTAAGTTCTAAGCATGTAGAGACTCTAGTGTGGAATGAGGCAGAAACTTGGCAATCATTAACCAGCTCCATAACCTGAATCTCAGAAGAATCTGTGAAACAGAAGAATAATTTTGGACAAGAACACTGTCCCCATCCACCGGGCATACACCAGGAAAACCACTGTGTGCCCAGCCCTCCCGCCTTGACCTCCCTGTCAGTAAAAGGGGTGTGAGAGCAGCCCCTCCAGGGCAGAGACGCGAGGGCTGGGCGGGTGCGACGCAGAGCTTTCGGATGCTCGGGGCACCTGAACCCCATGTGTGTCCCAGGTTCCTTCGTAAAGCGACTCACCCAGCAGTACAGCCTCTTCCCATCTGTCACTGACCCTCCTGCTTCTCGCGTAGGAGGATCCTGTGATAACCTCGTGCCCGCGTAGGTAACCCAGGACCATCTCCTGTTCTCAGGGTCCTAACCCTAATCCATTACGTATTCAAATTTCCACCTTCCATGTGAGGCAGCTTACACATAGCTTAGAAGAAAGTGGTGTCATGTCCCAAGCAAACCGGAACCTGGCAGAGCAAATTACAAGATCTGAAGCCTGAGGACCCCGTCTGGCTTGAAGCTCCTCCTGCTGAAGCCAGTGGGGCAGGGGTCCTGCCCTTGGTCCTCTGCTGGGAAGGGGTCCTGCCCCTCGATGTTTGCCAGACAGCCCTGCCTCCACTAGTTCAGACAGGAACAGTCTACCTTGTTGGAAGCAAGTCAAAGATTCCCATTTTTGAAACCAAGGAATCGGCCCTGATGATCTGAGTCACGTTTCGGGTCATGCGTCACTTGCCTAAAAGCATAACACACTTCACAGCTGAATAGCTCTATCATCTCATCCTGTAAAATCCACGAAGTCCAACAGCATATATCGGTTGCTTCCCATCTTCACTCCAAACTGGCAGTTTTCCTGCTGAGGTAGCTGATTTATTCCCAGTTCACACCTAATACTAACTTCCTTATCCAAGGGACACTGAGTCACACCCTTGATCTTCTCTTCCAAACATGAATACACTTTTTTCAATCAGTTCAGTCAATCAGTCGTGTCTGACTCTATGACCCCAGCACACCTGGACTGCAGCACACCAGGGCTCTCTGTCCATCACCAACTCTCGGAGCTTGTTCAAACTCATGTCTAAAAGCCAGTGATGCCATCCAACCATCTCATCCTCTGTTGTCCCCTTCTCATCCTGCCTTGAATCTTTCCCAGCATCACGGTCTTAACAAATGAGTCACTTCTTTGCATCAGGTGGCCAAAGTATTGGAGTTTCAGCTTCAACATCAGTCCTTCCAATGAATATTCAAGACTGGTTTCCTTTAGGATTGACTGGCTTGATCTTCTTGCGGTCCAAGGGACTCTCAAGAGTCTTCTCCAACACCCCAGCACAAAAGCATCGGTTCTTTGGTGGTCAGCTTTCTTTATGGTCCAACTCTCACATCTATACATGATACTGGAAAAATCATAGCTTTGACTAGACGGACATTTCTCAGAAAAGTAATGTCTCTGCTTTTTAATATGCTGTCTAGGTTTGTTATAGTTTTTCTTCCAAGGAGTAAGCATCTTTTAATTTCATGGCTGCACTCACCATCTGCAGTGATTTTGGAGCCCAGAAAAATCAAATCTGTCACAGTTGCCATTGTTTCCCCATCTATTTGCCATGAAGTGATGGGATGCCATGATCTTAGTTTTTTGAACATTGAGTTTGAAGTCAGATTTTCACTCTCTTCTTTCATTTTCATCAAGAGGCTCTTCAGTTCCTCTTCACTTTCTGCCATAAGGGTGGTATCATCTGCATATCTGAGGTTATTGATATTTCTCCCGACAATCTTGATTCCAGCTTGCACTTCATCCAGTCCAGCGTTTCTCATGATGTATTCTGCATAGAAGTTAAATGAGCAGGGTGACAATATACAGCCTTGATGTACTCCTTTCCTGATTTGGAATCAGTCTGTTGTTCCATGTCCAGTTCTAACTGTTGCTTCTTGACCTGCATGCAGATTTCTCAGGAGGCAGGTAAGGTGACCTGGTATTCCCATCTCTTGAAGAATCTTCCGCAGCTTTTTGTGACCCACATGGTCAAAGGCTTTGGCGTATTCAATAAAGCAGAAGTCGATGTTTGTTTGGAACTTTCTTGCTTTTTCGATGATCCAACAGATGTTGGCAACTTGATCTCTGGTTCCTCTGCCTTTTCTCGGTTCACATACTGTTGAAGGCTCGCTTGGAGAATTTTGAACATTACTTTGCTAGCGTGTGAAAGTGAAAGTTGCTCAGTCATGTCCAACTCTTTGTGACCCCCATGGACTGTACAGTCCATGGAATTCTCTAGGCCAGAATACTGGAGTGGGTAGCCTTTCCTTTCTCCAAGGGATTTTTCCAACCCAGGGATTGAACTCAGGTCTCCTGCACTGCAGGCAGATTCTTTACCAGCTGAGCCGCGAGGGAAGCCCATTGCAAGCGTGTGAGATGAATGCAATTGTGTGGTAGTTTGAACATTCTTTGGGAATGCCTTTTTTGGTGACTGGAATGACAACTGATCTTTTCCACTGTTGAGTTTTCCAAGTTTGCTGGAATATTGAGTGCAGCACTTTAGCAGCAGCCTCTTGTAGGATTTGAAATAGCTCAGCTTGAATTCCACCACCTCCACTAGCTTTGTTAGTAGTGATGCTTCTTAAGACCCACTTGACTTCGCATTACAGGATGTCTGGCTCTAGGTGAGTGATCATACCATTGTGGTTATCTGGGTTATTAAGATCTTTTTTGTATAATTTTTCTGTGTATTCTTGCCACCTTTTCTTAATATCTTCTGCTTCTGTTAGGTCCATACCATTTCTGTCCTTTATTGTGCCCATCTTTGCATGAACTGTCCCTTTGGTATCTAATTTGCTTGAAGAGATCTCTAGTCTTTCCCATTCTATTGTTTTCCTCTATACCTTTGCACTGATCACTGAGGAAGGCTTCTTATCTTTCCTTGCTGTTCTTTGGAACTATGCATTCAGATGGGTATGTCTTTCCTTTTCTCCTTGGCTTTTCACTTCCCTTCTTTTCACAGCTATTTGTAAGGCCTCCTCAGACAGCCACTTTGCCTTCTTGCATTTCTTTTTCTTGGGTGGGGTTGGTCTCAATGACTTCCTCCTTACAATGTCACAACCTATGTCCATAGTCCTTCAGGCACTCTGTCTACCTGATCTAATGCCTTGAATCTATTTGTCACTTCCACTGTGTAATTATAAGAGATTTGATATTGCCAGGAGAAATATTAATAACCTCAGATATCTGCGATTCATGGGGTCGCAAAGAGTCGGACACGACTGAGCGACTGAACTGAACTGATTTAGGTTGTACCTGAATGGTCTAGTGGTTTTCCTTACTTTCTTCAATTTAAGTCTGAATTTTGCAATAAAGACTTCATGATCGGAACCACAGTCAGCTCCTGGTCTTATTTTTGCTGACTGTGTAGAGCTTCTCCATCTTCAGCTGCAAAGATTATAATCAATCTGGTTTCTATATTGACCACCTGGTGATGTCCACGGGTAGAGTCGTCTCTTGTGTTGTTGGAGCAGGCTGTTTGCTATGACCAGTGCATTCTCTTGGCAAAACTCTGTTGGCCTTTGCCCTGCTTCATTTTGTACTCCAAGGCCAAACTTGCCTGTTACTCCAGGTATGTCTTGACTTCCTACTTTTGCATTCCAGTCCCCTATGAGGAAAAGGACTTTTTTAAAAATTTTTTTAATGTTATTTCTAGAAGGTCTTGTAGGTCCTCATAGAGTGATTCAACTTTAGCTTCTTTAGCATTACTGATTGGGGCATAGACTTGGATTGCTATGATACTGGATGGTTTGCCTTGGAAATGAACAGGGATCATTCTGTCATTTTTAAGACTGCACCCAAGTGCTGCATTTCCAGCTCTTTCATTGACTCTGAGGCCTACTCCGTTTCTTCTAAGAGATTCTTGCCCACAGTAGTAGTTATAATGGTCATCTGAGTTAAAGTCACCCATTCCAGTCCATTTTAGTTCACTGATTCCTAAAATGTTGATGTTCACTCTTGCCATTTCCTGTTTGACCATTCCCAATTTACCTTGATTCATGGACCTAACATTCCAGGTTCCTGTGTGATACTGCTCTTTACAGCATCGGACTGTAATCCCACCACCCGTCGCCTCCACAGCAGGGCACTGTTCTCACTGTGGCTTTGCTCTTTCTGAAGTTATTTCTCCATCCTTCTCCAGTAGCATACTACTGACTGCGAGTTCATCCTTCAGGGCCCTATCCTTTTGCCTTTTCATACTGTTCATGCGGTTCTCAAGGCAAGAATACTGAAGTGATTTGTCATTCCCTTTTCCAGTGGACCACATTTTGTCCAAACTCTCTGCCGTGACCCATCCGTCTTGGGTGGCCCTACATGGCATGGCTCATAGTTTCATTGAGTTAGACAAGGTTGTGGTCCATGTGGTCAATTTGGTTAGTTTTCTGTGATTGTGGTTTCATTCTGTCTGCCCTATAGACTAAGAACCTCCCAGATACTTAAGCTCTTGCCCCTTCTTGTTCAATAACCCTGTCTTTAAGTCATTCCCCTCTTCTTGCATTTTTTAATAAGCAATTTGAAGGAACCATAAGCAATGGTTTGCTCCATTGACACTATAAAATGTGATCAACAAATATGTTGTTGTTTTTCTGTCACCAAGTCTGGTTCACTCTATGCTATATATCCAATTTCATTTTTAAACTATTTAAACAGTTCTGCCTTCCACAAAACACTGCACCTTGGACACAATCAGGCCAAGTGCTTTCCTAGCTTATTACAAGTATCACCTTTCTCCGTTGTCCAATACACTTTTCCTCATGTCCTTCCAAGGCCTTTTCAATATGGTCTTTATCACCCATACATCTGGCAATATTTTGTACGTGAATATGAAAAATGCTCTAAGAAGTGAAAGTTTTCTCTACAACTCTCCCCTCCCTTCTGAGCTGTTACCAGAATTACTTTTAAAAGCCTCCTCACAGGGGCCGTGTGTACCTCCCCCAAATTCATAAGTGGAAGCCCCAGCCCCCGGGTGACAGTGTCAGGAGTTTCGACCTTTGGGAGCTGATTAGGCCAGAGTTCTCCTGACTGGGATTAACGCCCTTATGCAAGAGACCCCACATAGCTGCCTTTCCCCTTGCCGTAGGAGGACACACCGAAACTGCCTTCAACGAGGGAGCAGGCTCTCTCCAGACACCGAATCTACTGGCACCTCGATCTTGGGCTACGCAAGCTCCAGAACTGTGAGAAACAGATGTCTATTGTTGATGTTCTCAACCTGGGGAGGGCCGGCTGGCGCTTTGCTTGGAGGGTGGCATGGTCAGAAAAAGGTTCTCTGTGGACTGCCGGGTGCCCACAGCTGGAGGCTTTGTGACCTGGGAGTGGAGTTCAAGGTGCTGACGAGGCTGGGGCTGGCCTGAGGGCCGCGCGAGCGCACATGGGGAGCCTGCAGGCCACGCTCACTGCCCAGCTCTGATTGGCAAAGTTGTGACCCTCTATGACATTGAAAGAGCTTCCGCGGTGACTCAGACGGTAGAGTCTTCCTGCGGTGCGGGAGGCCAGGGTTTGATCCCGGGGTCGGGAAGATCCCCTGGAGAAGGAAATGGCAGCCCACCCCAGCACTCTGGCCTGGAGAATGCCGCGCACAGAGCCCGGCGGGCCCCAGGCCAGGGAGTCGCGGAGCCGGACACAGCTGCGCAACCGACACTCCACTCCGCACCCCGCAGCTTTCGGTTCGCTCGTCTGCAGCGGGAGCGCCGGTAAGGACTAACGGACTAACGAGTTGCCCCTGGCTTCCCAGGGACGCCCGTGTGAAGCGCGGGTGGAGCCTTGCTCTGTGGCAGCTGTCTGTGGGGTCTTTCCTGCAGGCGAAGTCTCAGGCTCCCTGATGCACTGTGTAGCCGGCTGAGCACTCCAGGTTTCACGCACAGTTTACACAGGACCCAGTTTTCAAGGACGGTGAGTTCCAGGAGGGAATCACTGGGCTCTGGATGTCCGTTCTGTTTTCTAGGAATAAGGTAGCTATTGTGAAGCGTGAAGGGGAGGTGCCCTATGAACAGATTTCTATTGGAAAGACGGCCCCACGATCCGAACCCTCCCATTAGTGCTTAGAGCAGAGGCAAGAAAGTCACAAAAAGGAGAAGACACTAGCTTGCACAGCCAGTGAACCGCCGCTGCCTCTGCCCAGAGTGAAGGAGAGCTGGGTAATAATGGAAGGTCTGGAGGCTTCCGAGGCGGCTCAGTGGTGAACAATCCACCTGCCAATGAAGGAGACACCGAAGATGCAAGTGTGTTCCCTGGGTGGGGAAGATCCGCAGGAGGAGGAAATGGCAACCCACAAGTGTTCTTGCTTGAAAAATCCCGTGGACAGAGGAGCCTGGTGAGTTACAGTCCACAGGGTCACGAAGAGCAGAACGTGACTGAGCGGCTGAGCGTGCACACAGGCAGGGGAGGACTGGGCCGGTTCTCAGGAGGAGGCCTGAGCTGGGCCGAGAGGGCTGGCTGTTGCTCAGTTGCTAAGTCATGCCTGACTCTTTGAGACCCCATGGGCTGTGACCCGCCAGCCTCCTCTGTCCATGGAATTTCCAGGCAAGAGGACTGGAGCGACTGCCATTTCTTTCTCCAGGGCTCTTCCCAACCCAGGGGCAGCCCTGCGTCTTTTGTGTCTCCTGCATTGGCAGGCAGATTCTTTACCCTTGGGCTTGGCAAAGGCTAAGGGAATGTTACTTATTGGAGAGATCTTGAGAGTGTGGTCTGGGATGGAGGGATGACCTGTCACAGCTGAAAGAATCTGTCTACAGTGCTCCCTAAATATTCCCATTCCGTCATTCTGCACTCATCATTTCTGTGATCTGAACACTCTCACACCTGTTATGCCCTCAACTTTGATAGCCAGGGGTACGGTGACGCTCCCTCTTCCTGGTAGTTCTTTCTGTTCAGGAATGGTTTGTCAGGGTATTTCTGCCTTATAGAAAAGATTGGGGAGTGAATGGGGTTGGGGTAGGGGTTCAGTTCAGTTCAGTCGCCCAGTCATGTCTGACTCTTTGTGACCCCATGAATTGCAGCACGCCAGGCCTCCCTGTCCATCAACTCCTGGAGTTCACTCAAACTCACGTCCATCGAGTCCGTGATGCCATCCAGCCATCTCATCCTCGGTCATCCCCTTCTCCTGCCCCCAATCCCTCTCAGCATCAGAGTCTTTTCCAATGAGTCAACTCTTCGCATGAAGTGGCCAAATTATTGGAGTTTCAGCTTTAGCATCAGTCCTTCCAAAGAAATCCCAGGGTTGATCTCCTTTAGAATGGACCTTTTG
The DNA here is from genome assembly GCA_006410635.1 of Cephalophus harveyi. Taxonomy (NCBI): domain Eukaryota; kingdom Metazoa; phylum Chordata; class Mammalia; order Artiodactyla; family Bovidae; genus Cephalophus; species Cephalophus harveyi. The sequence continues at coordinate 234,065 of SJYT01073909.1, read as the reverse complement.
GATCTCCTTGCAAGGGGAGTCTCCTTGCAAGGGACTCTCAAGAGTCTTCTCCAAGGTAGGGGTGGGGAGAGAAAAAAGGATTTGAAGCCATGAGCGATTGGCTAGGCTCATGGGATTTTTTGTATACATCAGATATCTTGACTTTTGGATGTTATCCAATCTGCCACCATTAAGCCAAAGCACATGTTTATTTTTGACATTTTTGAGAAATGCAACCAACTTAAGACAGGAAAGAATCTGCTTGCAGTGCAGGAAACCTAGGTTTGATCCCTGCTCAGGAAGATCCCCCGGAGAGGGCATGGCAACCCACTCCAGTATTTTTGCCTGGAGAATTCCACAGACAGAGGAGCCTGATGGGTCTCAAAGAGTGGGACATGACTGAGCGACTAACATTTTCACTTTTAAGAACAAATAATTTCTAGAAGACCTTGCTTTAAATATGCTTATCCTTTTTTGCTAATGCTTTCTGTGGACTAAGTGGGCTCTCAGGGCTAGTAACATGTTTCCCATTTAACATCTGTTCTTGATAATCATAAATTCTACAGCACAATAACAGGAGCCTATTTTCAAACAAACTAGTAAAATTATTTTTCCTATTAGAGTGAATCACTCTTCATTCTAATTGGCTCCAAACTGATTTTTCAAAAAAATAAAACATAGCATGTACCCCCATAGAAATAATAGACTCATGATGTAAAAAAGGTGAAAAGTTGAAACATAGTTTTCTGGTCTGTTCACAGCTGATTTGTAAAATTCATGTGGTATCTTCATTGCAACAACCTTACTGAGGTCCAACTAAGTAACGTTTTCCTTTCAGAAGTTCTACTTATGGTTATGAAGTTCTATTGATCGTATTCAGCATGCAATATAAGACTTCCTTCTCTGCATCAGTTCAGTTCAGTTCAGTCGCTCAGTCGTGTCCGACTCTTTGCGACCCCACGAATCGCAGCACGCCAGGCCTCCCTGTCCATCACCATCTCCCAGAGTTCACTCAGACTCACGTTCATCGAGTCCGTGATGCCATCCAGCCATCTCATCCTCTGTCGTCCCCTTCTCCTCCTGCCCCCAATCCCTCCCAGCATCAGAGTCTTTTCCAGTGAGTCAACTCTTCGCATGAGGTGGCCAAAGTACTGGAGTTTCAGCTTCAGCATCATTCCTTCCAAAGGAATCCCAGGGCTGATCTCCTTCAGAATGGACTGGTTGGATCTCCTTGCAGTCCAAGGGACTCTCAAGAGTCTTCTCCAACACCACAGTTCAAAAGCATCAATTCTTTGGCACTCAGCCTTCTTCAAAGTCTAACTCTCACATCCATACATGACCACAGGAAAAACCATAGCCTTGACTAGACGGACCTTAGTCGGCAAAGTAATGTCTCTGCTTTTTAATATGCTATCTAGGTTGGTCATAACTTTTCTTCCAAGGAGTAAGCGTCTTTTAATTTCGTGGCTGCAATCACCATCTGCAGTGATTTTGGAGCCTCCCAAAATGAAGTCTGACACTGTTTCCACTGTTTCCCCATCTATTTCCCATGAAGTGATGGGACCGGATGCCATGATCTTCGTTTTCTGGATGTTGAGCTTTACGCCAACTTTTTCACTTTCCTCTTTCACTTTCATCAAGAGGCTTTTGAGTTCCTCTTCACTTTCTGCCATAAGGGTGGTGTCATCTGCATATCTGAGGTTATTGATATTTCTCCTGGCAATCTTGATTCCAGCTTGTGTTTCTTCCAGTCCAGCCTTTCTCATGATGTACTCTGCATAGAAGTTAAATAAGCAGGGTGACAATATACAGCCTTGACATACTCCTTTTCCTATTTGGAACCAGTCTGTTGTTCTAAGTCCAGTTCTAACTGTTGCTTCCTGACCTGCATACAGATTTCTCAAGAGGTATGTTAGGTGGTCCTGTATTCCCATCTCTTTCAGAATTTTCCACAGTTTATTGTGATCCACACAGTCAAAGGCTTTGGCATAGTCAATAAAGCAGAAGTAGATGTTTTTCTGGAACTCTCTTGCTTTTTCCATGATCCAGCAGATGTTGGCAATTTGATCTCTGGTTCCTCTGCCTTTTCTAAAACCAGCTTGAATATCAGGGAGTTCACAGTTCATGTATTGCTGAAGCCTGGCTTGGAGAATTTTGAGCATTACTTTACTAGCGTGTGAGATGAGTGCAATTGTGTGGTAGTTTGAGCATTCTTTGGCATTGCCTTTCTTAGGGATTGGAATGAAAACTGACCTTTTCCAGTCCTGTGGCCACTGCTGAGTTTTCCAAATTTGCTGGCATATTGAGTGCAGCACTTTCACAGCATCATCTTTCAGGATTTGAAACAGCTCAACTGGAATTCCATCACCTCCACTAGCTTTGTTCGTAGTGATGCTTTCTAAGGCCCACTTGACTTCACTTTCCAGGATGTCTGGCTCTGGATGAGTGATCACACCATCGTGATTATCTGGGTCATGAAGATCTTTTTTGTGCAGTTCTTCTGTGTATTCTTGCCACCTCTTCTTAATATCTTCTGCTTCTGTTAGGTCCAGACCATTTCTGTCCTTTATCAAGCCTATCTTTGTATGAAATGTTCCCTTGGTATCTCTAATTTTCTTGAAGAGATCTCTAATCTTTCCCATTCTGTTGTTTTCCTCTATTTCTTTGCATTGATCGCTGAAGAAGGCTTTCTTATCTCGTCTTGCTATTCTTTGGAATTCTGCATTCAGATGCTTATATCTTTCCTTTTCTCCTTTGTTTTTTGCTTCTCTTCTTTTAGTATTAAGAATAAAGTGGTCCGTTTTGAAAAAAGTCAAATAAGGTGTGACAAAAAACTTCTGTAGACTACAGTGTAATTGGACTAGAGATTCCATGATATCCTAATACAGGAAAGCACTGCTGTAAGAAATGTGACACAAATTTGCCAGGATCAAGAGATACACCCTTGCTCAACAGCTAGGCAGGAGAGACTGGCCCCAAATAGAGCCAAATCACAAGCCTAGATGGGATGTCATGGCTGGAACATAAGCAAGTTCTTATGAAACACATTTCTAAAGGAAGTAGTAACTTTGTTTTCTGCATGTCAGAAAACTCACTTCTCCAACCTGACAACACCCATCAAAGACATACTTCAGGCCCCTTTCACCCTTTTGTCAGTTTTGTCTAGGCAACTACTAGAGTTCACCTCTTGTCTGATACCCTGAAACAAAAGCAGAGACTTCTCAGTTTTCATTCCTTTTCATATACCTACAAGTTGGTCTTCCCTGGTGGCTCAGCTGATAAGGAATCCACCTGCAATGCAGGAGATCTGGGTTTGATCCCTGGGTTGGAAAGATCCCCTGGAGAAGGGAACAGGCTACCCACTCCAGTATTCTGGTCTGGAGAATTCCATGGACTGTATAGTGCATGGGGTTGCAAAGAGTCAGACACAACTGAGTGACTTTCACTTTGACAAGTTGATTTAGTCCTAGAAAGTCATTCTGTCTAGGTTAACATCAGACTACTGTTGATTTAAGAATAGAGAATGTATTTTCTTCAGAGAGCTATCACAGAGAAAGTGGGAAATGGTGAAATCAACTTATTTTTGATGCCTAAGAATATTGAAGAATACATCCTCTAGGTATGAAAAAGGATTGATTAAATTTTTCTTGAAATTCATACAGCTGAAAATATGTATATAGGCAAATTCAAACTAGGTCCATTTAGAAATTATTTATTGCACCCCTTTAGGTCACTGGAGAGGAAGAGGGAACTTGTTTTAGAATCCTTGTGTAAATAATTTTTTTAATTAACTCTATCTTTAACAATGTGTCACCAAACATTACATTCTTGTTCCAAAATTAATAATTACCCATTAATACTAAGTTTGTTTACTATACCCACAAATCCCAGAGTTAAGAATCCATTTAGGTATTTTTATATATAAATACCAGGATAAGTCAACCAAAATTGACTTTTTCAGTCAAGATACTTTAGCCTAGCCTTGGCCAATCCACGTAAACTGCTTTCTGAAAAAATTCATTATAAAATACTAATGTGTGTCACTTGTTACACAGAAATAAGTTTAACCTTACACTGGCCACCTTATGCAAAGAGCCGACTCATTGGAAAAGACCCTGATGCTGAGAAAGATTGAAGGCAGGAGGAGAAGGGGACAACAGAGGATGAAATGATTGGATGGCATCATCGACTCAATGGACATGAGTTTGAGCAAACTCTAGGAGATGGTGAAGGACACAGAAACCTGGCATGCTTCAGTCCATGGGGGTCACAAAGAGTCAGACACAACTGAGTGACTGAACAACAACAACAAAGTTTAGCCTTCAGGATGCAAATATAGCACCTAGAAAGCCCATGCCTTTAAGAAATTCATAGCCCAGTGTGTGTGTGTTTGGGGAGGAGGGGGAGAGAGGAGAGGATGGTCAAACAACAGAAGAAACAGTAACCGTACATTGTGTTCTGAAACAAATATTTATAATGAGGTATCACAAATTTGAGACTGGTTCGTAGAGGTGGTTCAAATTGTGTGCATTATTTCCCAGAACTGAAAGAGATTCCAGACAAAAGAAATAACAGTTACAAAACAGAAGAGCCAACTATTGCATGTTTTAGGAAATGCACACTGTTCAACTGTCAAGAGTACAGGTCATGCAGGATAATAGGGATGATTAAGAATAGGAAGCTGAAAGCAGAGAGTGTACTATTGAGAGCCATGAGCACCATGCTAAGTGAACTGAAATTTATCCTTTGATAGTAAGATATGATTGAAGGCTTCAAATATGGGAATGCTAGCTTAAATCATGGAGAAGGCAATGGCAACCCACTCCAGCACTCTTGCCTGGAAAAACCCATGGATGGAGGAGCCTGGTAGGCTGCAGTCCATGGGGTCGCCAAGAGTCAGACACGACCGGGCAACTTCACTTTCACTTTTCACTTTCATGCATTGGAGAAGGAAATGGCAACCCACTCCAGTGTTCTTGCCTGGAGAATCCCAGGGGCGGGGGAGCCTGGTGGGCTGCCGTCTATGGGGTCGCACAGAGTCGGACACGACTGAAGCGACTTAGCAGCAGCAGCAGCTTAAATCATATAGTTCAGCCAAATTATTTGTAATAACAGTTTAGAAATTATGGTAACTGCTACCACAAAGGAACAGGCTTCAGTTCCACAATTTCTACCTCACTTTTTTTCTGTTTTTCATCTCTTAGTTCCATTTCCAGGGATAATAAAAATTCTCAGCAAATTAGAAATAGAAGAAAACTTTCTCCACCCGCAAAAAAGCATCCAAGGAAAACTTGCAGATAACAGTATGTCTAATTGTGAAAGATCAAATATTTTTCATCTAAGAGCTAGAATAAGGCAAGAATATCTTACCAATTCTATTCAAATTGTACTAGATGCTATAGGAAATGCAACAAAGTATGAAAAATAAAAGTTATACATATTAAAAAAGAGGGATAAAAGTACTTCTGTTGTCAGATGGCATGGTGTTTTATATAAAAAATCATATGGAATAAAAAATAAATAGCTTTTAGAACCAGCAAGTTTACCATGTTTAGTATATTTATAAAACAGTAAAACAAATAAAATAGACAGACATAACATACCAGGAATATAAAGATTCAATATTATCAAGACGAAAAGTTTTCTTAAGATAATTCTAGATTTCACTCAACCTCAGTCAAAATTCTCATAGATTTTTTTTTAATAGAAACTGATAAATCATAAAATATATTTGGAAATTCAAATAGTCTAGAATAGATTAAACTGTTTTGAAAAAGAAAATAGATGGGCATTTTATACTACATAATTTCTGTGCCTAGTACATAGATGCTTTGAACTGTGGTGTTGGAGAAGACTCTTGAGAGTCCCTTGGACTGCAAGGAGATCCAACCAGTCCATTCTAAAGGAGATCAGCCCTGGGTGTTCTTTGGAAGGAATGATGCTAAAGCTGAAACTCCAGTGCTTTGGCCACCTCATGCCAGAGTTGACTCATTGGTAAAGACTTTGATGCTGGGAGGGATTGAGGGCAGGAGGAGAAGGGGATGACAGAGGATGAGATGGCTGGATGGCATCACTGACTCAACGGATGTGAGTCTGAGTGAATTCCAGGAGATGGTGATGGACAGGGAAGCCTGGCGTGCTGTGATTCATGGGGTCGCAAAGAGTTGGTCATGACTGAGCGATTGAACTGAACTGAACTGAGTACATAAAAGGTGCATCATACATATTTTTAAATAAATAACATGTTACCCTACATGTAACAAAGTCTTACCATAATCAAATCTCACATTAACCTTTGGTAGGAAAAAATGAATTATGATGATAGCAAATGATAACATCAGGTGAAGTAAAAAATAAAAATAACTAACAGATCTTAAGTTCTATTGAGCTTGATGTGGACATATCATCAGGTGTCAGATGTCTTTGCCATTTACAGATTAAAAGCAAATTTTCCCATAGTTGAAAATTTCAACTCACCACTATACCTTTTCACAGCTGCTATCGTGTTACTTCTCTTGTGAAGTGTTTAAAATGGCAGAACATATAAGCACTTGAACCATACAGTCTTTAAAGATATTAAGACAAAAATAAATCATTCCATACTGAAACCTCTAAGCCTGAAAAATCTGTGACACGTAAAACAGTGAGTAACCTTAGGAGAAATTTATTGCTTTTCATACTGAAAACTAAACCTATCTGCCTCATAAATAACTAAGAAAAATATGTAAGAGATAATCTGAGGCCTAAATTAAAGTTGTTAAACTGATTATGCTGAAATATACAGGTGCCCATATGAGCTTAATTTTGAGAAACACAATTTCTCCACTTTTATTTTATTTAGCAAGAGTTTCACTGTGCCTATCTGCTACAAGTCTGATAATTTCAGCCAGCAGATTATTGCATATAATTTTACTAATGATTTAGAAATTCTCCATGTAGCTAAAAGGATATACTTATCACTGATCTCAGCCTATCAATGGTTCCCAATGAGGCAAACTGCTATGACTTCTAGGAGGGGTCAACAATAGGCTAAAAAGTATGTGTTCTTAAATTACCCAAGCATATAACCACCATTCCAAATAATATATAAAACGTTTTCCTCATTCCATAAAATTCAACTTTACCCTTTAAATCGTTATTCTTACCCTTCCCCAGCCACTCACTGACTATCATCATAGACTGCTTTTGCTAGTTTACATATACCTTATGAAAATTCCATTTCACACTATATTATGTGTATATATATGTGTGTGTCCATCTTCACTGTCTCTGCTACTGCATATATCTCAAAATGGCAATCCACTCCAGTATTCTTGCCTGGAGAATCCCATGGACGGAGGAGCCTGGTGGGCTACAGTCCATGGGGTCGCAAAGAGTCGGACACGACTGAGCAACTTCACTTTCACTTTCACTTCACTTTATTTCTTTTTTTATTGCTGAGTACTATTTCATTGTTTGAATACATCACAACTGTGTGTATCCATTTTTCTACAGTCGGAACTTGGGTTGTTCTCTGTTCTATTTTATATTATATATAATACTTTCATGAAATTTTTATACAAGTGTTTTTGTGGACATAACTCTAATTTATTTCCTTGGGAAATATCTAGGAATAGAAATGTTAGACCATGGAGTTGATTCATGCTTAAATTTGTAAGAAATCACTATATAATTTTGAAATTTTAATAAACTAGATGTAGTATTTTACCCTCTCACCAGAAAATTGTAAGAATTTGTATTGTTCCACATTCTTATAAACATTTTGCATTTTTGATCTCTTTTATTTTTACTATTCTATTAGATGTAGGGTCTTATTTTGTGTGATGTGTACATTTTGTTCTGAATGGATATTTTCTTTTCCCAAGAGAAATGAAAACAACAACTTTTAGTATTTTGTGAACTTGCACAATATGGAGAGCAGATGATACCATCACCTCAGGCAATATCCTGTCTTACCTAGAATTCTTATAGATTATGACTCAGAGATTAATCTCAAGTAGTTTTGACTAACTGAAACTTTTTTTTAAGTATTAAAAAAATACTGCAAATCCCTAATGTTTTATGTGCTTTATAATTTAGCATACTCAACTAGAACATATTCTAAAGGTGTGAAAATGTCTTTACCTTGTGCTTTTATAAAACTCAGAATGACACATGCATATAAGATGTCAGCTCATACAATTTATTCATCTTCTATAACTGCTAACTAATTCATATTCACTGATATTTGTCACAATCCTAAATAGTTCAAAGTGTTTACTAAAAAGAGTGAAGTGCTTCTTCTGAAAAATATTCTCACCACCTGGAAAGGATTCTTCCCCTATTACAAGAAGCCTAAGAAAAGAGTTCTAACAATTCAATGTCCCTTTTAGCACAAAATTGATGCCAAATAGATGCAGTTGAAAATTATCTATCTTTTCCCTCTCCCTTTGCCTGATATCTGATAGAAATTTAATTTTCTGAAACAAACTAGTCATAAGCAAAATAAGAGAAGGTTGGCAAACAGACAAATGACAGTAACAGCACAACAGCATCAACAACAAAAGCTAATGCTCTCACCATATTAAGGAACAAGTTAAAGCTACTTCCCTTAGAAAATATACAGACTAAAGAGAAGACCTGAAAATTACATGTTTACAAGAGATCATCTGATGGTTGTGTGTATATTTATACACACAGTTACTACGCTGGACTGGAAGAAACACAAGCTGGAATCAAGATTGCTGGGAGAAATATCAATAACCTCAGATATGCAGATGACACCACCCTTATGGCAGAAAGTGAAGAGGAGCTAAAAAGCCTCTTGATGAAAGTGAAAGAGGAGAGCAAAAAAGCTGGCTTAAAGCTCAACGTTCAGAAAATGAAGATCATGGCATCTGGTCCCATCACTTCATGGCAAATACATGGGGAAACAGTGGAAACAGTGTCAGACTTTATTTTGGGGGGCTCCAAAATCACTGCTGATGGTGATTGCAGCCATGAAATTAGAAGACGCTTACTCCTTGGAAGAAAAGTTATGTCCAACCTAGATAGCATTTTCAAAAACAGAGACATTACTTTGCCGACTAAGGTCCGTCTAGTCAAGGCTATGGTTTTTCCTGTGATCATGTATGGATGTGAGAGTTGGACTGTCAAGAAGGCTGAGTGCCGAAGAATTGATGCTTTTGAACTGTGGTGTTGGAGAAGACTCTTGAGAGTCCCTTGGACTGCAAGGAGATCCAACCAGTCCATTCTGAAGATCAACCCTGGGATTTCTTTGGAAGGAATGATGCTAAAGCTGAAACTCCAGTACTTTGGCCGCCTAATGCGAAGAGTTGACTCATTGGAAAAGACCCTGATGCTGGGAGGGATTGGGGGCAGGAGGAGAAGAGGACGACCGAGGATGAGATGGCTGGATGGCATCACGGACTTGATGGATGTGAGTCTGAGTGAACTCCGGGAGATGGTGATGAACAGGGAGGCCTGGCGTGCTGCAATTCATGGGGTCGCAAAGAGTCGGACACGACTGAGCGACTGAACTGAACTGAACCGTAAATAATTTTACAGTAGTAGAAGAAAGAAGGTCAAGAGTAAGAATGAGAGATAAAGTAACTCAATTTTAGAAAGCTTTATAAGAAAAAAAGTTGATTTTAAAAAGGCATAAAGTACAAAACAAATACAATTTTGAGGGGAGGGAACAAAGAAACTGTACCAGACTATACTTAGTTTTACCATGGTTACCTTGGATTCAGCATATTTAATATCATATCTTTGATTCTCTAAATTCTCATCCTAATGCACAACTGACCATACCACTGCATGTCTCAATCCCAGAAACAGCACCATCATCAAGATATCATCCAACCTGGAGAACACACTTATATTCGGACTCTCCTTGTCTAAGTAGCAGAATCACATCACCTTCTATATGTCTTCTGCCGTGTGATTACCATTGCTTTAGGCCCTCTTCATCTTCCTCTTGTAACTACATTTCTCACCTGGTTTTCCCATATTTCGACTTTCATATTGCAATCAGAATTTATTTACAAATAAAATCTAATTAAATCAGTCTTCTAAAATCATTTGATTACACACCATCACATATAAGATAGTTGATAAGATAGTTTAAAATCACAGTTTATAATTCAAGGATCTGTATGAATTAGCTTCTACCCATTTCTCTATATATAACCATATACATAATTATTTATATACAGTAATTGGCAGTATTATTTCCTGCTGAACTTTCATTCATTCCCTAAGCTCTTGTTACACTGAGCCACTTTCACTTCCCTTTCTTGTACCTCAATGGCTTTCACATATTGCTGAATTTACTGAAAATTTTTCAAATTACTTATACACCTTCTTTCCCCAACTACTTCTTTATGTAGTCATAAAGCTCATAGTCATCCTCAATACCTAGTTCAAGCTTAATCTCCAGGAAGTCTTTCTTTACTGGCTTTGCCCTCCTCTGTCTTTCTATGTTCTCACACTATCTTTGAGCTATCTTATGCCACTTACTTTGAAAGTCTAAGTCAGACACTATTTACATTCATTAAAAATAAAACCTGTTTTAGCTGTACAGTTTAACAAATTTGAGTTATTTTGCATTCTGGCTCAGTTCAGTTCAGTTCAGTCGCTCAGTCATGGCCAGCTCTTTGCAACTCCATGGACTGCAGCACTCCAGGCCTCCCTGTCCATCACCAACTCTCGGAGTTTATCCAAACTCATGTCCATTGAGTCAGTGATGCCAGCTAATCATCTCATCCTCCATTGTCCCCTTCTCCTCCCACCTTCAATCTTTCCCAGCATTAGGATCTTTTCATAGGAGTCAGTTATTTGCATCAGGTGGCCAAAGTATTGGAGTTTCAGCTCCAACATCAGTCCTTCCAATGAACACCCAGGACTGATCTCCCTTAGGATGGACTGGTTGGATCTCCTTGCAGTTCAAGGGACTCTAAAGAGTCTTCTCCAACACCATAGCTTTCTGCCATAAGGGTGGTGAAATCTGCATATCTGAGGTTATTGATGTTTCTCCTGACAATCTTGATTCTAGTTTGTGCTTCATCCAGGCCAGCGTTTCTCATGATGTACTCGGCATATAAGTTAAATAAGCAGGGTAACAATATACAGCCTTGACGTACTCCTTTCCTGATTTGGAACCAGTCTGTTGCTCCATGTCCAGTTCTAAATGTTTCTTCTTAACCTGCATACAGATTTCCCAGGAGGCAGGTGAGGTGGTGTGGCATTCCCATCTCTTGAAGAATTTTACACAGTTTGCTGTGATCCACACAGGCAAAGGTTTTGGCGTAGTCAATAAAGCAGAGAAGTAGGGCTTCCCTGACAGCTCAGTTGGTAAAGAATCCACCTGTAATGCAGGAGACCCTGGTTTTATTCCTGGGTCAGGAAGATCTGCTGGAGAAGGGATAGGCTACCGACTCCAGTATTCTTGGGCTTCCCTTGTGGCTCAGCTAGTAAAGAATCCGCCTGCAATGTGGGAGACCTGGGTTTCATCCATAGGTTGGGAAGATCCCCTGGAGAATGGAAAGGCTACTCACTCCAGTATTCTGGCCTGGAGAATTCCCTGAACTGTACAGTCCATGAGTTGGACATGACTGAATGACTTTCACTTTCACTTCACTAAAGCAGATGTTTTTTTCTGGAACTCTTTTGCTTTTTCTATGATCCAACATATGTTGGCAATTTGATCTTTGATTCCTCTACCTTTTCTAAATCTAGCTTGAACATCTAGAAGTTCATGGTTCATGTACTGTTGAAGTCTGGCTTGAAGAATTTTGAGCATTACTCTGCTAGTGTGTGAGATGAGTGCAATTGTGCAGTAGTTTGAACATTATTTGGCATTGCCCTTCTTTGGGATTGGAATGAAAACACCTTTTCCAGTCCTGTGGCCACTGCTGAGTTTTCCAAATTTGCTGGCATATTGAGAGCAGCATTTTCACAGCATCATCTTTTTAGGATTTGAAATAGCTTAACTGGAACGCCATCACCTCCACTAGCTTTGTTCACAGTAATGCTTCCTAAGGCCCACTTGACTTCGCATTCCAGGATGTCTGGCTCTGGGTGAGTGATCACACCATCATGGTTATCTGGGTCATGAAGATCTTTTTTGTACAGTTGTGTGTATTCTTGCCACCTCTTTTTAATAGCTTCTGCTTCTGTTAGGTCTATACTGCTTCTGTCCATTATTGAGCCCATCTTTGCATGAAATTTTCCGGTGGTATCACTAATTTTCTTAAAGAAATCTCTAGTCTTTCCCATTTTATTGTTTTCCTCCATTTCTTTGCATTGATCACTTAGGAAGGCTTTCTTGTCTCTCTGGGCTATTCTTTGGAACTCTGCATTCAGATGCTTATATCTTTCCTTTTCTCCTTTGCCTTTAGCTTCTCTTCTTTTCTCAGCAAAATAATTTTACAGTAGTAGAAGAAAGAAGGTCAAGAGTAAGAATGAGAGATAAAGTAACTCAATTTTAGAAAGCTTTATAAGAAAAAAAGTTGATTTTAAAAAGGCATAAAGTACAAAACAAATACAATTTTGAGGGGAGGGAACAAAGAAACTGTACCAGACTATACTTAGTTTTACCATGGTTACCTTGGATTCAGCATATTTAATATCATATCTTTGATTCTCTAAATTCTCATCCTAATGCACAACTGACCATACCACTGCATGTCTCAATCCCAGAAACAGCACCATCATCAAGATATCATCCAACCTGGAGAACACACTTATATTCGGACTCTCCTTGTCTAAGTAGCAGAATCACATCACCTTCTATATGTCTTCTGCCGTGTGATTACCATTGCTTTAGGCCCTCTTCATCTTCCTCTTGTAACTACATTTCTCACCTGGTTTTCCCATATTTCGACTTTCATATTGCAATCAGAATTTATTTACAAATAAAATCTAATTAAATCAGTCTTCTAAAATCATTTGATTACACACCATCACATATAAGATAGTTGATAAGATAGTTTAAAATCACAGTTTATAATTCAAGGATCTGTATGAATTAGCTTCTACCCATTTCTCTATATATAACCATATACATAATTATTTATATACAGTAATTGGCAGTATTATTTCCTGCTGAACTTTCATTCATTCCCTAAGCTCTTGTTACACTGAGCCACTTTCACTTCCCTTTCTTGTACCTCAATGGCTTTCACATATTGCTGAATTTACTGAAAATTTTTCAAATTACTTATACACCTTCTTTCCCCAACTACTTCTTTATGTAGTCATAAAGCTCATAGTCATCCTCAATACCTAGTTCAAGCTTAATCTCCAGGAAGTCTTTCTTTACTGGCTTTGCCCTCCTCTGTCTTTCTATGTTCTCACACTATCTTTGAGCTATCTTATGCCACTTACTTTGAAAGTCTAAGTCAGACACTATTTACATTCATTAAAAATAAAACCTGTTTTAGCTGTACAGTTTAACAAATTTGAGTTATTTTGCATTCTGGCTCAGTTCAGTTCAGTTCAGTCGCTCAGTCATGGCCAGCTCTTTGCAACTCCATGGACTGCAGCACTCCAGGCCTCCCTGTCCATCACCAACTCTCGGAGTTTATCCAAACTCATGTCCATTGAGTCAGTGATGCCAGCTAATCATCTCATCCTCCATTGTCCCCTTCTCCTCCCACCTTCAATCTTTCCCAGCATTAGGATCTTTTCATAGGAGTCAGTTATTTGCATCAGGTGGCCAAAGTATTGGAGTTTCAGCTCCAACATCAGTCCTTCCAATGAACACCCAGGACTGATCTCCCTTAGGATGGACTGGTTGGATCTCCTTGCAGTTCAAGGGACTCTAAAGAGTCTTCTCCAACACCATAGCTTTCTGCCATAAGGGTGGTGAAATCTGCATATCTGAGGTTATTGATGTTTCTCCTGACAATCTTGATTCTAGTTTGTGCTTCATCCAGGCCAGCGTTTCTCATGATGTACTCGGCATATAAGTTAAATAAGCAGGGTAACAATATACAGCCTTGACGTACTCCTTTCCTGATTTGGAACCAGTCTGTTGCTCCATGTCCAGTTCTAAATGTTTCTTCTTAACCTGCATACAGATTTCCCAGGAGGCAGGTGAGGTGGTGTGGCATTCCCATCTCTTGAAGAATTTTACACAGTTTGCTGTGATCCACACAGGCAAAGGTTTTGGCGTAGTCAATAAAGCAGAGAAGTAGGGCTTCCCTGACAGCTCAGTTGGTAAAGAATCCACCTGTAATGCAGGAGACCCTGGTTTTATTCCTGGGTCAGGAAGATCTGCTGGAGAAGGGATAGGCTACCGACTCCAGTATTCTTGGGCTTCCCTTGTGGCTCAGCTAGTAAAGAATCCGCCTGCAATGTGGGAGACCTGGGTTTCATCCATAGGTTGGGAAGATCCCCTGGAGAATGGAAAGGCTACTCACTCCAGTATTCTGGCCTGGAGAATTCCCTGAACTGTACAGTCCATGAGTTGGACATGACTGAATGACTTTCACTTTCACTTCACTAAAGCAGATGTTTTTTTCTGGAACTCTTTTGCTTTTTCTATGATCCAACATATGTTGGCAATTTGATCTTTGATTCCTCTACCTTTTCTAAATCTAGCTTGAACATCTAGAAGTTCATGGTTCATGTACTGTTGAAGTCTGGCTTGAAGAATTTTGAGCATTACTCTGCTAGTGTGTGAGATGAGTGCAATTGTGCAGTAGTTTGAACATTATTTGGCATTGCCCTTCTTTGGGATTGGAATGAAAACACCTTTTCCAGTCCTGTGGCCACTGCTGAGTTTTCCAAATTTGCTAGCATATTGAGAGCAGCATTTTCACAGCATCATCTTTTTAGGATTTGAAATAGCTTAACTGGAATGCCATCACCTCCACTAGCTTTGTTCACAGTAATGCTTCCTAAGGCCCACTTGACTTCGCATTCCAGGATGTCTGGCTCTGGGTGAGTGATCACACCATCATGGTTATCTGGGTCATGAAGATCTTTTTTGTACAGTTGTGTGTATTCTTGCCACCTCTTTTTAATAGCTTCTGCTTCTGTTAGGTCTATACTGCTTCTGTCCATTATTGAGCCCATCTTTGCATGAAATTTTCCGGTGGTATCACTAATTTTCTTAAAGAAATCTCTAGTCTTTCCCATTTTATTGTTTTCCTCCATTTCTTTGCATTGATCACTTAGGAAGGCTTTCTTGTCTCTCTGGGCTATTCTTTGGAACTCTGCATTCAGATGCTTATATCTTTCCTTTTCTCCTTTGCCTTTAGCTTCTCTTCTTTTCTCAGCTATTTGTAAGGCCTCCTGAGACAACCCATTTTGCCTTTTGCTTTTAAATTCTGGCTAGTATATCTAAATTTCAGCCCTTCGAGTAAATGTATGGATATATCACTGTGGTTTTAGTTTACATTTCCCTAATGAATAATGAAGCTGAAAACCTTTTATGTTCTTACTTTTCAACTGCCTATCTTCTCTGTTGAAGTGTCTGTTTAAAACATTTATTGTTTTGTTAAATTGTTTTGGTTCACTTTGTATTACTGAACTGTAAAATTATACAATATGAATACACATATATATATTATCTTTCAGCTCCATTATACATACATGTATGTATATGCATTTTCATACATGTATATATGCATGTTTATATATGTATGTACAATATTCTGGATATTAGTATTTTTAATGCAACTTGTACTCCAGGCTGTGGGTAGACGTCTCATTTTTAAAAAGTGCCTTCTGAAAACAAGAAGTTTTAAATTTTGACCAAATTCAATTTTAACAAATGTTTTCATCATTTGTGCTTTTTGCTTCCTTTCTAAAAAATCTTTGTGTAACTAAGGTTTACAAATTTTATTCCCTATGTTTTCATCTAGAAATTTTGTAATTTTATTTCTATGATACATTTCAAGTTCAACTTTATACATTGTGATATAAACTTTTTTGTTTTAAATTATTAATTGTCCCATTTGTTGAAACACTATTCTTTCCTCCATCGAACTACCCTGAATCTTTGCTGAAAGTCATTAGGCCATGTATCTGTGAGTGGCATGTGAGAATACTTCTGTTCCAGTTATATATTTGCATATTCTTCAACAAACAGCTCATTCTTTTTATTACTCTAGCATTATAGTAAATCTTGAAATGAAGTAGTGTCTTTCTACTTTTTCATTTTTAAAATTGTTTTGATCATTCTGTGTTCCTTGAATTTCCATATATATTTAATAGTTTCAGCTTGTCCATTTGCAGAAAATACAAACTTCAGAAATTTTGGCTGGGTTAAATTTCAACCTATAGATCAATTTAGAATGAAAACAATTTCTCTCAGCATATCTTGTAGGTTTCAGTGTACAAATATTGCACCTGGCTTTTTTCAAAAACAATATGTTTATATGTTATTGTTAATGATATCTAATTTCAAGTGTACATTGTTTAAATATAGGAAAATAATTAAGTTCTGTATATTACTTTGAACCTGAGATTGATAATATTCTTTTATCAGGTCTAATTGTTTTTACAAATATTGAGATTTCCCACACACAGAGTAATGCCATCTGAAATGAAAACTATTTCTAATATATATAAATTTTATTTACCTATTTGCAACTCATATAATATTTTTTATTTTAATATAAAATATTAAATATCCAACTCACCAGGCCAGACTGATTTCTTAGTCACCATTGGATGACAAAGATCCATCTAATCAAAATTATGGTTTTTCCACTAGTCATGTATGGACGTGAGAGTTAGACTATAAAGAAAGCTGAGCCCCAAAGAATTAATACTTTTGAACTGTGATGCTGGAGACGACTCTTGAGAGTCCCCTGGACTGCAAGGAGATCCAGCCAGTCAATTCTAAAGGAAATCGGTCCTAAATATTCATTGGAAGGCCTGATGCTGAAGCTGAAACTTTAATACTCTGGCCACCTGATGCGAAGAACTAACTCGTTTGAAAAGACCCTGATGCTGGGAAAGATTGAAGGTGGGAGGAGAAGGGGACAACAGAGGATGAGATGGTTGGATGGTATTACCAACTCAACAGGAATGCATTTGAGTAAGCTCTGGGAGTTGGTGATGGACAGGGAGGCCTGGCGTCCTGCAGTCCATGAGGTCGCAAAAAGTCAGACACGACTGAGCGACTGAACTGAACTGATTACACAGAATAACTGAACATTCCTTCCTGAACAGTTCAGGCCAAGAGCAGTACTGAATGATTCTTCCCTTCCCCAAGGTTAGATTTGGCTTTAATAATTTTCTATTTCTGATGAATATATTCCAGTTGAATGAAGCCAGGGGTCCTAACCCTTAATAAAGCCCTCTACCAGGCAGGTTCCATGCCTAGATGGCCAGCCCGTTGACAGCCGGGATTTCAGAAAGGGTAGCGTGGACCACTTCAGTCCCTAAAAGTAAAATTCACCTGACCATGAGGAAGTACATCTGCTGCCGCACGGGATCCAGTTGCCCCTCAGCTCTTCTTGAGCCACTCTCACACCTCATGGTTCAGTTCCGCTCCAACTTCACGCAGATGAAATGGCCATCTCGAAGAGATGAATAAACGGCTCTTGAGCCCTCTCGGCCCCGGACCCAAGCGCATAAGCGGCCGCTCCACCTTGGCAGTCTCCTCTGCTCACTCAGGGCCAGGCTCGCGTCGGTGGTTCAGCCACCACATCTCGAGGCATGCTGGGAAATGAAGTCTGTGTCACGTGACCACAGTCTGAGTGGCACGTGACGTGCGGAGGGTTCCTGGGAATTACACCCTGACTCGTGAGGTCTTCAAACGTTCAGAACCAGAGGAATTCAGAGAAAAAGGTATTTCCTGGTGTTTGGATTATTTGATGCATACCAGTGGATCTTCTGGATTGTTTAGTCCAACTTTTTAATTTCACATACAGCCCATTTATTGAATATATAATCACTGTGGGCCAGATCCAGTACTTGAGGTTGAGGAATAAAGATATTTCCTGTCCTCAGGTTTACAGACACTGGAGAACACAGTCAGGCGTGCAGACAGTTACAATACACTATGGGACTAAGCACTAGATGCTAAGGAAGGAAGTTCCTGGATTTAGGGGATGGGCAAATTTTCCTGTAGGAGATATAGGGGAACAGTTGGGAAGAAACCGGGAGAAATCCCTTTCCAATCCGGCGTAGCCAGCCTGAAGCAGCAGCACAAGCAAGGTCTGAGAGGAGAGAGAACTTTGAAGGAAGCATTGCTTCCAATGTGTTGGGTAGCGTTTTCGTATGATTGAACCCCAAAGATGGTTATGGTGGGAAGCCAGTCAGTGGACAGAAGTGAGGAAGATTAACTACGTTCTCATCTATGTTCATGAAGCATATTATTCTGCATTTTTTTCTTTCTGTGATGTCTTTTATTGGGGGGGGCGGTGTATACAAGGTTAATAATGGCCTTCTGGGTGAGAAATCTTCATTTTTTTTTTTTTTCTATTTTCTGGAAAATTTTAAGTACAGTTGGTATTATTTCTTTATTAAATATTTGGTATTCACTAATAATAGTCTGGAGTTTTCTTTGTGGATACATTTTAAATTAAAATTTCAATTTATTTAATAAACATAGGGCCTTTTAAATCTAGAAATATATATTGCTTATATCTGAGAAATAATTATGAATTGTCTCTGATAAAGCTCTTCCTTCCATTTTCTTTGTTCTCTTCTTCTCAAACTTTTGTTGTTTTTTGCATTATTTGAGATTCTAGATGGAGTCACTGATTTCCTTACCTATTTTCCCTCCATTTTCCAGTTTCTGTCTTTTTGCTCTATATCATGTAAATGTATTTCTGATCTCATCTTTTGAATCTTCTTTTAAACTGCTCATTTCTGATATCATATGAGGATGACAGAGTCTATCTGCCTCTAATTCAGGTTTTTAGATAAATCCTTTTAAATCTAGAAATATATATTGCTTATATCTGAGAAATAATTATGAATTGTCTCTGATAAAGCTCTTCCTTCCATTTTCTTTGTTCTCTTCTTCTCAAACTTTTGTTGTTTTTTGCATTATTTGAGATTCTAGATGGAGTCACTGATTTCCTTACCTATTTTCCCTCCATTTTCCAGTTTCTGTCTTTTTGCTCTATATCATGTAAATGTATTTCTGATCTCATCTTTTGAATCTTCTTTTAAACTGCTCATTTCTGATATCATATGAGGATGACAGAGTCTATCTGCCTCTAATTCAGGTTTTTAGATAAATATTCCTACATTAACAAGAAGTACTTGTTTCTTCCAGTGCTGTGTCTTTGTTGGGCGATAGAATCAACTGGTCTTCACCCGAGCTTTTTACTTTCCTGCTAAAAGTCATTTATCTTTTTGAGCTTCCAAAATTGTGTTACTCTAGCCTTCTTTCTCATTCTGTAGCCTTTTTTCCTCTATATACAGCTCTTCTGTTTGTTTATTAGGACTTCAAGAAGTAGCAACAATAAGCATGCATAATCAATCCATCACTTTACAGTGAGTATCTTCCAAATTAACTTGATGGATTTCTCAATAAAGATGCCACTCCAATCTCTGCTATTACTGAATTACTAATTCTATCCCTGTGTGATTTCAGTTAAACTCTAAGGTATCTAAATCTTGTGCAAAATAGTCCACTCCCAGAAAGAAACAAACAAAAAAATCCTGCAGACAGCTGTGGCATTCTGAAGACTTCATCCTAAAGAGATTACCTGTAAATTCCTATAACCTATATCCATGTCTTCTTCAGACAGAAAACTTTTCCAGGATCTATGTAAGGCTACTTTAGCAACTTCTTCCCCTATTCTCTACTCATATTAACCTTGCTGTGGCATTCTGAAGACTTCATCCTAAAGAGATTACCTGTAAATTCCTATAACCTATATCCATGTCTTCTTCAGACAGAAAACTTTTCCAGGATCTATGTAAGGCTACTTTAGCAACTTCTTCCCCTATTCTCTACTCATATTAACCTATTCTACCTACTGTTTCTCTTTTTCAATCCCCACCTACGTGTCAAGAAAACCTAAACTGTAATATTTTCAGTTTTCCTCTGATGACTTTACAACTCAGATCCATCTTGTCACTGAGTCAGATATCTGGGCCAACTTTGACTTCTTTCCTCGTCTTTAATCAGGTAGCAAATCCTGCCAATTGATCATCTTGACTATCTCCTCACCTATCTCCTCTTCCTTTGCTTCATAACCACTGACTCAGAAACTGTGCGTATAAAACTGGCCCATCCAATCTCCTCCCTTGAATCTATCGCCCATGCTGCAGAAGCAATCTTTCCAACACAAAAATCTAGTCACTAGTGTATATATTGAAATAAACACACACATATATGTATGTGCATGTGTCTGTGTATATCTGTGTGATTTATGAAAATTATCAGATATCTACCAATTGCTGACAGAGAAAGCAACAATTCTTGAATTGGTACAAATGGTCTTTAAAATATTGGCCCCTAGGCTTACTTCATCTCCTGTTTTCCCTGACTGACACTCTGCTTGTGGATTCCCAAGTATGCCATATTTTATTTTTTACAGCTGACTTTGTATATACTTATTCCTCTCTGTGGAATGTCGTTTCTTGAGTTTGTTTCATGAAATCCTACATGTTCCGCAGTGCTCAATGCAATTCTCTCTTCCTCTGTGCTTGCTTAGCATTTCTGTTCTCTATAATCCTATATCTTGTTTTCATGTCTGCCTTTCTAGACTCAGTTCTTTAGACCAGGGACTGTACCTTTATCATTATTACAGCTATTAGGCAGCACAAAGGCTGGCACTAGAAGGCAAATATTCAAACTAACACTTTTCATTGATCAGAAATGGAGTATACAATTAATCAAATTCATATCATAATATAGTAAGCTATATGATGTTATATTAACTGAAATACTAACTACAAGTAAGGTGACGATTATAAGAAACAACACGGATATGAGTAGTAAGAAAAAGCTACATCCACCCTCTCTTACTCTTGGCTCCAATACTGCCATAATCCCAGTCATATTTGAGTAGGCTAGACTTTAGGATTGGAGAAGGCAATGGCAACCCACTCCAGTACTCTTGCCTGGAAAATCCCATGGATGGAGGAGCCTGGTGGGCTGCAATCCATGGGGTCGCAAAGAGTTGGACATGACTGAAGTGACTTAGCAGCAGCAGCAGCAGACTTTAGGATTCCTCAAATCTGTCTACACATTTGAATTAGCGGGGGTTTCCCTGATAGCTCCTCCTGCAATGCAAAAGATCCCGGTTCAATTCCTTGGTCAGAAAGATCTGCTGGAGGAGGGTTAGCCTACCTACTCCAGTATTTTTGGGCTTCCCTCATGGCTCAGCTAGTAAAGAATCCGCCTGCAATGTGGGAGACCTGGGTTCGATCCCTGGGTTGGGAAGATCCTCTGGAAAAGGGAAAGGTACCTACTCCAGTATTCTGGCCTGGACAATTCCATGAACGGTATAGTCCATGGGGTTGCAAAGAGTCAGGACACGACTGAGCCACTTAAACTTCGGTTCACTGTCATTTGCTATCATCCTCATCCTCATCACAAAAGTAATGCATACAATTTAGGAAGAAACTCAAATAGTGCAGTTTATATGAAAGAATATAAATGCCCCAATTCTCTGATTCCATTCCCAAAATTACTAGAGTATATTTTAAAAGTTTCTTTTGAATACTTTTAGCTCTTTATACATCTTCCCACCTACCCATGCTCCTGTCACACACATATACAAACATACCTATATTTTTTCAAACATGAATGGAAATGTGCCACACATACTAGTCTAAAATTACTCTTTTCACCTAAGAGTGGGCTTGGACATCTTTCTATATCAGCACATGGAGATATACCTTATTTCTCACTCTTTTTAATGACTGAATTTTATTCCATTCATTCAAAAATACCTTCTGTGAAGCTACCATATGCCTGACACCAACCCAGATACCTACAAGTGGAACTGAGAAGAACTTTGTAGCACTTCTCACCCTGGCCAAGTACAAAAGCCCTCAACATCCTCTGCCTGTATTTTATAGAAAAGCTGAAGTCTCCCAGGCTTTCCCAAGTCACAAAAGAGCAGTCTCAAGCAGCTAATGATTAGGACAAAGTCACAGACTCAGTGTCTGATGCACATTAATTGTTTTACAGATACTATAACTGCCACCAGAGGAAATGACATAAGCTCCTCCATCCTGAGTAATACTGAATCTATGGCCTTGAGCGATGGGGACTAACATTATTGCTCATAATAATCTGTATCCTTTGGGGCATCAAAATAACTGTAACTTGCTCTGCCTGTATATGTAAAAGGGTAACTAGAATTGTCAGCAAAGAGATGTTACAGACCCATGCTGACATTTTCCACTCTGAATACTATACCCTGTATCTTAGTTATAGAAGATGCACCTTCATCCCTAAACTAACAGAAATGGAATAATGTTTGACAGTGGGGAATTGAAAGCAGCTCTTCTGCCCTCCCTTTTTTATGCATTTCTGTTCCCCTCTAACTTTGAATCAAATCTAATTAACCTGTGGATTCTTTTCCTAGATATAAAGAATGAAAAATTAAGGAGTTCAAGAATCACTAGCTCTCTACCTGCTACTGCCTGCTTAGCAATACTGCAAACAGATCACGTGCAGCAGATACTGCCTGAAGAATCAGCCAGCCTGCACAAATGAAGAATGATACAGAACCCAACCTCTTGCTTTGATGATCCACTGAGAATGTTCCCCGCTCCCGCTTTCCTTTTTAAAACCGAGCAGAATCTTGGTCTCTAGACATGAGTCTACCTTCTTTCCAGATTTCTAGCTTTTAAGATTTAAAGTACTTCTTTCTGTTTGCCTTTCAAATTACGGACTTCTGAGCAGCGAGTAGCCAAACCTGAGTTTGGTAACAGAAGTGACACCCGCCTCTGCTTCATACCCTATCTGCCACATATTCCATGTTAAATCTATCCGTAGCTCCATCACCCGGAGACTGAAGTCTAAAAGAGCATATCACATAGGATCTCACACCTCAGATGCCACCTCTCCTCGCTTAAAGCCGTTTTTTTTTTTTTTTCTGTGACATGAATAATTTGTTATTCTTTACATATTATGGGGCTAGCCAGCTGGGAATCTGTATATGATCCTAATAAACAGCTTGATTTCAGGACTACTGGCCTATAAGACATAATTTGAGAAGGAGATGAAGGAGATGAAGTTTAATGGAAGAAGAAATATCAAACACCAAGAAATAATAACAAGGTAGTGTTAGGTAGTTAGAATAGGAAAAAGGAGTCCAGAATGGCGGTGGCTAAAAGGCAGGGAAGGGAAAAGCCTGCAAAAATAGAATAAAGGAAGGTCCGAGGACCGAAGTGAGGACCTCAGGTAGAACAAACAGCACTCCTGGCTAGCCCAGTTTACACTGGCAGGCCCAGGGGAGGAAAAAACATATAAAAAGAGAAGTCAGAGGGCTGGGGGTCTCTCTCCCCTGCAGACGAGCGTGCACGCATGCACACACACACTCTCTCTCTCTCTCTTCTCTTCATGTCTTTTGGGTTGGCATGCCCTCACACCTCAAGGATGTATTTTCCTCTATTTTCTAAATATAACTGAGCTGTAACACTGATCTGTCCGAATATAACATGGTCTGTTCAAGAGCTCTGACACGCCAAGGGCTTTAATGTCCGTCACTTCAAATTTTTGTTGTGATGAGACAGAACCCAGGAAATTACACACTCCTCTGACGGTAGGAAACAGGTAAGGGCTTTTACTTTAAATCCTGTAGTCTATTTTATATTCATAGGATTGTATTTATCCTTATACTAACTCTAAAAAGTAAATTCTATTATTATTATCATTATTATTTTTCTAATTTTATAAACAGTAAAGAAATAAAGCTAAGAAGTGAAGGCAAGAGAAGTCAAGCAATCTGATAATAAATACAAGATAATAAAATAATTTCTGCTAGCAAATACAGTCTAAGTTTTTTTTATTGTTGTAAATTTCTGACTTTCCACCTCCATTGTTTGCCTTTGTGAGGCTTCTCTGAACTCTAGAGTCTCTGAAATGCAAGTTAGAGGAATTCAGAGCTCAATCACTGCCTGAGGCCATCCAGCTCACAGAATTTCATCTTGTTAGATTCTCCAGGGCCTGGAGAACTCTTCAAACTGGGAGGCTGTCAGTGCCCGGCAAGAATTTCAACTCCAGCCAATGACTTTAAGCAATGTGAGGAAGATGAGGAAGATAAATCCACTTCGATAAATTATATGGCTAAGATTATTAAGTACAATAGCACTCATTTTCCTCTAAAACGAAATGATTCTGGAGTGTTCAAATTTGCCTTCTTTAGAAATGACAGAATTCTGCACCTCATGGGTGCAGTGTCTGTAAGATGCTGACCAAGCCAGCCTTAACATTCCTCTCAGCTTGACTAAACTTTAGACAGGTTTCTTCAAGAGGATAGAATTCAACATCCTTTTCCTTAGAGCATTTACTTCAGAAAATTTGCAATTGTAAACTTTTTCTTTGCCCCTACCAGAGGTAAATCTTCTCTCAGCCTCTTGCCAATTTTACAACTCAGGAATGTCTTTCTCAGGGAAGACATTCTTTGAAATGCAATCATCAAAGCATAGCACCCCTATTTCCCAGTTTCTGTGGGAGAGGAGCAGCCTAATGTTGAATTAGCACCAATTAGCAAATATAGATTGCTTAATCACATTGACCAAGGCACCTACTAACATCCTATAGTGCTTTCCCTCTAGCTCACCCCAGCTCTTACTCAGCATCCAAAACTGCCCCTTACCCCACTTTGTTTCAGAGGAGTTGAATGTCATCTTTCCCCTATTGCAATAGTCTTGAGCAAAATCTGCTCAGCTAGTTTAACTGTTACAATTTTTCTGTAACATTGCTAAACACAAAATCATAAATAAGGACCTTAACCGCCCCATTCCCAGGAGAATATGGAAGAAACTAGGTTATGTTTCACAAAATTCAAAGGCTCTAGGATTTGGGGCGCTATAAGAAGCCCAAATTTGTCAGAAGAGGCTGTATAGTAAGTTTCCTTTTAAAATATATCCCATTCTATGTTGATGGTATAGACAGGAAGCATGTATCTTGCTGTATGAGGGATGGACATATCATTATCAAGAAAAAAAATCTATCCCACAAACTTAAAATCCATCTTATAAATATTCATCCTTTCCATAAATGTTTATGCTTTAAACATTAATGGTACATGATTTCAGTTTTAAAAATGTTTTCAAAGCATGAAATGAATGAGAACAGAGTAAAATTTGGTCTAACACCACCTTCCACAAGCTGTTAAAAGGTCTCTGGAGTTCATGATACATTAATTTCACTCTAGAAAATACCTAGGCTTTTAGAAAACACGTTATAGGTTACCCCTGTGTATCTGTGCTAAGTCGTTTCAGTCGTGTCCACCTCCATGCAACCCTATGGACTGTAGCCCACCATGCTCCTCTGTCCATGGGATTCATCAAGCAAGTATACTGAAGTTGGTTGCCATGCCCTCCTCCAGGGGATCTTCCCAACCCAGGGATCTTTCCAACCCAGGGATCAAGCCAGCATCTCTTATATCTCCTGCAATTGCATGTGGATTCTTTACCACTAGTCTCACCTGGGAAGCCCACAGGTCACACCCATGTGATCTCTACTAAACTGGAAACAACAAATGTGGATGACTAAAAAACATTTTTCAATTAAGTAAGTTGGCTCTCATAGTAGAACATCAGAAGTGAGTGAACTCCTGCCCAAAAAAAGTCAGGGCAGTAGAATTGTAGTGTACAGAGTTGCCAAAAGATAGTGTCTGAGGCTTCTTGAAGCTATATTAAAATATATATAAAATCATGATACAACTAAGAAGTTATAATTTCTTACAATTTAGAAACAGTTAAATTAAAACAAGCTGGAGAAAAAAATTTCTGAAATTGTGTCACTTTCTTTTGTCTGCCAGGAGACAGCTTAGGTGCCATCAAAACTCACATTCATATTTCTACTCCCCTGCAGTGCTGAGCTCTAGGCTCATATTCAATGACCTAGTAATAGCATCACTTGAATGATGGTTAATAGGCACTGCCCTCCCTATAACTGATGTACATATCAAAGGAATGATTTCAGTGAGCCCAGACTCTTGCATCTTCCCATACATAGAAAAACACTAAATTTCTTAACTTGAGATATCTGATTTTCTTTAATTAACAGTGATATTTTGATGTTCTGACTACCTGTTCTTTGGTTGCAAAAAATTCTATATATCCTGGTTCCCCCCTTGCTGCTTCAGAACAATAGTGTTCTCACCGTTATCTGAGATGCTGTATCCTGTGGTTCAAGCCCACAGAAAATCTACTGAGTAAAACATAACTCTCAACTTTTAGGTTGTGCTTTTTTTATTTTTTTCTGTTGAAAATATCAAGAGCAGAGTGTATACTACAGTTCCCTCACACTTTATCCAGAGCTTGGGTACTGATACATGGTCTGATCGGTCATCCCTTTTCTAAAACTTGTCAAGGTCTCTCCATTTCTAATACATACTGAAGTCCAAAGTTCTTAGATTTGTGACCTAAAACGACATTTCTCAGTGCCTCTCTAAATATACGCTGTACTCAAAGCAAACCAAACTCCCCACTTTTCTCAAACACAAGTTCATGCCTGTAGCCTCTGCTTATACTATACCTTTAGTCCAGGAGTCTCCCCTAATATCTTGAAGAGTTCTACCTCTTCAAGAGATAGTACGAATACTACCTCCCTCCTTAAAGTCTCCTCTAATTCCTTCAGTCCTCCCAGCCACCTTTCCTGAACCACTGGTTAGCATTTCTAGCACTCTGTTTCACATTAAAAGTATTTTTAAGCATCCCTGACTTCACTATCTTACTGAACTATGAAATTCTTAAGGAACAAGGATTATATCATATTTCTAGCCCTAAAAAAAAAAGTGACCTTGGAGAATTTAATTTTTCTGAACCCTCAGTTTCCTTATTAAATAGGAGAAAGAGTACTAATAATAATCACATAGTGTCATCATGAGAAACGCTGGACTGGAAGAAACACAAGCTGGAATCAAGATTGCCGGGAGAAATATCAATAACCTCAGATATGCAGATGACACCACTCTTGTGGCAGAAAGTGAAGAGGAACTAAAAAGCCTCTTGATGAAAGTGAAAGAGGAGAGTGAAAAAGTTGGCTTAAAGCTCAACATTCAGAAAACGAAGATCATGACATCCGGTCCCATCACTTCATGGGAAATAGATGGGGAAACAGTGGAAACAGTGTCAGAATTTATATTTTTGGGCTCCAAAAATCACTGCAGATGGTGACTGCAGCCATGAAATTAGAAGACGCTTACTCCTTGGAAGAAAAGTTATGACCAACCTAGATAGTATATTGAAAAGCAGAGACATTACTTTGCCGACTAAGGTCCGTCTAG
>SJYT01073909.1:158379-195474 GCA_006410635.1 Cephalophus harveyi | reverse complement strand
ATGGATGTGAGTCTGAGTGAACTCCGGGAGTTGGTGATGGACAGGGAGGCCTGGCGTGCTGCGATTCATGGGGTTGCAAAGAGTCGGACATGACTGTGTAACTGAACTGAACTGAATGAGTTTTTAATCCTTTAGGTTAAAACTAGTCTTGAAATAATCGACCACAGCTTTAGAAATAATAATATTCTCTTGGAGTTCTTATGAAAATAGAAGAAATGGATTTATGGGCCTCTCTAATAGTTACCAGTTTACCTTCTTTCCTTTCCACTGATCACATTAGATTATCTCATGTTGTCTGTTCTCCCTTCCTTCTGGAAGAGATACAGAAGCAACATTAAATTTCATTAGTGTAACTACTGGTTTTAGTTTTAAAACATATGTTCTGTGAAGTAATATAGAGAATGTACATTGTTTTGTTATTAAATATGATCATTAACTGCTAAGTCGCTTCAGTCGTGTCCGACTCTGTGTGACCCCATAGATGGCAGCCCACCAGGCTCCCCCATCCCTGGGATTCTCCAGGCAAGAACACTGGACTGGGTTACCATTTCCTTCTCCAATGTGTGAAAGTGAAAAGTGAAAGTGAAGTTGCTCAGTCGTGTCCGACTCTTAGCGACCCCATGGACTGCAGCCTACCAGGCTCCTCTGTCCATGGGATTTTCCAGGCAAGAGTACTGGAGTGGGGTGTCAATCATCAACAAGATAACAGTTTTAATAGCCTAGCATTTATTATTGACAAAGGGTAAATTAGAGGAAGGAAACATAAGGAAAAACTTATGGGCCTGAGATCCATACTCTATAGTTAAGACCCAAGGGTTTTAATAATAAACAATAACAAATACTAAATGTGTGTCTGAAATGGCAATTCTGTGTGTTTAAACCAATTCCCTAGTGTAGTGGTGAAGATTATTTTTTTGTTGTTTAATGTGTATTTACTTTTGCTAATTAGGGATTTTTTAAAGGTCAGGTAGTAAGTTGGAGAGTATTCTACTTATAGGAATACCTTGGAGATATGTGGTTTCAGTCCCCGATCACTGCTAAAAGCAAATATTGCAATAAAATGAGTCACACAAATTTTCTGTTTCCCAGTGCATTTAGATGTTTACATTTAGCCCACTAAGTTTGTAACAGCACTGTTTCCAAAAGAAATATGCATAATTTTATCAAAAAATACTTTATTGCTAAAACACGTTTACTATGATCTCACTCACAATAGGACTCTATGTATATATATTTTAGTTCCACTTTTTCGGGAAGAACTTTGACAGTTATACAGCTTCCCTGGTGGCTCAATGGTTAAGAATCTGCCTGCCAATACCTGCCAATGCAGAAGACATGGGTTTGATCCCTGGGTTGGGAAGATCCCCTGGAAAGGGAAATGGCAACCCATAGCAGTATTTTTGTCTGGGAAATCCAATGGACAGAGGAGTCTGGAGGCTATAGTCCAAGGGTCACAAAGAGTTGGACACGACTTAGCGACTAAACAACAACAAATTGACAGTTATAACAAACTCATAAAAATTCAGATACAGTTGTATTTTTCCAGCACTGAGTATAATTTGAGCGTTCTCTTGCATTTTAAGGACTCACAAGTTCAAAAGGTTAATTTTCTTTTGCAACTGTATATATATTCAGTATTTTTTGAGTGAAATTTTCTGAGCTACTCAAGAGGAATCTAAACATAAAAAGCAAGAAAGACTGGCATTTATATGATCCTGGCCTGTATATTATTGAAAACTTAAATTGCATACTTTGGTGAGCTCTGTTTTTATTTATTATTATTATGGTACAGAAATGCCCAAAACTGTACTTTATCTGGGATTTGCTTTGAAAACATATGAGAGCAAGGCAGTGGATGAAGTTTACAGAAGAAAATAAAAGGCCAAAAATGAAAATGCATTTAAAATCAGCAACATTTATTATATTCCCTAGGAAGTTAAAACGCCAAATTGAAAGCTTTTATTAGAAGAACTTAAAATGGAAACTATCTCCTGCCACCATGCAATGCCACATTTTGCCTAACTTCACTGTCCTTCAGTTTTACCATTAGTTCTGTTTACATACATTTAAAAATATTGAATACATGGTTTAAAAAGAAAATTAACATTTGATCCTGAGTCCTTAAAATGAAGGAGGATGCTCAAATTATACTGCTGCTGCTGCTGCTAAGTCACTTCAGTCGTGTCCGACTCTGCATGACCCCATAGACAGCAGCCCACTAGGCTCCTCTGTTCCTGGGATTCTCCAGGCAAGAGTACTGGAGTGGGTTGCCATTGCCTTCTCTGCAAATTATACTAGATACTGAAAAAAATACAACTGTATCTGAACTTTTATAAATATGCTATAAATGTTAAAGATCCTTCCTGAAAAAGTGGAGTCAAAATAGATACACACAGAATTCCAAAATATAGTAGACATTGTATTCTGAAGAAAAGAATCTCATATCAATGGCTCTAAGAGTACCCTCCCATCCCATATATGTAGTTAGAAAAAATTGCCTATCTTTTTACTTTTTAACAGGTAAATACAAAGAAATGGATACAGATTTTATAGATATATTTAAAAAGTAATAGAGCAAATATATTCTAAATTTTAAATTTAATCAGATTTTATGTTTATTCTGGTCTAGCTGCAATTCTAACCGTAAAACATATCTGAAGCCTACACAGGTCCTTTTAAAAAAGCTCAGCTTCACAAAGCTCAGCCCCTGACAGTCCTTCATGGGAGTCTTTTCCCTCATAGTCAGTCATTGAACAGATGGCAAGATTTCTGGGCATGTCCTATGATACAAAATGTAGTTCTGTCCTGGACAATGTAACGCCTTCAGCCTGTATTTGGAAGCAGAAATGAGGGAGTAAAGGGACGAATGCTGCATTCATAATGGAGAACTAGCTTGGAGCAGAGTATAAATTCAGTAACTTAAATTCTTCGCTGCCCCCCACCCCACCTTATACTTTAGCCCAGCATCTGCTGCTTTTGGTTTGGTTATAGCAAGAGTCCTCTCCAATTTAAAATTTTAGAGAAAGTCTCTCTAACTCACTCCCCCTGCCCCAGAGAAAAAGGAGTGAAGGGGCAGGTGACTTTCACAAAGAAATTTTTTAAATGATATAAAGTTTGTCTGAAGATTTAACAGTTATCACTCTACACAGAAAAGTAGCAGAAGAGCCCCTAGGCTTCTGCTTATAGCTCTGGGGTTTCTCACCATCAAACATGTAATCAAAGAGGTGAAAGATTCCCCTTGGAAGTGCCCCAGGGAAAATGACTTTGCCATGCAAGGGAGATGTGAGTAACCTAAAGGGAAAAAAAGTCAAAGATTATAATATGGGCTAAATGCTTTCACTGGTAAGCAGAATATCTCTTCAAAAACACAAAACTACTGGGCTTTTATTGTCAAAAAATATAAAAATTACAGGAAAATATAATGAACACTAATGCATGCTTCACTTAGATTTAATATAAACAGAAACAAAATTTTTAAAATAAATAATGTATTAGATTTCTGTATTCAACAGTATGTGCGATAAATACCCTGATGAACCAAGCTGTGGGAAACAACTAAGCATACTAAATAAAATATTAAAAAAATCTTTCCAAATGCATGATAAGCTGGCAAGACACTAAGGAATATTTCAAGACAAAAAATGACTAAAGGAAAGTAGAAAGGTCAACAGACATTCAGGGTATGCCATCCTAGGGACATATGTTGAACCCTAGTGTTTGCAAATCTCCATTTGGATGGCTAAACTGAGTTTCCCATGGAACTGGGGCCCCAAAGTTCTACAATGTCAGTGTGATGGACAGCATAACTATTACTTAGACATTTTTATAGCTTCAAAACGCATAGATGAGGCAGAGAATCAATGAATGCCTTCATATTAACCAATTCAAGAATTTTAAAAAAATCTTCAAAAAATGAAGATTAAGAGTCCAAATAAATCCAACATTATTTTGTGATTAAAAATGCATATTCTTGGCAAATATGGAACAGAAAAAAAACTTCTACTGCCTGATAGAGTATCTACCAAAAAGCTAGAGAAAAAAAAAGATATTTTTAGAAAGAAATATTGACAGATTTCCCTCGAGAATAGGAAAAAAGGCAAAAATGCCCACTATCACCGCTCTATCCAGCATTATGATACATTTTCAGAATTTTCCACAGTTTATTGTGATCCACACAATCAAAGGCTTTGGCATAGTCAATAAAGCAGAAATAGATGTTTTTCTGGAATTCGCTTGCTTTTTCCATGATCCAGCGGATGTTGGCAATTTGATCTCTGGTTCCTCTGCCTTTTCTAAAACCAGCTTGAACTCATTCACTATTAAAACAGGCATTTTGTCAAACAGCTAACATCTACAAATCATTAACCATAACATTTTGTTCAGAATGATGTCAGTGGTTTCAAAGTTGTTCAAATAGCTTGCAGTCAGTACTAGAGAGAGTAAAAAGTACATAAGCTTTGGAGCCAACAGAAATGGCTTTCAATCAAAGCCTGTCTGTTACTACTTATGTAATCATAAGCAAGAGATTTACCCTCTCCAAATTTAGTTCCTATGAATATCAAGTAGAGATAATAGCAACTACATTTCAAGGTTACTATGAAGATCCAAAGAGCTAATGTATGCAAGCTACCTGCTGTTTATTAAGTACTCATAAAAGTGCCAGTGAGAGTGATGGTGGGAGGCTGCCATTGTCAGAATTTCCTTTTAGCTCAGTGTTGAAGTCAGTTTACCACATTTCATTGTCAAGGTGATAGAAATAATAATGCCTTTTTTCGAGTTTAGGGAGTACCTATGAGCGTTCTATATGTCAAATAAGAGGATTCTCTTCCCTCTAGATTGTGAAAGCTCAGTAGGTGTGTTTCAGTATCTGAAGAAAAAACAGCACTGTCTTTCCTCCTGGGAGCTATGAAGGAGAACACAGTCCTTGGGAGAGAATGATAAAGAATACTGCAAGAATAAAAGCACTACAGACCTCGGGATTAGGGCCCTTCAGGGACCGCTGAGTCTTTTTTAGCTGGAAAAGTCTACGCCTCCACACACACCCTGAGAGCCGAGCTTGGGAATTGACTAGCACGTGCAGCTGAGACAAGGCCAAAGGAAAATCACGATTTCCTGCGAGAAAACACCCAGCAGCAAACTAGCAGCATTACCTCCTTTGGAGGTCTTCAAAGATACACATTGCCTCCCTGAGATAATAAGGACACCTCTTGTTTAACCTACCAAGGAACATGGCAATACAGAGCCACGTGGAGAAATGGATCCATGTGGTTTCTCTCTGAAGGGCAGAGAGGAAGACGGAAAGACTAACATGAAAGTCAAGGTAAGGGAATTATACTGTGAAACCAAGCCTTTTAAATACAAATCCCTAAGATGAGAAGAAAGGAAAAATTAGGCTCCGTTCCTCAGACCTGTCTCTAGGGAGAAAGTCGGAGAAAGTCAGAGAAATGTAGCCGTCTGGTGGTGTGAAGATGGTATGGCATCCTCAAAAAGATGGAGATGCTAAAGGAAGTGAATGACTTCCTAGTTGTAGAACAGGACTTTGGGAACACGAAATCCCGGGCTATTTCCTCACGGAGAATATCACAGTCGAGTCCACCAAGTGCCAGAGACAGACCATCTCTCACGGCAGCAGGTTAACCTGGGAAGGAAGTTCCCAAGGAAGGCTCAGTGGTGACAAAGCACTGAGCTGGAGAGAGTCCTAGAGGTGGGGTTAAAGTTTCACCTGAATAAAGGTGGTTTCAAGATAGTGAGGAGGAAAATGTTCAGGACCAACTGGAGGCTTTAAGTCAACCTCACGATTGAGATGCAAATAAAAGCATGGAGAAGTAATATATGAATCTGTAGCCATCTGGATGAAAATCTAGGGGAAAGGTATGCAGGAGGCTGAGCAGTGGCTGCCGCTGCTTCTCCAGCAGCTGCTCCTCTTCAGCCTCCTCCTTCTCCCCACTCCCAGGGGAGGGCTGGTGCCATATCTTTGGCTCTGGGATGAGTACTTTACCTGGGTCAACCTTTTCAATCCTCAGTATAACCCTACAAGGGTTGAAATTCGAGCACTGCCAACTGCTAGCAATGCAGATTAAAGCAAGTTATTCCAGTTCTCTCTGCCTCAGTCTTATCATGTAGAACACACAGATGATGATAATCCTACTCACTGGTTAAAGTAAGCACTATATAAAATAACCATAAGAGCTCAATTAAATGGAAATTTTTATTAATGTTCCCACTAGGTCT
Organism: Cephalophus harveyi; assembly: GCA_006410635.1. NCBI lineage: Eukaryota > Metazoa > Chordata > Mammalia > Artiodactyla > Bovidae > Cephalophus > Cephalophus harveyi. The sequence goes on along the minus strand of SJYT01073909.1, from coordinate 189,243 downwards.
CTTCCCTTGATCCAAGTTTCTTGTTCCAAATTTCTATTCCTTTTTTTACTCACACACGGCTTTGAAGAGGGACATGTAGCCTGTATTATTTTTTTTAATGAGAAGATTTATCAAGGCACAGTATAGATTTATTATAGCCTGTAACACAGAGCCAGACTTACTAAAGAAGGAATAAAGAGCTAGGGATAATGAGAGGAGAAAAATCTTACACAACTGTGCTGGGTATCTACTATATTCAAGCTTTACATGTGTCTGGGCTGGATAATGAGAAGGCAAGTTTTAAAAACTACTCAGTTTCTTCTTGTAAAAGGTGATTACAAAAAAAATAGTTTTTGAATGATATATCATACTTCTTTCAGATGGTAACTTTAAAAATGCCTTCAATTTGATTCTCTCCTTCAGCAGATAGGGAGAAAGTACCAGACACAAATCTCAGCCTCAGTTTTGTAAGTATCAAGCTAGGAGCAGATTTTTTAATCAAACCGACAAGATCAATTTAAAACTAACTCATCATCCTAGACTCCTACTTTCTTTTACTAACTCAAACTGACTTGGGATATGAAAATAATTATCTAGGTTACATCCAAGTAGAAAACCAACTTTTAAATTTAGTTGAGGCATTTGAGAAGAAATTTACATTTACATACATACCCATATAAGCATATGAATACACACAGAAATACATCTTATGTCCATTTTTACACTTGATTAATTTAAGAGAGAAGACTGCATTATTCTGATGTGTAATCTGGAGATCACTTCATGTTAGGCCCAGAACAACAGAAGTGTGATTAGGGAAAAAAAAAAAAAGAAATGATACAATACTTCTTATATAAGTCCTACCAATGTCTTCTTAAGCAATCATCTCAAAAAAATAAAAATGTCTCCTTCCATACTTTCAAAGTATTTCCAAAGAAGAAGGAAAGTGAAGATGGTAAAGAAATAGGTAATCTTTAGTTCGATAGATTGATGGTGGGTAAGGTGAGACTATGAAATTTATATTGCTTCTCTATGTATACATTTTCCACACTCATGCATCTGCCCATGAAATTAAGCATATAATTTTGATGGATTCATGGATTTCAGGTTGGAAACCTATGCAATACTGGAAAGAATACAAAATGGATTTATCATATGCCTGCAATTTATTAATGGACTTACCCACATAGGGAATATGCATACAATTTCCATGTATAAATTAAGACAGAACTAAAACTATATTAAAAAGGTATTATAGTGTTTCTCAAATTATAGTTTTTCAAATTTCTACTTTATGAGTTGGTGTTTAGAACTTAGAATGTATGTTTCTCTATATAACAACTGCACAAACTTATATTTTAACTCCTGGACTCACCTCTTCCATCCAGTTTTACCCCATTCAAGAGTCTAAACTTCAATGCTGTTAAAACCATCAAAATACTGAATTCAGGCAAATAATTACTGAATTACATAAAAATAATGAAGAGGAGAGTGGGATAAAAAGGAGATAAGAACATGCAGAAAAAATTGTTTTTCTTCTTTGGGGATCAAAAAGTTTTTCAGAGGTAACTATAAAATGCAGAATTTCATCTCCTTTTATCCCCTGAAAATTAGGATCTCAAGATGACTTACAGACTTATTCAATGAGTATATTAATATAAATTTGTCTCAATCCATTATAACTCTAAAATGGCTTTTCCTCCTTTATTGCAAATGAAAACTTTCTTTTCCTTTAGTGCAGACAGGGTCAGCCAGCAATCTGATTAAATATCAGTATGTTGCCATTAAGTTTAAATGATTAAACCTCCAGACTCTGAAATACTTATATGGTTAAGCAATTTGTTAATACTGAAAATATATAACTGTTAGATATCAATGTACCCTGATGACATGTTGGGGAGATAGGAAAGATGTTTTGGATAAGAGCGCAAGGACAAGCAAAGATTCATTACTTAGTAGTCTGTGAGAAAGTCACTCTTTAAAGATGAGCCTGGCTTACAGCAGATATTTTCTTCTCTGCTGACTTGACAGATTCTCTAAATTGTTCCTATGCTCATGATATGCATGCTGCTCAATGGACTATGAGACAGTTCTTGAAGTAAGGATGGGTCCTGGGACAAATGTTCTATTTAGAACTTTTTAAGTTTCCTTTCATCATCATGAACTTCTTTGGAGGTAACAGACACAGGTATCTGTTGGCACTACAAGACATCTGATTATCTTCTAAATTTATTTTGAACTTTTCTCCATCTCTGGAGATGTGTAGCATAGAGATTGTCCCTATCTTGGTCTCAGTTGCTTAAACTTAACCTTGGATTATCACACAATTTTACCTATCTGGTCCTGTTTCATCCAGCCCTTTTTAATCCATTTCCCACATTACAGAGAATGATTTTTTTAATGTATATTTGATGATGCTACTTTCCCTTTTTAACACCCTGCAATTGCCCTCTACCAATTTCAATATAAAACCAAACTCCTTAAACAGATTTAAGTCCTAGTATAACAAGGTTCATCTAGCTGCATCCATTCCTTCTTCTTTAAGCCTCTCTCCTTCCACCTATCCAATAATGCCCCTACAATTTGGTTTAACTGTTTTTTTTTTTTTTCCCGTTTTTTTACATTTGCACTTGCCTTGCCTTCTCTTAACCTCCAGATGTTTCCCTTACACTAAAGCCGCTATCACAACTTTCTGTGTTCTTTCTCTCTCAGCTGCCTAAATGTGAAGCAAGATGATAGGCTATAAAGTAATTTGGAACCTACAGGAAAAGTTTAAAAATATAAGCTAACATTTAAATATAGAATAGTTTTATGATTTTTGAAAAGGGAAGGATTTCTTAAATAAGATATAAAAAAGTCAAAGCAGAAATAAAAGATTTAAAACATCAATTAAAACTTAAAACTACATTTAAATTAACACAAACTTTCTGCAGAACAAAAGATCTTACTGAAGTTCAGAGACAAGCCAAAGAGAAGGTGAGGATGTAAGAGATTAGTGTCTAAAAAATATAACAAACTCTTACAATCAACAAGAAAAAGATACTTGCTCCAGATAAAAATGGAAAGAAAAAGTATAAAGAATACACATAGGCAATTCACAGACATCTTTCCTTTCCTTTCCTGGACATCATTTATATCATGAACATCACAAAACCTACATATTCACTGACCTCAAATTTAAAGGCCAAATATGCATTTTTAAGACCTATTTTTTTACTTGAAGCTTTTAATAGAATCTGTAATTTCCAAATAGGATATATGTTTTGCTCTTATTCTTAACTCTGGTTGTAGATACACTATGCATGTTTTTACCAATGGAGACTGTTTCTCTCTATATATATATAGATATAGATATAGATATAGATATACAGAAATATATATGAAACACCTAAGCATTCTTTAATCACTTCAATGGTAAACTTTCTTTTTTGAAGATATCCAATGATCAATAAGTAAAACAAGAGTATTGAAGACACAAACGGAACAGACTTCCCTGTATTCCTTAAGAGCACTTCTTTTAGCAAGATGTGACTACTCAAGATAGAAACCTAGTTTATCTATTCTTTCTAAGGAAGAATGTCCACAATACCAGCTGCTCTGAAAGAGGCATCTTATTTTTCCATGGGAACAAGCTAGTTCTAACATCTCATGTGCTCTGGACTGCACACATGTGAGACACCACTGCAGCTGAGGTTTCACTTCTAATCCTGGACATCTGTTATCATGGTGAAGGCTACTCTGAAGAATCAAATAACCCAAGCCTAGGGACCAAAGCTCACTTTGGGACAGGTGTTTTCACAGTGATCAGGCCACAGTGGACTCTGTCTCTGGCAGCTGGTGTTCAACGTCTCAGCATAGCTATGGTTTAAACTATGTAGAATTTGATATTAAGCTCACATCATGTCATGTTCTCCTATTTTGCCCAAATCTCCAAGAAAATGCCCATCAAAAATCATAATGTTTTTGTGTAAATTCTTTCTTCACTGACACTTGGAAAATATCTCTTTTCAAGTGACTGCCTTCTTTGTTTCATGTTCAGTTCAGTTCTGTCTAGGTTGGTCATAACTTTTCTTCCAAGGAGTGTCTTTTAATTTCATGGCTGCAGTCACCATCTGCAGTGATTTTGGAGCCTAAAAAAATAAAGTCTGACACTGTTTCCACTGTTTCCCCATCTATTTCCCATGAAGTGACAGGATCAGATGCCATGATCTTCGTTTTCTGAATGTTTCATGTTACTATATTAAAATAAGTTCTTTTGAACACCACAGCTTTGGAGGACATACTGAAGGAAATCATTACAAGAGTTACTTGAACAAAAATTAAAGGTGGTCAGTGGTCAATCCCTAGTCCAGAAACTTCTAGACCCCTTTTCTCCCTCAAAACAGACACAAACTAAAAAGACCAGAGTATGCAAATTGTCCCTTAAGATAGGCTAACTTTTTCTGACATTATCAGTAAATTTTTTAATTTAAGACAAAACACCTTCATTTTTTAAATGGCAGATTACAGATAGAGAACACATAGTTATAATATATATAACTTAGATGTACACTTCTGTAACTTCTCCAAGCTCAAAGCTGAGGAAATGATGAGATTTTCTTCCCCTGCCTGCTGTGCTGAGTCACAAGAAGTAATCTTAAAAAAGAATAATTTTCATGATACAATTTTCATGTTCATTTCATAGGCTTATTACATTTTAACACTGCTAAATATTTTTGCAATATCAGTCATTTAAATACAGTGACAGATAGATAATCAAGGACCTACTATATAGCACAGGGAACTCTACTCAATGTTCTGTGATAACCTATATGTGAAAAAAAATCTTAAAAAGAATGAATATACTGCATGTGTAACTGAATCACTTTTCTGTACACCCAAAACTAACATAACATTGTAAAGCAACTATAATCCAATAAAATCTAAATAAAGTGAATGATGACAGTTTTCAACATTGATATTAATAGTATATACATAATATTATGGATACTTAAGGATTTTGCTCCAAGATGGATTTTGCTCTGAATTTTGTGCAGCTGATAAGTTAACCATGTTTTGCCTCTGTCATTCATGTGAAATAAATCTGAACTATTTTCTCCAAATAGTCCATGAGCACTTCAGCTCATGTGCTAATCTCATTTTTTGTTACTTTCTAACAGGGGCTTGACTAACTCAGTGTGAACTGCAAAAGAAAAAGCTTAACATTAGGCATGGAATACAGCTTCAAGATGTGCTCTATGAATGACCATTCTTTAATATTATTCTAATTTAGAATGAACTACTGCATAAATATATATGCTGTGGAATTGATAAAACATTAGCAAAAGGTAAGCAGTTCATTTGGTTGTCCAGTATTGTAATATGGAACTTTATTTTTTAGACTCTTAAATGAAGTGTTAATGGCATTAAACAGAGAAAATAATACCATTCAAGAACAGAATCTGATTTACTGTCATGCTCTTGTCTTATAATTGAAAGCACCAGGCTTCCTGACGCATTATATATTTTTCTGCTACATTTTAATCTAGACTTGAGGGAGTTAAGATCATTCAGCATGATTAGGACTCAGCCCCAGCCAAGATACCTAAGCAGCATTCAGCATCGACTTCTATCCAACTGAAACCATTTTTATAGACTAGAAAATAACTCTCATTACCAGAAGTTCCACTTTAGCAGTCGCAGTTGGACACCTGAAGATTGTAAACTACAATATTTCCTAATAGTTCTTTGAATTACACTTGGTTACATTGCATCTACAGGTGTAACAAAGGTCTCCTAGGAACTTCTATCTTCCCTGTTCAGCCCGGAAAAATCCTGCAATGCAGCCACAATTTAGCTAATTATAACTGCACACATCTTGAGTACAATATGAAAAACAATTAAAATATCATCCTGCATTCAAAACTTAAAATAATGTGAATCTACCAAAAGAAAATACTTTTTAACAATTACATCATTTTTAAAATGGCAGAAGTAAATAATAAACTATGTTGACACTCTTACACTTGCCAGTGCAACTTCAGCTTATAAACAGTATCTGCCAACCTTTACAAATGAGTCTTCTATTATGCAAGTTTTGAACCACATACCATCTTGGTTCACAATCCAACTTCAGTACAGTTTTAGATGGGTCCCTTTTATAAAATATGACTACCATGTACTCCTCTAAAGTCATTTCCTACATCACCCTCTGTGACAAAAAACATAAAGAAGTAAGTTTCCCTTCTCCAGGTTCTGTGTGCACTTTGCTACTGTACTAGAATATCACACAGTTCAGTTCAGTCGCTCAATCATGTCTGACTCTTTACGATTCCATGAATCACAGCACGCCAGGCCTCCCTGTCCATCACCAACTCCCAGAGTCCACCCAAACCCATGTCCATTAAGTCGATGATGCCATTCAACCATCTCATCCTCTGTCGTCCCCTTCTCCTCTTGCCCTCAATCTTTCCCAGCATCAGGGTCTTTTCAAATGAGTCAGCTCTTCACATCAGGTGGCCAAAGTATTGGAGTTTCAGCTTCAACATCTGTCCTTCCAATGAACACCCAGGACTGATTTCCTTTAGATCCTTTCAAGCCACCTTTGGTGGTTAATGTATCTGTGTTGTGAGTGTGTGTGTGTTTTAATTTTTTTAAATTTATTTTTAGTTGGAGGATAATTGCTTTATAATGTGTTGGTTTCTGCTGCATGACATCGTGAATCAGCTATAAGTATGCTTCTTAACCCCATGAACTGTATAAAAATGCAAAAAGATATGACACCAAAAGATGAGCCTCCTGGGTCAGAAGGTGTCCAATATGCTACTGGGGAAGAACGGAAGACAATTACCAATAGCTCTAGGAAAAATGAAGTGGCTGGGTCAAAGCAGAAATGATGCTCAATTGTCTGGTGATGAATGTAAAATCTGATGCCGTCAAGAATAGTATTGCATAGGAACTTGGAACACTAGGTTCATGAATCAAGGTAAACTTGGACATAGTCAAGCAGGAGATGGCAGGAATAAACATCAACATCTTAGGAGTAAATGAACTAAATGAACAGGAATGGGTGAATTCGATTCTGATGACTATTATATCTGCTACTGTGAGCAAGAATCCCATAGAAGAAATGAAGTAGCCCTCATAATCAACAAAAGAGTCTGAAATGTGGTACTTTGGTGCACACTTAAAAATGACAGAATGACCTTGGTTCGTTTCCAAGGCAATCCATTTAACATCACAGCAATTCCAGTCTCTGCCCTGACCACTGATACCGAAGAAGCTAAAGTTGACCAGTTCTTTGACGACCCAGAAGACCTCCGAGAACTAATACCAAAAAAATGATATCTATTCATTACAGGGAATTGGAATGCAATAGTAGGAAGTCAAAAGACACCTGGATTAACAGGCAAGTTAAACCTTAAGAGTACAAAATGAAGCAGGGCAAAGGCTAACAATTCTGCCAAGAGAACACATTGGTCTTAGTAAACACCCTTTTTCAACAACATAACAGATGATTTTACACATGGACATCACCAAATGGTCAATACCAAAATCAGATTGATTGCACTCTATGTAGCCAAAGATGGAGAAGCTATATACAGTCAGCAAAAATAAGACCTGGAGCTTATTGTGGCTCAGATCATAAACTCATAGCAGAATTCAGGCTTAAACTAAAGAAAGCAGGGAAAACTACTTGACCAGTCAGGTATGACTAAAATTAACCCCCCTATGAATACACAGTGGAGGTGACAAATAGATTCAAGGGATTATGTCTAGTAAAGAGTACCTAAAGAACTATGGACAGAGGTTTGTAATATTATACAGGAGGCAGCAAACAAAACCATCCCAAAGAAAAAGAAAAGCAAAAAGGCAAAGTGGTTGTCTCAGGTGGCTTTGCAAACAGTTGAAGAAAGAAGAGAAGTGAAAAGCAAGGGAGAAAAAGAAAAGAGTATGTGTTTACGTGTGTGTATGTGCACGTGTGTGCATGTGTGTGCATGAGCACACACTTAGTTGTTCAGTCATGTCCAACTTTTTGCGACCGCATAGACTGTAGCCTGCCAGGCTCCTCTGTCCATGGGGATTCCCCAAGTAAGAATACTGGAGTGGGTACACCCAACTAAATGCAGAGTTCCAGAGACTATTAAGGAAAGACAAGAAGGCCTTCTTCAATGAACACTGCAAAGAAACAGAAAAACAACAGAAAGGGTACGACTAGAGATCACATCAAGAAAACCGGAAATACTAAAGGAATATTTCATCCAAAGATGGGCACAATAAAGGACAGAATGGTAAAGACCTAGTAGAAGCAGAAGAGATCAAGAAGAAATGGAAAGAATACACAGAAGAATGATACAAAAAAAGATCTTTAATGTCCTGGATAACCACAATGGTACATTCTCTCACTCAGGGCCAGACATTCTGGCATGTGAAATCAAGTGGGCCTTAGGAAGTCTGCTGCCAATAAAGCTAGTGGAACTGATGGAATTCCAGCAGAGCTATTTAAAATCTTAAAAGATGATGCTATTAAAGTGCTGCACTCAACATGGCATCAAATTTGGAAAACCCAGCAGTGGCCAGAGGACTGGAAAAGGTCAACCCTCATTCTAATTACCAAGAAGAGCAGTACTAAAGAATGTTCACACCATAAGACAAATGCATTCATCTCCCATGCTAGTAAGGTCATGCTCAAAATCCTCCCAAGCTAGGCTTCAGCATTATGTGAACCGAGAACTTCCAGATGTTCAAGCTGGTTTTAGAAAAGGAAGAGGCAGTGCTTGCTGGATTGTAGAGAAAGCAAGGGAATTCCAGAAAAACATCAACTTCTGCTTCATTGACTATGCTAAAGCCTTTGACAGTGTAGATCATAACAAACTGTAGAAAACTGTTAAACATATGGGAATACCAGATCATCTTACCTGTTTCCTAGAAAAACTTGTGGGTGGTCAAGAAGCAATAGTTAGAACCCTGTCAGAACAAATGACTGGCTCAGGACTGAGAAAGGAGTATAACAAGGCTGTTAATTGTCACCCTGTTTGTTTAACTTATATGCAGAGCACATCATGCAAAATGCTTGGCTGGATAAGTTATAAGCTGGAATCAAGATTTCCAGGTGAAATATCAACAACCTCAAATATGTAGACGATAAGGCTCTAATGGCAGATAGTGAAGAGGAACTAAAGAGCCTCTAGATGAGGGTGAAGGAGGAGAGTGAAAAGGGCATTTTTAAAACTCGATTATTAAAAAACTAGGATCATGGCACCAGTCCCATCATTTCATGGCAAATAGAAGGAGAAAAAGGTAGAAGCAGTGACAAATTTCCTCTTTTGGGCTCTAAAATCACTGCAGATGGTGACTGTAGCCATGACATTAGAAGACAATTGCTTGTTGGCAGGAAAGCTATGACAAACCTAGACATTGTGTGAAAAAGCAAAGATATCACTTTGCCAACAAAGGTCTGTATAGTCAAGGCTATAGTTTTCCAGTAGTCATGTATGAATGTGAGAGCTGGACAGTTAAGAAAGCAGAGTGCCAAAGAATTGATGCTTTTGAATTGCAGTGCTGGAAAAGACTCTTGAAAAGCAAGGAGTCCCTTCGAAAGCAAGGAGATCAAACCAGTAAATCTTAACAGAAATCAACCCTGAATACTCTTTGGAAGGACTGATGCTGAAGCTCCAATACTTTGGCTACTTGATGCGAACAGCCGATTCATTGGAAAAGAGCCTGATGCTGGGAAGGATTGAAGGCAGAAGGAGAAGAGGGGCAGAGGATGAGATGGTTGGATGGCATCACCAACTCAATGGATAAGAGCTTGAGCGAACTCCAGGAGATGGTGAAGGTCAGGGAAGCCTAGCATGCTGGAGTCCATGGGGTCATGCAGAGTCGGACATGACTTGGCGAATGGACAACAACAACATGCTTCTTAAGGTAGTGTGGCTTCCTCATCTTAACCCCACACTACATACACAGTCAACCATGTTGCAAGCGAGTCCCCCTCACTGCTGGCAATTTTACTTATCATCTAGATACACTGCTTTTATTAATATTCACGTTTGTAACAGTTACATATCCACAGAAAAATGATTAAACTTGATTGTTGCTTTGAGTACAGTCATGAATCATAAACAAGGGACTAGAAATCCATGTCCAGAATTTCGTTAAAGATTTAAATGTAGTTTGTCCTAATGAATTGTACACCGAGTATTCTTTTATTACCTCTATTGAGATAGAACCCATACACCATAAAATTCAGCATTTAAAGTGCACATTTCAGTGGGTTTTGGTATATTCAAAGAGTTGTGCAACCATTATCACAATCTAACTTTAGAACTTCCTCTTCACACCCAAAAAGACTATCTACTAGAAGTGATTTCTCATTTTCATACATTCCCATCATCCCAGCCTCCGGCAACAACTAATCTGCTATTTCTACTGATTTGCCTAATGAGGCAATTGATATAAATGGAATCATGCACGATGTGGTCTTTTGTAACTGGCTTCTTTCACAAAGCATATTATTTGAGGGTTTAACTTTTGGCAGCCTGTATCAGTATTTCATTTTTAATGGCTGAGCAATAGTCTATTGTATGCATAAACTACATTTTGTTTATCCTTTAACCAGCTGACAGACTTTAGGGTAATTTCCTCTTCTGACCATTTGAATAATGCTTCTACACACATTCACGTACAAGTTTTTGTGTGAAGATATGTTTTCATTTCTCTTGAGCATATACCTAAGAGTAGAATTGCTGAAGCCAATGGTACATCAAATTTACTACTTAAGAAATTGCCAAATAGCTTTCTAAAGTGATAGCACCCTGATAGAGTCCCATCATCAATGCATGAGAATCCCAACTTCTCTGCACCTTCCCGAACACTTGTTATTACCTGTTGTCATTTTTTTTTTTTTTTTAATCACAACCAACCCAGTGGGTGTGAAGGAATAGCTCTATGGTTTTGATTCCTATTTTCCTAATGACTTGTGATGTTGATGACAACATCTTTTTATAGGTTTATTTAGCATATAAAAAGGCTTTATTTAGCCTGTAATAAAAAAGTTTTCTTCTTTGGAAAACATCAACTCAACCCTTAACCCAGTTTTTAATTGGGCTATTTGTCTTTTTTATTGAATTGTAAGAGTTATATGTTCTAAATGCAAGTCCCCTTTCAGATGATTTTCAAATGTTTTCTTCCAAAAGGTTTTTATTCACTTTATTGATATCATCATTTGGAACACAAAACATATTAATTTTAATGAAGTCAATTTTACCTCCGCCTTTTTTTTTCTTCTTGCAACGTCAGCTTCTGGGGCAAGGCTAAGAAACCACTGGCCAACCCAAGGTCACAGAGTCAATGTGTATTCTAACAATATTATACTCTGAACTCACAGTGCTGTCAACTAGGCCCAGATGGCAAACACATGGATTAACCCACTGCACAATTTCACCAACACTACATCCTTGTACACACAAAACTACCAGTGGCATAAATCTTTAAATTTACTTAAGAGATTTTTACAAGCTTGAAAGTATAGATATGAGTAATGTTTACAACTAGTATGATATAAAATAACTTGTTTTCCCAATTTTTTACATGGGTTTGATTATTGCTTTCTAATTATGATAGATAATCTATTTTCCTCTTATGATTCCTTAGGTTATAGTGAAGTATGAAAGAATCACCTTTCTAATCACCATAATGGGCCATGTGAAGGCTCCGTCTGTTCTAAGGTGATGGAAACAGCCTGGACTAAACTAAGGACTCTGTTAATCAGACTTGGGTTCTAGAACTCCATATTGTATCTCCCCAAGCAAAGAACTCCAAATCTATTTCCTTAATTAAAAAATGAACCCATGAAGCCCATTTTTGATGGTTCCTTGTTAGTACTGAAAGAGAGAACATTTAATGCACTCAGCATAAAATCTGTCATTAAACAGATACTTTATAATACATGAATTTTCCCTCTTCCCAAATCCCAATTAATATAATCAATATATTTTTCTATTTTCTGCTATTTCAAAATGAAAACCTTTTGTCTAACTTCCAAAACTATCTCTGTATAATTGTGTGACAAATTCTAATATATTCTCACTCATTCAATATCTCTTACTAGGTATAAGGTACTGGGCAGGGTTTAAAAAATGTTCTCAACCTCAAGGGACTTCCTATCTTCCAGGAAAGGCTTAAAGATTTTATTTTAAAAAGGCATAATGTTATCAGTGTCCTAAGAGACACAGGCAAATCACTTTGGGCTTCAGAAAATGATAAGGTTATGCAGATAGGGAAGTCAGAGAGAAATTCCTGGAGGAGCAATTAAAGTGAAACTTGAAAGACAGTTAGGATTTGGATAGAGTAAAATAAAACTTGCATAAAAATACAAAGATATGAAGAGAGTTAATACTTGAAAAAAATAAGGAAACCTCTGATTCCTGATGAGTCTGCAGTGTAGGGTAAACACAGGAATCAGATGGGTATAGAGCAGAGAGGGCATTGAATGGTAGGTTGAGTTGGACCTTTACTTGACAGTTGATGAAGAGAAGTAACAGAGAAGTAACCTGTCAAGAAGGGTATCCTAGAAAGGTCATTCTGCCAACAATATACAAACTGATTTGGGTGGAGAAGAGCAGAGACAGACCAACTGTCTGTCTGAGAGACAAGTTAGCTGTAATATTCCCAGTAAGGGCAGCATTGTTATGTGCCTGCTGCTAGCCATCATCCCCTCAGGGTTTTGCTAACAACCCTGATTTTGTTCCAGAATCATGCAAGCAACAATATATTCAAGGAAAGTGGACCCCTACCTAAGGGATGAAAAGAGGATGATCTAAGCCAGGATGAGTAAACTTTTACTGTACATGGCCAGAGAGTAAATATCTTAGATTTGCAGGCTGTGTGGTTTCAGTCCTAACTCTGTCCTTGTAATGGGAAAGAAATGGTAAATGACAGTAAATGAATGAAGACAACTGCTCATCAAATTTTATCTATGGATACCGAAGTTTGAACTTCATTTAATTTTCATGTGTCATGAAATATTATTCTTTATTTTAACCATTTAAAAATATAAAAGTGATACGGTATTGTAAAGTAAAATAAAGTAAAAATAAAATTTAAAAAAAAAATAAAAATAAAAATATAAAAGTGACTCTTATTCCCAGCCCTTAGAAAATCAGCAACAGGCTGAATTTGACCCATGGATCCTAGCTTGCCAACCCCTGATCTAAACCAACCATAGCTGCTCTAAACTCTTTGCCAGGTAATTTTTAGGGAGCAGTCTGGTATGTGGTGAGGTTTTGAGCAGTGGGATATAAGGGAAAGTATGCTGAAGGGTTTCCAGAATATATGTTCCCATCCAATAAAAACAGATGTGCCAGAAAAATTAAATTTCTGAAGATGAATTGTTGAGAGCTGTGTAAGCTGTTTTGCAACCATGAGAGGAAGTCCAAGAGATTTGTGAAGGACTACCCTGATACAACAAGTGAAAGAAATAAACATGACTTGAATAAGCACAGAGAAATGGGGCAGGAAAAGAGTTGGTTCAAGAGAAACTGTAGAAGTGGAATTGGTATTCCAGTGGCTCCTGGGAGAGGATACAGGAAAAGCAACATGATAAACATTAAAACCAGGTGGCACTAGTGGTAAAGAACCCTCCTGCCAATGCAGGAGACTTAAGAGACTTGGGTTTGATCCCTGGATTGGGAAGATCCCTTGTTAGCAAAGCAACCCACTCCAGTATTCTCGCCTAAAGAATCCCACAGACGGAGGAACCTGGCAGGCTACAGTCCACAGGGTTGTAAAGAGTTGGACATGACTGAAGCGACTTGGCATGCACACACTCATGCTTCTGCTGCTGCTAAGTCACTTCAGTCGTGTCCGACTCTGTGTGACCCCATGGACTGCAGCCTACCAGGCTCCTCCATCCATGGGATCCTCCAGGCAAGAGTACTGGAGTGGGGAGCCATTGCCTTCTCTGTCCCACTCATGCATTTCAGTCTAAATGAAGAGGAGAATGGTCTTACTTTTAAGGAAGAAGAGATGGTTTGAATGGAAAATGAGTGTGGTCTGGAATCTAAGGGAGGCAGCAAGAGATGAATAAAAAAGACTGCTGGATGATAGCAAGGGTTCTGGTGAGCCAAGCATGCTGGAATGTGCAGCAGGTCACTCTTGGTTGTTACCAAGAGTGTTTTTCAGCTCCTGGAGGTGCTAATAAAACCATGACAGGCAGTGGTCACACATTCTGTGTGACAGAATCAGCCTGCACATTTCCCCAAAAAGAATCTCATCACTGGAAATTAGAATGGCCAAGCCTTGGGCTGATACTGCCACTCCAAAGTGTGGTTGTCTCACTGGGGTGTCACACCAGAGAGCCCTTAGGAAAGGCAGCTTCAGTCCCTCACTTTTCTGTGCTTCAGTCTGACCAGATCAGTGACTTGCAGTCTGTACTCCTGGGAGGCTTTGTGTTTAGTGATACACTGGGAACTGCCATGGGCAGCAATGATGCCTTCAATAAAATGACAAACACATACAATGTTGTAAAAAGAAACGTGATAAATCAGAATGTCAAAAAAAGTCCAAAATATATTATTCTGAAAAACTATTAACAAGATGGGATATAGCTTTCAATGTTTGCTATACTATAACAATACATGCATATGTAACTAGAAAAGGACAGGCCAGTTTTCAACTTGGGGTTAAATTCTAACTTAATTTATGAGGGCAAAAACAATTTCATAAAGACAGAAAGTTAAAAACAGAACAACCATCTGATCCAGCAATCCAAGTTCTGGGTATTTATCTAAAAGAATTAAAATCAGGATCTCAAAGAGATATTCACATTCCCATATTCATTGCAGTATGGTTCTCAATAGCCAAGATGGAGAAACAGCCTAAATGTCCATCTGTTGATGAATGGATAAAGAAGCTGCAGTATATACGTATCATGGAATACTATTCAACCTTGAAAAAAGAAGTCCTACAATGTGCAACAGCTGAAGATGAAGGTAGTTCAGATGGATTTAACACAGGATGAACTTTCAGAATGTTACACTAAATGAATTAAGTCAATCACAGAAAGATATATAATACATGATTCTGCCTATTATATGATATCCTGATATATTGAAACATGTTATATGATATATTAATATATGGTATCTTAAATAGCCAAATTCATAGAATTTTGTGGTTGCCAGGGATTGGGAAGATAAGGAAATGGGGAATTATTAATCAATGAGGAATAAAGTTTGTCAAGCAAGATAAAGAGCTTTAGAAACTATGTATAGCAGCTATATGATCTTGTACCTAAAATTAACAACAATATGCTGTGCACTTAAAAATGTGTGATGAGGGTAGATCTCATGTTAAGTACTCTTTCCACAATAAAGTAAAATAACAAATGTAGATAAGTTAACTAATCCACTGCTTGTTTTAATAATAAAGAGTAACTCACAACTAAAGTTTAAATAAAACCAATTATTCGAGGGCACGGAGGAAAGTAAGAACTCCCATTTACTGCTGGTAAGAGTATAAAGTGGTACATCCCCTTGGACAGCTATTTTTCAAGATCTAGTGAAGAAGGCTGAGCACCGAAGAATTGATGCTTTTGAACTGTGGTGTTGGAGAAGACTCTTGAGAATCCCTTGGACTGCAAGGAGATCCAACCAGTCCATTCTGAAGAAGATCAACCCTGGGATTTCTTTGGAAGGAATGATGCTAAAGCTGAAACTCCAGTACTTTGGCCACCTCATGCGAAGAGTTGACTCATTGGAAAAGACTCTGATGCTGGGAGGGATTGGGGGCAGGAGGAGAAGGGGACGACCGAGAATGAGATGGCTGGATGGATCACGGACTCGATGGACTTGAGTCTGAGGGAACTCCGGGAGATGGTGATGAACAGGGAGGCCTGGCATGCTGGGATTCATGTGGTCACAAAGAGTCAGACACGACTGAGTGACTGAACTGAACTGAGTAGAGTAACTGTGAAATTTCTATGACTCAGGACAGCAATCTCACTGTTAGGTATATGCCCAGAAATAATGTTGCAATGTGATGTGAATGAAGACCCTGTGTAGGACAAGCTTTCACAACACTGTTGTACCTGCACACAATGGTTAACTATGGATGGATAAATTATGCCATATTCATTAAATAAAAAACTCCAATTGAACAAGAGGGAAGGGGGCAGGGCATAATCTTAAAAAAAAGTGACATAGTCCAAGGACACGACATAAACTGAAAAAAATCAAATAGGTCCAAGATTGCAGACAAGCCCACTTCCACTAGATCATGAGCCTCCGTCTACACTCATTATAACACATCAAAATGCTAAATGACACGTCCACAGGTGCCATGGACAGTTTCAAGGCTTACCATAACGATTAAAGTGGACAGTGGCCCAATTTCTGGAAATCCCCACCCCTTCCCCCAAATAGCCAGAATATTCCCTCTCACTCAGTACCCTACGAAATTATACACCCCTACAGAAACTATACACCCCTACAGAAACTGAAAACCCATATACTGGTGCTGTTCTCACCTTCTGAGATGACCCCTACTCTGCAGAGTGTGTTTCTCTCTAAATAAACCTACTTCTTGCCTATTACTTTGTCTTCACTGAAGTCTTTCTATGGCAAGACATCAAGAACCTGAACTTCATTAAGTCCTGATTCCAGGTGTATGATTAAAAGACCATGGGTTCAAGTCCCAATCTGAGTTACATAGTTTCACAATTACATGGTCGATTTTGATATCTCAAAGTGTGTGCAAAAAATAAATGCAAAGGCTATATACAGTCTACAGTCAGTCTGCCATAACTGTGATTTCTCCATCAGTCAATTCAACTGTGGGTGGAAGAATATTTTTTTAAAAAAGAAATTTCCCAAAGCTTCTAAAAGCAAAACTTAAATTTGCTGCATGCTAGAAGGCAATGGCACCCCACTCCAGTACTCTTGCCTGGAAAATCCCATGGACAGAGGAGCCTGGTAGGCTGCAGTCCATGGGGTCGCTAAGAGTCTGACACGACTGAGTGATTTCACTTTTCACTTTCAGGCATTGGAGAAGGAAATGGCAACCCACTCCAGTATTCTTGCCAGGAGAATCCCAGGGATGGGGGAGCCTGGTGGGCTGCCATCTATGGGGTCGCACAGAGTTGGACATGACTGAAGCGACTTAGCAGCAGCAGTAACTATTTATATAGCATTTACCTTGTATTTACAACTATTTACATAGCATTTACTCCCACTCCAGTATTCTTGCCAGGAGAATCCCAGGGATGGGGGAGCCTGGTGGGCTGCCATCTATGGGGTCGCACAGAGTTGGACATGACTGAAGCGACTTAGCAGCAGCAGTAACTATTTATATAGCATTTACCTTGTATTTACAACTATTTACATAGCATTTACATTGGACTAGATATTATAAGTGATATAGAGATGATTTAAAGTATATAGAAGCATATGCATAGTTTTACATAAGGGACTTGAGCCTCCATAGATTTTGGTATCCAAGTGAGTTACTGGAATCAATTCTCCATGGACAACAAGGGTCGGCGGTACAATGATTTATCTAAAAAATTTTACATACAAAACATATTATTATACTTGCTTACATATGTCACAAGCATAATTATAAAGCTGTGCACTGACTTCAGGAGATTTGGACTTGGGATGGAGGGAGAAAGGAGGTAGAGGTTATGGGGAATAGGACAGCAAAGAGAAGGATCTGAAAGAATCCTTATTTTAAACTTCATTTAATGTAACAAAGACCTGCAGTAAATGTGGTAAAATGCTAAAATGTATTATATCTAGATAGTGGATTCATGGGTACTTACAAAACTGTGTAATTGTATGTGTGAAATATTATATACATTTTGAAGAATGCCTTAAGAGCTAATTTTAATAACAATATTTTTTTTTAAGGAAGAACACTCCAAATCACCAAGTCTATGACAAAATTAAACATTTTCCTTTACTGCACATAATAAGGTGCTATAATAAAAAATGAAGTATAGATCAGGATGAAGTATTTTTGTGAGATTATAAAAGAGATAAAGAACCATTCGGTTCACTAGACGATACAAGCAACCTAATCCACTTGCAGAAGATAGATGTACCAACATTCTTCCCAGCAGTAGGCTGAAGCAATCACTCATATGGCTGGGAAAGCAGTGAGAAAAGACTCTTAACTTTTATCACCTTATATTTTATATAAAATACTCCAACATATATACTCAAAACATTTTGACAGTAAGATAGAAAGGAGAAACTGCCTGAATGCAAAGACTAAAAGATACTATTACTCCCATCATTTCAAAACAATTTTCTCATTTTGAAGATTTAATGCAATAGCACCTTAACTCTTTAGCAAGAAGATAAGTAAAATGTTATATGATTTTTTAAAAAACAATTTGAAACAGTGTCCTTATACAAAAATACAGATATATTAAGATATATAAAACAACCTGCTTAAATTTTTAAAAATGATTTGTATGAATTATAATGAACATAGAGAAGAGCACAACTCTAAAGCTCTTTGAATTTTCATAAAGAGGATAGAAATGTAATTAAAACCCATTAAAATAGAAATAGAACATCACCAGCATCCTAGAAGACCTTCTAATAGTGATCATCATATCCCTCCCCAAACTAAATACTATCCTGACTTCTAATATCATAGAGTCATTTTCCTGTTTTTGACCAAAATCCATTCTACTTCTCTTTGCTCAACTTAATTTTTGTGAGATTCGTCAGTGCTTTGCAAGCAGCGTTATTTTACTGACTTTCATTGCTGTATACTAAGGCACTGTATTAATATACCACAAGGTGCCAGTTCATTACACTAATAAAGGACAGTTGGATTGTTGTCAATTCTTGGCATTTATGATCAAGGCTGCTATAAACATTCTAGTCCATATCCTTTAAGGTACACAAATAGGCCTTTCCACTGAAGATACACACACATACAAAGTTGATGATTTATAACGTATGCAATATATTCAGCTTTAAAGTTCTCAGTTATATGATTAGTAGAAGTAGAAATGAAATCGAAAGTTGATGGTTGTTGAAGCTAAGTGATTGTGAGATTCACAGTATTGTTCTACTTACTATACATATATATTTGGAATTTTTGATAAAAAATTCCACCAACCCCTTATTTCATAAAAAGAGGGGAGTTGCCTTCTTTAAATCATGTCATAAAAGACAAAGAAAGTCTTTGGGCATGTTCCAGATTGAATGAGGCTAAAGAGACATGGCAACTAGACCAAACACCTCTTCCATGATTGGATCCTGAGGAAAAAGGGGAAAAGTACTATGATGGCCATTAGTAGCTCAACAATTAGCTCAACTGATAAAATTGAAAAGTAAATGGTAAGTAAAGTAAAAAGAATTTAACAATGCTAAATTTCAACAATGCTAAAATGTACAATGGTTATGTAAGAAAATATTCTTACTTTCTGGGTCATGATATTCTTCATGACCCAGATAACCATGATGGTGTGATCACTCACCTAGAGCCAGACATCCTGGAATGTGAAGTCAAGCTGGCCTTAGGAAGCATGAATATGAACAAAGCTAGTGGAGGTGAGGGAATTCCAGTTGAGCTATTTCAAATCCTAAAAGATGATGCTGTGAAAGTGCTGCACTCAATATGTCAGCAAATTTGGAAAACTCAGCAGTGGCAACAGGACTAGAAAAGGTCACTTTTTGGTTCCAATCCCAAAGAAAGGCAATGCCAAAGAATGCTCAAACTACTGCACAATGGCACTCATCTCACATGCTATTAATAGAATGCTCAAAATTCTCTCAGCCAGGCTTCAACAGTACGTGAACCATGAACTTCCAGATGTTCAAGCTGGATTTAGAAAAGGCAGAGGAATCAGAGATCAAATTGCCAAAATCTGCTGAATCATTGAAAAATCAAGAGTTTCAGAAAAATATCTACTTCTCATTTATT
This sequence comes from Cephalophus harveyi, assembly GCA_006410635.1. NCBI lineage: Eukaryota > Metazoa > Chordata > Mammalia > Artiodactyla > Bovidae > Cephalophus > Cephalophus harveyi. Next base: position 169,341 of record SJYT01073909.1, on the reverse strand, counting down.
GACTATGCCAAAGCATTTGACTGTGTTCAGTTCAGTTCAGTTCAGTCGCTCAGTCATGTCCAAATCTTTGCGACCCCATGAATCGCAGCATGCCAGGCCTCCCTGTCCATCACTNAGAACGTGGTCCACTGGAGAAGGGAATGGCAAGCCACTTCAGTATTCTTGCCTTGAGAACCCCATGAACAGTATGAACAGGCAAAATGATAGGATACCAAAAGAGGAACTCCCCAGGTCATTAGGTGCCCAATATGCTACTGGAGATCAGTGGAGAAATAAGTCCAGAAAGAATGAAGGGATGGAGCCAAAGCGAAAACAATACCCAGTTGTGCATGTGACTGGTGATAGAAGCAAGATCCGATGCTGTAAAGAGCAATACTGCATAGGAACCTGGAATGTCAAGTCCATGAATCAAGGCAAATTGGAAGTGGTCAAACAAGAGATGACAAGGGTGAACGTCGACATTCTAAGAATCAGCAAACTAAAATTGACTGTGTAGATCACAGTAAACTGTGGAGAATTCTGAAAAGAGATGGGAATACCAGACCACCTGACCTGCCTCCTCAGAAACCTGTATGCAGGTCAAGAATCAACATTTAGAACTGAACATGGAACAACAGACTGATTTCAAATCATGAAAGAAGTATGTCAAGGCTGTATATTGTCACCCTACTTGTTTAACTTACATGCAGAGTATATCACGCAAAATGCTGGACTGGATGAAGCACAAGCTGGAATCAAGATTGCTGGGAGATACAGCAAGAACCTCAGATACACAGATGATACCACCCTTATGGCAGAAAGTGAAGAACTAAAGAGCCTCTTGATGAAAGGGAAAGAGGAAAGTGAAAAAACTGGCTTAAAGCTCAACATTCACAAAACTAAGATCATGGCATCTGGTCCCATCACTTCATGGCCAACAGATGGGGAAACAATGGAAAGAGTGAGAGACTTTATTTTCTTTGGCTCCAAAATCACTGCAGATGTTGATGGCAGCCATGAAATTAAAAGACACTTCCTCCTTGGAAGAAAAGCTATGACAAAACTAAACAGCATATTAAAAAGCAGAGACATTAGTTTGTCAACAAAGTTCTGTCTAGTCAAAGCTATGGTTTATCCAGTAGTCATTTAAGGATGTGAGAGTTGGACTATAAAGAAAGCTGAGCACCGAAGAATTGATGCTTTTGAACTGTGGTATTGGAGAAGACTCTTGAGAGTCTCTTGGACTGCAAGGAGATCCAACCAGTCCATCCTAAAGGAAATCAGTCCTGAATATTCATTGGAAGGACTGATGCTGAAGCTGAAACTCCAATACTTTGGCCACCTGATGCGAAGAACTGACTCACTGGAAAAGACCCTGATGCTGGGAAAGATTGAAGGTGGGAAGAGAAGGGGACGACAAAGGATGAGATGGTTGGATGGCATCACTAACTTGATGGACATGAGTTTGAGTAAGCTCCGGGAGTTGGTGATGGACAGGGAAGCCTGGTGTGCTGCAGTCCATGGGGTCGCAGAGTTGGATATGACTAAGTGACTGAACTGAAGAAAATATTCTTACTTTCAGGAAACACACATTGTAGTATTTTGGGGTCAAGAGTCCTGACATGCTGCTGCTAAGTCACTTCAGTCATGTCCGACTCTGTGCGACCCCATAGACTGCAGCCCACCAGGCTCCCCCGTCTGTGAGATTCTCCAGGCAAGAACACTGGAGTGGGTTGCCATTTCCTTCTCCAGTGCATGAAAGTGAAAAGTGAAAGTGAAGTCATTCAGTTGTGTCCAACTCTTAGCGACCCCACGGACTGCAGCCTACCAGGCTCCTCCATCCATGGGATTTTCCAGGCAAAAGTACTGGAGTGGGGTGCCACTACCTTCTCCAAGTCCTGACATATTTACCCTCAAGTCATTCAGGGTTGACTGAGGGTTGATATCATATATCACATATATGATATACATGTGTGTGTACATATATAAAGAATATAGGCAGTTAAAACAGTAAAGTAGAATGTTAGCAACTGATGATCTGGATAAGAAGTATACAAGTATACTTTGTACTAGTTTTAAGTATTTTTATTTTTATAACTTTTCTGTATATTTGAAGTTATTTCCAAATAAAAAGTTTTTAAAATGCTGTGCTAACTTATATCCCACTAGCATGGTATGGGTTCTCACAGCTCAATCCTAGTCATTGACCGGTTGATGTGAAACTTTGTATTTTAGCATTTCTCTGAATATAAAAAAGAATTCAAAGAAAAAAAGTTTTTTTTTTTTTTTTTTAATAATTTGGGGATGTTAAAGAGCATCTCTAAGCATATAAAAACTAGAAATTAAGAAAAAAAGGATGACAAAATTGATCAAACATATTTTCAATATTAGAGTATGGTTAAAGACTTCATAGACAAAGTTATGGGAGAAATATCTGCCATGTACATAACAAAGGATTACTACACATAATATATAAATATTCCTGTAAATCTATAATTGTCAAACAATATGAGCAGTTTAATTAACAAAAAAAAGACAAATTGTCAGGATTCCAAGCTTCACTCGTAATAAAAGAGATGGGAAACAAAATGCCTAGGTTTTGAATTTTTCTTTTATCTTGTTTGGTATCTGTGGAGGGTTGCTATCTATAACTGATTTTGGAAAATTCTCAGACATTATTATTTTAAATCTTTTTTATGCTCTGTTCCCTTCTCCTTCCAGCATTCCAATCACACACATGTTGGCCCTTTTGATTTGGTCTCACCATTTTCTTTTTTCTTTTTTTATTGGGGGGCAATTGCTTTACAATATTTTGTTGGCCTCTGCATGAATGAGCCACAGTTATACATATATCCCCTCCTTCCTTCTCCCATCTCCTGCCCCATCCCACCCCTCTAGGTTGTCACAGAGCACTGGTTTGAGGCCCGTGTGTGTGTGGGTCTGTGTGTGTAAGTCACTTCAGTCATGTCCAACTCTTTGCAACTCCATGACTGTAGCCCACCAGGTTCCTCTGACCATGGGATTCCCTAGGCAAGAATAATGGACTCAGTTACCATGCCCTCCTCTAGGGGAACTTCCTGACCCAGGGATCAAACCCACATTTCTTATGTCTCCTGCACTGGCAGGTGGGTTCTTTACCACTAGCACCACCTGGGAAGCCCATGTCACACAACAAATTCCCACTTGCCATCTGTTTTACATATCGTAATGTATATGTAGTCGTGTATGAATGTGAGAGTTGGACTATAAAGAAAGCTGAGTGCAGAAGAATTGATGCTTTTGAACTGTGGTGTGGGAGAAGGCTCTTGTGGGAAACAATAGAAACAGTGACAGAGTTTATTTTCTTTGGCTCCAAAATCACTGCAGATGTTGATGGCAGCCATGAAATTAAAAGACACTTCCTCCTTGGAAGAAAAGCTATGACAAAACTAAACAGCATATTAAAAAGCAGAGACATTAGTTTGTCAACAAAGTTCTGTCTAGTCAAAGCTATGGTTTATCCAGTAGTCATTTAAGGATGTGAGAGTTGGACTATAAAGAAAGCTGAGCACCGAAGAATTGATGCTTTTGAACTGTGGTATTGGAGAAGACTCTTGAGAGTCTCTTGGACTGCAAGGAGATCCAACCAGTCCATCCTAAAGGAAATCAGTCCTGAATATTCATTGGAAGGACTGATGCTGAAGCTGAAACTCCAATACTTTGGCCACCTGATGCGAAGAACTGACTCACTGGAAAAGACCCTGATGCTGGGAAAGATTGAAGGTGGGAAGAGAAGGGGACGACAAAGGATGAGATGGTTGGATGGCATCACTAACTTGATGGACATGAGTTTGAGTAAGCTCCGGGAGTTGGTGATGGACAGGGAAGCCTGGTGTGCTGCAGTCCATGGGGTCGCAGAGTTGGATATGACTAAGTGACTGAACTGAAGAAAATATTCTTACTTTCAGGAAACACACATTGTAGTATTTTGGGGTCAAGAGTCCTGACATGCTGCTGCTAAGTCACTTCAGTCATGTCCGACTCTGTGCGACCCCATAGACTGCAGCCCACCAGGCTCCCCCGTCTGTGAGATTCTCCAGGCAAGAACACTGGAGTGGGTTGCCATTTCCTTCTCCAGTGCATGAAAGTGAAAAGTGAAAGTGAAGTCATTCAGTTGTGTCCAACTCTTAGCGACCCCACGGACTGCAGCCTACCAGGCTCCTCCATCCATGGGATTTTCCAGGCAAAAGTACTGGAGTGGGGTGCCACTACCTTCTCCAAGTCCTGACATATTTACCCTCAAGTCATTCAGGGTTGACTGAGGGTTGATATCATATATCACATATATGATATACATGTGTGTGTACATATATAAAGAATATAGGCAGTTAAAACAGTAAAGTAGAATGTTACCAACTGATGATCTGGATAAGAAGTATACAAGTATACTTTGTACTAGTTTTAAGTATTTTTATTTTTATAACTTTTCTGTATATTTGAAGTTATTTCCAAATAAAAAGTTTTTAAAATGCTGTGCTAACTTATATCCCACTAGCATGGTATGGGTTCTCACAGCTCAATCCTAGTCATTGACCGGTTGATGTGAAACTTTGTATTTTAGCATTTCTGGTGGGAAGACAAGTATATTTCACTGGGGCTTTAATTTTCATGCTTCATTTTCTTGAAAATAACTGGTATTGAGCTCTTTTTCTTATTGTATTTGGCTACTTAAATATTCTCTACTATGAATTAACAGTTTGAGTCTTTTCCCCATTTTCCTTCTGGATTGTCTTTTTCTTACTGATTTCTTTCACATGATTTCACATAAATTTCAAAGAAATAAAAAAGTGGTTTCAAAGAAACTCCAAAATTATAGGGAAAAAAGCTTGAGTTATATTCCCAGTCTTGGAGGAGTGTTTCTTGTCACCATTTTATAAGCTCCACATTAGATCAATAGAAGGAACTTTTATTTACACTCTGATGGGTTTTGTTTAAATCTTACTCGAACAAGTAACCCCAGAGTAGTCCCAGTTCTGCTTTTTCTTCCTGACAGAGGCACAAGGCATAAAGATAACTAAAAGGACGTCCAGGCAGCAGCGAGGGCAGAGTTGGCATGGCTTGCCAGAAACTGAGCAGACTTACTAAGCAGAGCCTTGTAGCTGCTACAGTGGGGTGGTCTAGACTGTATTTATCAACAGTAAGAAATTTATCGTATATCATGATCCCAAGGCACACAAATATGACTGAAACAAGTCCAAATCAATATTTATCTTTACTCTATTTTTGTTTTCTATACTTTGGCATTTTCTATGTATTGTTTTATCCGATTTTCATAGCTGTTTTTAGCACAGAATGTAATTCACTAAACTGATTTCACATGACAGTTCTTAGAAAAACACCACTTTAGAACGCTGCTTCTCAAATTTCAACACATGTGCAGATTATCCAAAATTCTCATTGAAATGCAGACTATGTTTTGGTTACTTGGGAAAAATTATTATTAATATTAGTATCATCAATGTCACCATTAACTCCATTCAACATAGACACAAATTGAAGGAAACACACACGAGTAATCTGGTGTATCTTCTTTTCTCCCATTCCTTCCACTCATAGTATTTCCATGTTCTGCATTTTTTTGCTATGTCTAGATTGAGAGTGAAAGCGAAAATGTTAGTTATTCAGTCCTGACTCTTTGCAATCCCATGGACTATAGCCCAACAGGCTCCTGTGCCCATGGGATTTCCCAGGCAATAATACTGGAGTGGGTTTCCATGCCCTACACTCCAGGGGATCTTCCCAACCCAGGATCGAAATCGGGTCTCCTGCATTGCAGGCAGATTCTTTACCATCTGAACCACCAGGGAAGCCCATGCTTAGATTACCTGGAACCAGTCAATCACCCTTAGAGTTTATCTGCCTTGCCAGAGAAGAGAAAAGGACTACAGATATCCTTAGTCCCTTGGTGCCCTGGAGCAGGGGTCCCCAGTCTCCAGGATCTAATGCTTGATGATCTGAGGTGGAGCTGATATAAAGTACACAATAAATGTAATGTGTTTGAATCATCCCTAAACCATCCCCTGACCCTGATCCATGGAAAAACTGTCTACTGTGAAACCTGGTGCCCAAAAGACTGGATTCCACTGCTCTAGAGCAGTGTTTCTCCAATTTGAATGCACATAAATGTTAAAATGCAGATTCTGATTCACAGTTTTGGGGTAAGGCCTGAGATTCTGAATCTCTAACAAGTTTCCAGTTGATACAGGTACTACACAGGTCCACAGCCACCATTGGGCTTCCCTGGTGGCTCAGAGGTTAAAGCGTCTGCCTCCAATGCGGGAGACCCGGGTTTGATCCCTGGGTCGGGAAGATCCCCTGGAGAAGGAAATGGCAATCCACTCCAGTATTCTTGCCTGGAGAATCCCATGGATGGAGAAGCCTAGTAGGTTACAGTCCACGGGGTCGCAAAGAGTCGGACACGACTGAGCGACTTCACCTCACCATAAAGCAGACAGTTTAGAATTTCAGATTCAAATACTAATAAGAATGAAATAACTCAACACAATACTAAGCTCCAAAACTTGTAAAAGCCAAGAGAGAAAGATTCCTAAGGAGGTAGTACACAGAAATACTGAAATGGTCGATGGGGTTCTGACTGCAAAGGAAAACAGATAAGGCCTAATTAGGGGATGGGCTGAGAAAATAGAGCTGTACCAAAGTATTGATGCCCTGGGTTTATATGGAAAGCAGATTTCTTAGGAAGAGGAAAGAGGTGAGTGTGGTCACAAAAGCCGTGCGAAATCCCACAATGTTTCAGGAAGACCCTGAGTAATGAGATCCCAGCTCTGAAAGAAACTACAGTGATATCCTGGTACTGAGGATATAAAAAGGCTCTGAAGTCAACAATTCTTGAAACTGCAAAGAGCAATGACAAGGCCAAAGGTTGAGGCCTTTGGGACACAGGGAGGCAGTTGGTTCCCATGTCTGGAAGACAATCTTGGCTAGGGTGAGGAAAGCCTGGTCCAGACAGAGCTGAGGCTCTTACAAGAGAGTGAGGGTGGTCACTTGGGTGCTGCTGGCCTATGTGACACTTTTGTAACACCTTAAGTAATCAGAGGGCTTCCCAGGTAGCACTAGTAGTAAAGAACCCACCTGCCAGCACCGGAGTATAAGAGACACTGGTTCGATCCCTGGGTCAGGAAGAGCCCCTGGAGAAGGGCATGGCAACCCACACCAGTTTTCTTGCCTGGAGGATGCCAACAGAGGAGCCTGGTGGGTCCATAGGGTGACAGAGAGTCAAACATGACTGAAGTGACTATGTACACACGCATACAATTAATAAGAGCTTGTGCTTGTTCACTCACACAGCACTGGGCTATAAACACAATTCAGGACCACAGCAGGATATATTAATAGGTAAAGTCAGCCCTTCCTCCCAGTAACGGTTAAAGGAAGTGGGAGAAAGGATACTATCTTTTGCCCAATGCTTTGAAATAAATGGGACTGACAGGAAATGTCAATTAAAGTTAGGAAACAGAAAAACGATGCTGATAGAAACTAACTCTTAAGGCAATGAAAAAGGAAAAGAAATTATGGAAGAGGTTAAAAAATAAAATATCACACACAATAACGTTGAACTTATGTGTAATGAGAGTGTTCCACAGGCCACAGAGAAAGATTATTAAAGGTTAGGGGGCTCAGAAGATCTTTCACTAAGCTGCTTATGGCAGTAACAAGAGATTACAGTGAGCCAGGCATTGTGCTAAGGGCTTTCTACATAGGATTGCAATATAATTGTATTAACCAGACCACAACATCCAGAGAATGAAAAAATGCTAAAGTCATTAATCACATAAAATCATGAATAATTATTTGCTGACCAACTTGCTTCTCTTATTATATTAGATCTATGACAGTTCTATTCAAAAACTATTCTATGTCATTCAAATAAATAAAATATAACCATATATTTAAAGCAAAATTAAATAAAATTTTATATATATATGAAAGTAAGAGTGTTAGTCACTCAGTCTCGTCTGATTCTTTGCGACCCTGTGGTCTAGCTTGTCAGTTTCCCTCTGTCCATGGAATTCTTCAGGTAAGAATACTGGAGTGGCTTGCCCACCTTCTCCAGGGGATCTCCCCAACAAAATTCAAACTCGGGTCTCCCACAAGGCAGACAGATTCTTTACCATCTGAGCCACCAGGGAATATTTAAATACTAAAAATCACAATGCGATAATAATAATTATTGCGATTAAAAATCAATATCACACAATGATTATTCAGTTCAGTTCAGTTGCTCAGTCGTGTCCGACTCTTTGCAACCCCATGAATCACAGCATGCCAGGCCTCCCTGTCCATCACCAACTCCCGGAGTTCACTCAAACTCATGTCAATCGATTCGGTGATGCCATCCAGCCATCTCATCCTCTGTCGTCCCCTTCTCCTCCTGCCCCCAATCCCTTCCAGCATCAGAGTCTTTTCCAATCAGTCAACTCTTCCCATGAGGTGGCCAAAGTACTGGAGTTTCAGCTTTAGCATCATTCCTTCCAAAGAAATCCAAGGGCTGATCTCCTTTAGAATGGACTGGTTGGATCTCCTTGCAGTCCAAGGGACTCTCAAGAGTCTTCTCCAACACCACAGTTCAAAAGCATCAATTCTTCAGCATTCAGCTTTCTTTACAGTCCAACTCTCACATCCATACGTAACCACAGGAAATACCATAGTCTTGACTACATGGACCTTTGTTGGCAAAGTAATGTCTCTGCTTTTGAATATGCTATCTAGGTTGGTCATAATTTTCCTTCCAAGGAGTAAGTGTCTTTCATGGCTGCAGTCACCATCTGCAGTGATTTTGGAGCCCCCAAAAATAAAGTCTGACACTGTTTCCACTGTCTCCCCATCGATTTCCCATGAAGTGATGGGACCAGATGCCATGATCTTAGTTATCTGAACGTTGAGCTTTAAGCCAACCTTTTCATTCTCCTCTTTCACTTTCATCAAGAGGCTTTTTAGTTCCTCTTCACTTTCTGCCATAAGGGTGGTTATGGCATATCTGAGCTTATTAATATTTCTCCCTGCAATCTTGATTCCAGCTTGTGTTTCTTCCAGCCCAACGTTTCTCATGATGTACTTGGCATACAAGTTTAATAAGCAGGGTGACAGTATACAGCCTTGACGTACTCCTTTTCCTATTTGGAACCAGTCTGTTGTTCCATGTCCAGTTCTAACTGTTGCTTCCTGACCTGCATACAGATTTCTCAAGAGGCAGGTCAGGTGGTCTGGTATTCCTATCTCTTTCAGAATTTTCCAGTTTACTGTGATCCACACAGTCAAAGGCTTTGGCACAGTCCATAAGCAGAAATAGATGTTTTTCTTGGTAATTAACCATACACTAGACCCACTCTTTGGCTGCGCAAAGGAGAGGCGGCGGTGGCCTCGGCTGAAGAGACGGCAGGAGCAGAGAGCGCAGGCGCGGTGAGCGCTGAGACTGGCCGGGGGCACAGAGGGGTCGCGGCTGCAGAGCCATGGCCGGGGGTAGGCGGGCGGAGGCGGCGTGGGGGCTTTCTAACGAGAGACCTTGATCTGAGGATGGGGAATGAGGCGGCCCCGGGTCTGGACACAGATATACCGCGGGCGGCGCAGCACGGCCTGCACGGATCCTTCTGCGCCCCGCCCCACGTGGCCGCAATGCGGAGATGGGCCTGCACCCCTGCCCTCGGGGATCGGATCCGGCTTTTCGATCCTGGGGTTCAGGCCTCTCCTTCCTCTTACCCGTGGATCTAGCCCCGCTCTTCTCCTGACTCTGGGGGTTCCGACCCTCCCTGCTCTCTGACTCTGGGGTCCGGCCCTCTGCTCCCTCTGATTCTGGTGACTCAGTAATCCCTCTTCCCCGAGACTCCGGCCGGTTCATTTCTCCTTTGCTTTCCCCTGCTTCGGAATTTCCGGCCAGCCACATGCTACTCTCTTCATCCTTCAACTGCCGTCCCACTCTGAGAACCTTTCCTGTGGCTTAGAACCTGGTGTGAGTCACAGAGCGCGCTCCATTCAAACCACAGGCCTGCGAAGGTGGCCTTGGGCAAAAGACCTGAATTCTCTAGCAGCCTAGACAGAAGACTATCTGTAAAACGCGGAGCATAATCAACTCTACCTGGTGGGGTCATTTGTGAGAATCAGATGAGTCGATGCCTGTGAAACTGAGATCCCACTTCATACATGCTCTCTCAAGCCCTTATTGTGAGCAGGAAGGAACCCTGGGGCCCGGTGTCACCCCTTCGGGTCCCCCTGGCAGGAACCCCAGACGCTAGACCATTCAACACTTGCTAAAAGGTCAATGGCACCCCACTCCAGTACTCTTGCCTGGAAAATTCCATGGATGGAGGAGCCTGGTGGGCTGCAGTCCATGGGGTCGCTGAGAGTCAGACATGACTGAGTGACTTCACTTTCACTTTTCACTTCCATGCATTGGAGAAGGCAATGGCAACCCACTCCAGTGTTCTTGCCTGGAGAATCCCAGGGACGGGGGAGCCTGGTGGGCTGCAGTCTATGGGGTCGCAGAGAGTCGGGCACGACTGAAGTGACTTAGCAGCCGCAGACCCACATTTGTATCTGTCTGTAATACATGTCAGTGGTATTTCTTAAAATAACTTGTTTTCCTAAAAGATATTATTACTTAACAAAATTTCCTGTAATGTTCTTCAAAATTACATTTTAAGTTTCTTAAATTTGAAAATGACATTTTCAATAGACTGTGCTCTGTGTGTCATACCATTTTTGAGAAATATTCTTTCTACAGCTGTGAAATTATCTGTTTGGATAAAAGTCATTTTCTAAAGGGAAGATATTCTCAAATCTAATTTTTTCATATGGAAATCTGTAAATACTTCCATCCAGATATTGTTACTGTTACTATGATAGTGACTCCCCCTAGAATATGCTTTATCAAGAAATACTTTTGAAAGGAAATTTCATCAAGTAACTGTTTTGATACATTATTCTTTT
>SJYT01073909.1:104229-151989 GCA_006410635.1 Cephalophus harveyi | reverse complement strand
CTGACTCGATGGATGTGAGTCTGAGTGAACTCCGAGAGATGGTGATGAACAGGGAGGCCTGGCGTGCTGCGATTCATGGGGTCGCAAAGAGTCGGACACGACTGAGCGACTGAACTGAACTGAACTTGCTTCCCCTTAACTTCACTTCCAACACTCACATATACAAATATTCATTTCCAGAAAGATTTATTCTGGAGCCAACCAACTGACAAAAAGAACTGCTTAACTATTACTTAAAATACTTGAAGATCATCATGGTCTCAGAAAACTGGCAAAGTTTTACACCTCTACTATCCTTGCCCCAGTCCCAGCACAGACACACAGACAAACAGACACACAGACACATAGACACACACACCACGCCAATATCAGCTTCCTTTGTTTGGATTCTCTCTTTTTTCTTCCTCCCATTTTTGTTGTTTCTACAAACACAAATTCTCCACAGGTTTTCAGTTCTTTTGGTTTGATTTAGTTTGTCATAAGAACTCCTGATAGAGGCCCAAAAGGCTTGAGTGATGCGAGAAAATAAATCAGCAAGAAGGTACGTTGGTGTTAGTCACTCAGCCATGTCCAACTCTTTGCGACCCCACGGACTACAGACTGCCAAGCTCCTGTGTTCGTGGAATTCTCCAGGCAAGAATACTGAAGTTAATAGTCATTCCCTTCTCCAGGGGATATTCCTGACCCAGGGATTGAACCCAGGTCTCCTGCATTGCAGGTGGATTCTTTATCAACTGAGCCACCAGCCAGCCTGGTAGAAGGTATATCTATGCCAGCAAATGCTAGATGGGGTAAACCTATTTTGCCTGTGCTCACAAGTGCAAAATTTTTATTCATGGGAATCTGTGCTCTGGTTAAAGCTCTTTTTGTAGAGAAATGAAATTGGTAAAACGCTACCATTTTATTCAAATTTGAGTCCTTGCTATGTGAAACACTCTAAGGTAAATACCATAAATTATACTTTAAGAATTTTACTATTTATATTTTTACTTATTCAAAAACATCATTCAACTGAGCATTTAAGTACCAGGCACTGTCTTTAAATGGCACCGTGAACAATACCTGGTCCCAGACTTCAGGGAACTTATAGAATATAGGAAATATACACGATTACCTAATTATATGATCTATATCATTATGAGAAGTTAAAACTGATTTCATTGAATGATGAAAAGTGTTTTTTACCAGATCCATATATTCCTAAACAGAGGAGAATTGAACAAATATTTGGTAAGTTATAAAGGTACAGAGAGACTCTCTGATTCTGAAAAGAAAAAAAAAAAAAAAAAATTTTCAAACTGAAGAAATTAGACTCATGTAATAGAATCACTTCATGGGAAATAGATGGGGAAACAGTGGAAATAGTGTCAGACTTTATTTTGCGGGGCTCCAAAATCACTGCAGATGGTGACTGCAGCCATGAAATTAAAAGACGCTTACTCCTTGGAAGAAAAGTTATGACCAACCTAGATAGCATATTCAAAAGCAGAGACATTACTTTGCCAACAAAGGTCCATCTAGTCAAGGCTATGGTTTTCCTGTGGTCATGTATGGATGTGAGAGTTGGACTGTGAAGAAAGCTGAGCGCCAAAGAATTGATGCTTTTGAACTGTGTTGTTGGAGAAGACTCTTGAGAGTCCCTTGGACTGCAAGCAGATCCAACCAGTCCATTCTGAAGGAGATCAGCCCTGGGATTTCTTTGGAAGGAATGATGCTAAAGTTGAAAACTCCAATTCTTTGGCCACCTCATGCGAAGAGTTGACTTTGATGCTGGGAGGGATTGGGGGCAGAAGGAGAAGGGGACGACAGAGGATGAGATGGCTTGATGGCATCACAGACTCGATGGACGTGAGTCTGAGTGAACTCCGGGAGTTGGTGATGGACAGGGAGGCCTGGCGTGCTGTGATTCACGGGGTCGCAAAGAGTCGGACACAACTAAGTGACTGAACTGAACTGAATACAATCATAGGGGTCTTCCCTGGTGGCTCAGTGGTAAAGAATCTGCCTACTAATGCAGGAGACATGGGTTTGATCCCTGGGTTGGGAAGAGCCTCTGGAGAAGGAAATGACAACCCACTCCAATATTCTTGCCTGGAAATCCCATGGACAGATGAACCTGGCAGGCTACAGTCCATGGGATTGCAAAAGAATTGGACATGACTTAGCGACTAAATAATCCAATCACAATAGTTTTAAAGTATTTTTCTCCCCAACTTACCTTCAAGACCCAAAGCATGACTGCATTCTCACATCTCAGGACTAGCAATTCATGGACCAGTGGATATGCTATGTAGATAAAGAATTAGCTGGTACACACTAAACATGAATGGGATAATTTATAATTTTACTGTGGTATAAAAAATAGAAGGGAGAGTTTTATGTTTAGACTACGAAACATTTCATCCATTTATATATCAATAGTTTAAGATTCATAGTTTCAGAGAAAAGAAGTGCTAACTCAATAAAGTTCTAAATCTGGAAAGGTTTAAAGCGATGGAGTACAATTAAAATGTCCTCAGCTTCAGCTCTTTTTCTTCAAATTTAGACTGAACAATACCCAGAAGGTTGATGATGAACACGTAGAAAACTATCCTTAGTTTAAGTCTGGCCATCCCTATGTTAACTGCATCATTATTTACAATAGAAAAGAAAGGAAGCAACCTAAGTGCCTATCAATAGATAAATGGATAAAGAAGATGTGATATATACACAATGATATATCACTGAGCCACAAAAAAGAATAAAGTCTTGTCATTTATATTAATGCAGATATACCTAGAGAGTATTATGTGAAGAGAAGTCAGAAAGAGAAAGACAAATACTGTATGATTTCACTTATACATGGAATTTAAAAAAAAAAAAAATAATGACTAAACTTAACAAAACAGAAATGGAGTTACAGATAAAGAGAACAAACAGGTGGTTGCCAGAGTGAAGGAGAGTAGAAAAATAGGTAGACTTAGAACCACAAAGGGCAATTTAGATCTACAAATTTTCAGTTACAAAATAAACCAAAGGTGTGTATGTTTCACCCCACTCCAGTACTCTTGCCTGGAGAATCCCATGGGCGGAGGAGCCTGGTAGGCTGCAGTCCGTGGGGTCGCTAAGAGTCGGACACGACTGATCGACTTCGCTTTCACTTTCCACTTTCATGCACTGGAGAAGGAAATGGCAACCCACTCCAGTGTTCTTGCCTGGAGAATCCCAGGGATGGCGGAGCCTGGTGGGCTGCCGTCTATGGGGTCGCACAGGGGTCGGACACGACTGAAGCAACTTAGCAGCAGCAGCAGCAGCAGTATGAAACATACAGTGTGGGGAATGTAGCCAATAGTTAGGTATGGTGTGTGTGTGTTAGTCGCTCAGTCCTGTCTGATTCTTCGCAACTCCAAGGACTGGAGCCCACCAGGCTCCTCTATAATCCACCAGGCTCCTCTGTCCATGGGAATTCCCAAGCAAGAATACTGGAGTAAGTTGCCATTTCTTTCTCCAGAGGATCTTCCTGACCCAGGGATCAAACCCAGGTCTCTGGTATTGCAGGCAGATTCTTTAACATCTGAGCCACAAGGGAAACAGCTTGTATGGTGACAGATGACAACTATACTTGTCATAATGCTCACTTTAAAATGTGTAGATACTGAATCACTATATTGTGTACCAGAATCTAAAATCATATTATAGGTCAATTATACTTAAAATGTAAACTAAACAAATTTACAGAAAAAGAAATAATATTTGTGATTTACCAGAGGCACGGATTAAGGGAGAGGGGGGAATGGATCAATGCAGTGAAAAAGTCTAAACTCCTGGTTATAAGTAAGTACTAAGGATGTAATAAACAACAGGGTAGGTAATATTAACACTACTATATGTTATACATGAAAGTTGTTAAGAAAAGAGTTCTCACCACAAGGAAACATTTTTTTCTATTTAATGTCACATCTATATGAGATGATGGATGCTCACTAAACTTACTGTGGTAATGATTTCATGATGTATGTTAAATCAGTATGCTATGGGTCTTAAAGTTACATAATGCTGTATGTCAATTATATCTCAATAAAATTGGAAGACAAAAATTCACCTGGGCAGACTCACATTTTGATTCCTATTTCAAAAACACTGGCCAGTGTTTTTCAAAAACAATGCAAGTATTACTATTAAATGATACATATGCATTCTTGAGAAAAGTGGGTCTAACAACATTGCACACTTAAGAATCATAGAGCTTATGGGAAAAGTAGGTCATTTAAAATGTATAAGATGATAAAACCAAAATACCAACAATAATAACAATTCTAATAAAAATACTAGCACAACTAAGTCTTAACTGACTTTTGGACCAAGAATACATGCTGTCAGTTATACTTTGCAGCCCTGGATCATGGAATCATATTTCCCTCCTCCAAGACATACTTCCTTAAAGAATTTGCTTCTAGTTAGAGACCAGTTTCATCAAAATTAAAAGTAGCCCAAATAGCCTTCTTCACCTATATTTCTCCTTTCCACCCAAACACATAGTAAATGCTGTTTTATCTTTTTTTCTGTACCTGCCGCTTCCCTAGAAGCGTGACACAGTGAAAAGAAAAGAATGACCGCTTTAAAAGTCACAAAATCAGCTCTTCTTTCATGAAAGAGAGGCATGTTCTAAGACCATCTCCTAATTTAAAAAAGCTTGCTTCCTATCATTTCAAAACATTAACATATGGGGAAAATTATGTATAAGCTCCCACAAATTCCATGTCATACTGATCACTCCCCATTTTACCAACCATGTATGAACCAGTTCTCATTACGAGAACATGGATAATACAGAATCGACCATACCAGACTAATGATTTCCAGAGGTTTTTAAATCTCAAATGGTCTAGACCACTTTAAAAAGCTATTAATCATATATGCAAAGTCAAATGACATCTTGCATACAAGATCTCAATTTGAGTGCTATTTAATATGCTGATGCTTACAAAATATTTAACAGATGCATGTGGTAAGAAATGGGTTTTTGGAATTATTGATCTTTCAAAGAGTTTAAAAAATAGGTACACTATTTCTTTTGAAGTATTGTGCATATGAAAAATGCTTGATATATTTTAGGGTTTCAGTATGCTACAGTAACCCATAAAATGACAGACCTTTTCCTATCGAAAGGAATGTAATGATCAGAACTTGACCTGAACAGGCTGCTAAATATTAGAGGATGGGACAAGTTCACTGATTCTGCCCCCCTGGTAAGGGGGGGTCCCCTAACAGACACAACTTCCCACTAGCTAATATCCAGAAACCAATTCATGATTGGGTCCCCTATAGAATAACCTGCAGAAACCTGGATTCCACTTTTCAGAAACTCCCCAGCAGATTCTGTCCCACAAAGGACACAGTGATGTTTTAGACCATTGAAATGGCATGCTATCTGAGCTTGTTTTAAAATACCCAGCCACACCTCCCCCGCCCCCACCGAAAAAAAAGAACTATTAAAAAGAAAACAGAGCTGACAAAAGACTAGCACAGTGTGGATAATTATTGAAGTTGAGTGAAAGGTACAAGGAGGGGTGCATTTATTCTATCTTTGTATATTTGAGTATTTGTCTCCTGGTGGGAACTAAAAAAGGAATCATAAGCTATACCAATTCTATTCCATTTTGCATGGTGAATATTAGTTACAAAAAATAAAAATTCAATGTTCTGGTCATTTACGAAGCTCAATACATTCCTATGGTTTACAAATTTATTGCCAAGACACAAACATATGACCGTTTCCAAAATCAAGTTTTGAGCAAACACAGGTCTGTGTTCAGAGAATTTCATTATATTAACGTATGTTATCTAAGTGTTGTCTCAAATACAAATAAACACAAAGCATTCTAAGTATTGCTTACAAATCTAACTAGCCACTGTGCATAATATGGAGTTATCATAAGACATTCTAAAATTCTATTATAAACATTCATCTTTCAAAACATTTGGATTTTTAAAAATTCTAGTATATTCTATAAAGCTTTATTTTAGCAATGTTGCTTTAAAAAATGAGTATCATTAATTTATTTCTTAATTACTAGGCAAAGTCAGAAGAGCAATGACTATATTCCTCTGTCTCTGGTTCAGTTCATGTGTATACAGAACAACTAGCCATTATATACCAATATTCCAATAAATTGGGCCCACCATTTTCAAGGGGTTATTATAAAACTCATCATTTTAAAATCATTTTTAAAAACCTGGAGAGTGCTCTGGTTTTTTCAACCAAATCTGGCCTTCTCTGACATGTACTTGTGATTCCCCTGGAATCACCTGCATAGAATCCTCAATAAAAACATGATCTCACTGTAAGAATACTTCATTCATACATTATTAACAATATTAGAGAAAACAAATGCCTTCATCCCAGTCCTAAGCCATGGATTTATAAGAACAAATGCCTAGTTTTGCTCAGTGGGAATTCACATCAGATGCAAAACAGAGGTGATTTGCTTATGACAAAGATACAGAGTCACTGGTTGTAAATAAAAATAAAAGCATAGTGTTTCCATGTAAAATGTTCATTTAACACTCATCAATCAAATGTTTTTGAGTGCTTTCTCTCTGTCGGGAACTGTGCTAGGCACTGGATATACACCAGTGTACAAGGGCCACAGCCTGTACCTCCCCAATCAACTTGTCACCAGTAATTCCTTATCACTGTTCTATAGTCTCCATGAAGTTAGCAGCCTGTGGTAAAAAGGGGAAATTAGGCCAAGTGGAGCCAAATAATTAGTTGAAAAGGAAGCTTTGATGACACCAGTCCACACCTAAAAGTTGGAAATCACTGAAAGAGCTGATTTTGTTTCTCATATTTTAAAACCTGTGTTGTCACTTATATTCTGGCACTTAAATTTCTGCTTGGAAAACAGTTTGAGGGTATGTGGGATTTTTTTGGGTGAGAAAAATCACTTTGAGATGTTTTTCCTCCTTTCAAATTTCCAACATTTGCAAACTTATCATCTTCCATTCGAAGGATCCCTGCCTTTCCCACAGCAATCATTTCTGATCTTGCCACCAGGATTTTGACTCCAGTGGGGAAACGAACAGCAGGAGAAAAACAACTCTTAATTGAAAACAAATTTTGACTTAAATATAGAGAGGAGAAGCTAAAGACATTTAAGGACTGTTGCATTTGAGCAAAGGACATTTTGAAGGGAAACAAACCAAAAAATAGGATCAAAGTAGAAAATATTAATATTACTTTGCATTGGGCATAAGTCAGTTAGAGTTCCTTAGATACAGCAAACATGTTATTAATCACATTGTGCCTGGCCCTGTATTGCATACTGGAATAGAGTTGGTAGCATTTTTATTACTTTTTGCAATTTTCAGAGTTTTAGAAATGACTAAGATGTTTTTGTTTCCCTTTCCATTTTACATATGAAGCAACGGAGGTTTCCAATGAGGCTAAGTGGTTCAATGTTACACATCTAATTAGAGACAGAATTGCAACTCATATTCATATCTTCTGATTCTTAAGTATAGCTCTCTCACTGAGATGTCTTATTTAATCTGTATCTCTAATAAAACTAAGTATCATTAGCAAATGATACTTATACTAATAGCAATAATGCTGCTACTGCTGCTAAGTCACTTCAGTCGTGTCCGACTCTGTGCGACCCCATAGACGGCAGCCCACCAGGCTCCCCCGTCCCCGGGATTCTCTAGGCAAGAACACTGGAGTGGGTTGCCATTTCCTCCTCCAATGCATGAAAGTGAAAAGTGAAAGTGAAGTCGCTCAGTCGTGTCCGACTCTTAGCGACCCTATGGACTGCAGCCCACCAGGCTCCTCTGTCCATAGGTAATAGTTATTAAGAATTTACTATGTGCTAGGCATTGTGTTAACACTATATCTAAATTTGTTACTTAATTAAAGCATCACAACAATCTGATGAGTTACCTATCTTTCCTGTCATTGTATATACAAATTTATTGAGGTTTACAAAGGCAAGTATATTATGCTGTACAAGAGAGCCCAAGGTTTCCCAGCCATTAAGTAGTAGAACTCAGATTTGAATCCTACCTGTTTCTACAGCCTGTGTTCATGGCCAGAACCAGTGATTCCCAAATTTGTCTGATAAGAGCACACACTTGGGGACTTATTAAAAGGACAGACTTTCAGGTCTTTGCTCCTGGATTCTGATTTAGTAGTTCAGGCCTAAGGCCCAAAATATGAATTTTTAATAAGCATTGGACAAATATTAGGCAAGTAAACAAAACACACACTCTATAAAGGCACTGTTTAATTTCAACTTCTCTAACGTATCACCTGGCTGGGATGTTGACAAGGTTTGGTTTTTCTGTAAAGGGTCAGATAGCAGACACTTTAGGCTTCGTGTGCCATGCAGCTTCTGCTGCAAATACTCATCTCTGCGACTGTGGTTTGAAAGTAACCAAAGGCATTATGTTAGCGAGTGGAGGTGGTGGTGTTCCAACAAAACTTTTTTTTATGAACACTAAAATTTGAATTCCATATAATATCCATGAGTCAGATAATACTACTCTTCTTTGATTTTTTTCAACCATTTAAAATATAAAAATAGTCACAGGTTACAGGCCATACAAAAACAGGTTGTCTGGACTTGGCTTGTGGGTTTGTTTTTTTGCCTGTATCTGCTCTAATCCTCTTTCTGTAAGAAGTTCTTTTCAGCTGGAACAGTGGCTGAAAGAAAAATTCTTTTCCCAACTTACTCCTACTGACGTTTTCAGCAATATCTCATTGCTTTTTGCTTTTTTTTCTTCCTGTCTCCAGCCTTCCTACCCTGATGTCTGGATACTGTCTCATTTTAAATTCTAAGACACAAAAGAGTATTCTTTGAACAATTCTGTAAATGGTACCATGAGGTCTTTGGAGAAATAAACTAATAAGCCAAAACATATTTACTATAAATAAATGCATTATAAGGAATAAGAATCTCTTGCAAACTATTTAGGATATATCCACAGGATGATAAGTGGGTTTATCATTTCAGTGGATCATTACCAATAAGCATTAAGCTTAAGAATCATAAAGAGGATCATTTGGCAGGCAACCGTCTAAGTTCATGACATTCAGATTGGCTGTGCATCTCTGGAAGTCAGGAGACCTTTGTCTCATAGCTTTAATCAATGTATAATAGCATTCTTTTGGCTTTCCACTTCACTGAATCCTTTTCTAATAAGATGCTCCTACAACCTTTTCTCTTCCAAAGAACCTCACTTGTGATTCTCTATAATTGAAAATAAAAAATTTTAAACCAGGTCAGTAGGTACTTTATTCACCACGTACTTGGTACTCTAGTTTATCCTTTGGTTTCTCTAGTTTATTGCAATTAATTTCTAAAAGACACACTTTCTGTTTGCCAGAAGGAATATTTTTCAGGTGTAGCATTTTCAAAAGCAGAGACATTACTTTGCCGACTAAGGTCCGTCTAGTCAAGGCTATGGTTTTACCTGTGGTCATGTATGGATGTGAGAGTTGGACTGTGAAGAAGGCTGAGCACTGAAGAATTGATGCTTTTGAACTGTGGTGTTGGAGAAGACTCTTGAGAGTCCCTTGGACTGCAAGGAGATCCAACCAGTCCATTGTGAAGGAGATCAGCCCTGGGATTTCTTTGGAAGGAATGATGCTAAAGCTGAAACTCCAGTACTTTGGCCACCTCATGCAAAGAGTTGACTCATTGAAAAGACTCTGATGCTGGGAGGGATTGGGGGCAGGAGGAGAAGGGGACGACCAAGGATGAGATGGCTGGATGGCATCACGGACTCGATGGACGTGAGTCTGAGTGATCTCCGGGAGATGGTGATGAACAGGGAGGCCTGGCGTGCTGCGATTCATGGGGTCTCAAAGAGTCGGACACGACTGAGCGACTGAACTGAATGGGAAATATGCTTTTGATCTCTATCTCTGATTCCTGAGATAGAACTGCTAAAACCCTTGGAATTTCTTGACTGTTAGTGGTGAGAGAAGAATCTTTCATTATTCATAATGAGTCCCTTTCTGTCAAACCTGAGTTTTTGGTAATGTGGTGACTCTTGGAGAATGTGGGCTGGTTGCCACCAGAAAAAAAAACTAAGTGATTAGAGAGTTAGAACTTTCAGCCCCACTCCCTGATCACTAGGGAGGGGAGAGGAACAAGGGTGAGTTAATCACCAATGGTCAGTGATCTAGTTAATCATGCCTGTTTAATGGAACCTCTACAAAAAAACTTAAACAAAGGAGTTCCAAGAACTTCAGGTTTGGTGAATATGTCTTGATGTTAGAAGGATGGCATCCCTGGAGAGGGCATAGAAACATTTCATTCCTTAGAAGTCATGTAGACACCCCTCATCTTGTCTTGGCTGTCTTCCACATGGCAGTTTCTGAGTTATTACTATATCCTTTAAAATGCTGTTGTGCTGAGCTCAGTCACTCAGTCGTGTCCGACTCTTTGCAACCCCATGAATCACAGCACGCCAGGCCTCCCTGTTCATCACCATCTCTCAGAGTTCACTCAGACTCACGTCCATTGAGTCAGTGATGCCATCCAGCCATCTCATCCTCGGTCGTCCCCTTCTCCTCCTGCCCCCAATCCCTCCCAGCATCAGAGTCTTTTCCAATGAGTCAACTCTTCGCATGAGGTGGCCAAAGTACTAGAGTTTCAGCTTTAGCATCATTCTTTCCAAAGAAATCCCAGGGTTGATCTCCTTCAGAATGGACTGGTTGGATCTCCTTGCAGTCCAAGGGACTCTCAAGAGTCTTCTCCAACACCACAATTCAAAAGCATCAATTCTTTGGTGCTCAGCCTTCTTCACAGTCCAACTCTCACATCCATACATGACCACAGGAAAAACCATAGCCTTGACTAGACGGACCTTAGTCGGCAAAGTAATGTCTCTGCTTTTGAAAATGTTATCTAGGTTGGACACAACTTTTCTTCCAAGAAGTAAGTGTCTTTTAATTTCATGGCTGCAGTCACCATCAGCAGTGATTTTGGAGCCCCCAAAAATAAAGCCTGACACTGTTTCCACTGTTTTGTTTATAATGTATAATTTTACTAAAGTATTGTCATAATTAGTTTGAGAGGAAGATTTTCCCTACTCCCAGAAAACATAAGATTCAAACCCGTCATTTTTCAGACAGAAACCATAAGCGTTACAAGCATATTCTCTGGTTCATTCAGTCCTTTTGTTAACTTTTGTGAAGGTTTCAGGTTTTCCATTAGAATACCAGGACACATATCAGAATGTTAAGAACTCCATATAATTTCTAGGATATCTGTATTAGTAATCTTACCATACATTATAACATGAGAAAATTTATTATTCATTTGATAATCTTTTCCATGTAATTTAACCAACCAAATAAACACAGTTTAATATCTCTCTTTGGGATGTTTCAGGGGCCATCTGAAGTATCCCAAAGTTAGCTAGAGGTCAAAAGAACTTCAAAAGAATTCGATTTAGGAAGTTTTATCAAAACAATCAATCAAAAGGGTTTAGAACATTTGGTCAGATTTAGTTGATGGGTGTATCATTTAGCTTGTTAATATGTCACAATGGGCCTAAAAATCAAGGCTCAAAGTCTAGGGATGGTAAGCTCCACCATCTTGGACCTAATTGGCTCTAGCCAGTTTTCTTAAGGCTGTGTCATTCCCTAACAAAATCCATTTATCTAACTAATTGTAATCCAATTTTAGAAAATCCTGATCATGCATAACTCTTTTTAGTATTTTTCATACTTTTTTAAACTGAAAACACACTTCCTACTTTCCTTTAGCTACCAATAACTAAATTTTATATTAACATTTTATAGATTGGTGAACATAAATACCAGTGATAATTTCTAAAACCTTTGCTTTCTTAGAACATTTTAGGATGACACCAAACATTTTTCACTTATAGTCCCAAATCTCTTTGCTTCACTGTAAAAGGAAATTAGTGTTTAGTAGTAAATGTTTCAAAATCTTATTTTATTTGTAAATGGCTTAACTCTTCAACAGACTTCTAACACTTAACACACTTAGCACAACCTGTAGAAATTCAAGTTACACCAATCTGGAGAGACTATTTTAGACAAATATTCCTAAAGAACAATTATTCTTCAGTTCAATTCAGTCACTCAGTAGTGTCCGACTCTTTGCGACCCCATGAATCATAGCACATCAGGCCTCTCTGTCCATCACCACCTCCAGGAGTTCACTCAAACTCACATCCATCAAGTCGGTAATGCCATCCAGCCATCTCATCCTCTGTCGTCCCCTTCTCCTCCTGCCCGCAATCCCTCCCAGCCTCATAGTTTTTCCCATCGCGTGAGGTGGCCAAAGTACTGGAGTTTTAACTTTAGCATCATTCCTTCCAAGGAACACCCAGGACTGATCTCCTTTAGAATGGACTGGTTGGATCTCCTTGCAGTCCAAGGGACTCAATACCACAGTTCAAATGCATCAATGCTTCGGTGCTCAGCTTTCTTCACAGTCCAACTCTCACATTCATACATGACCACTGGAAAAACCATAGCCTTGACTAGATAGACCTTTATTGGCAAAGTAACATCTCTGCTTTTGAAAATGCTATCTAGGTTGGTCATAACTTTCCTTCCAAGGAGTAAGCGTCTTTTAATTTCATGGCTGCAGTCACCATCTGCAGTGATTTTGGTGCCCCCCAAAAATAAAGTCTGACACTGTTTCCACTGTTTCCCTATCTATTTCCCATGAAGTGATGGGACCAGATGCCATGATCTTCATTTTATGAATTATTCTTAATAGAGTTTATATAAAAGCTCATATGTCATTTACATTTTTTTTAGAAATTCTTCACTTGATGTAATTTCCTTGTTGACAAATTTGTAACAGATATGATAATATTTCATTTATATTAAAACTAGCTACAATGAAAATATTCTACTTAATGTTAATTGCTGTAAGACATGTCTATATATTAGATAGGCCAACAAAAAAAACATTAATATTAGGTATTTAATACTGAATATTTACCAGTTCACATGAATCTGGAATTTATTGTTTAATTTAGAATTATTTGATTTGTAAGTGCTTACCTTTCTTTAAGCCAATTAAATAGAGCTCATTTACAAATTAATCTCAAAAATATTATAAGACATACTGAGATAGACATACTGAGACAGAGATAGAGATAAGACATACTGAGACATATTTAGACAGACACAACGCAAGATCTAGCTTCATTTTCTAAGTTTAGTCATGAATTAGATATTACAATATAAATTTTACTAGTTTATAAAAAACAGTTGGAATAAAGAAAACTTTTAAAGGCTTTTTCCCATGTTTCCTCAGTATCAGGGGTTAGAGATGGTCTACATAAGTGTTTCTGAGAGCCCTGGTCTCAAGGCACAGGGAAAGAAAATCAAGTTCTAACAAAATGGCAGCAGACCTAGATCAAATGATGGCCAGACAAAGCAAATGGCCATCAAAAATTACAACACAGAACACAGAGTTAAAACACACACATATAAACCTGGCAGTCCTCATCAGACACTCCCTTAAATACAAGAATACAGTCTCTCAGAAAACCTCCTATAGAGACACAGAACTTCAGATTCAAGTACTAACACTTTAAGGAAAATATCTCAGGTCTTCAAAGATTTCAAAGGGAGGAAAGGAAGCCAGGTTGAAAGAAGAATGGGGAGGAGGCGGGAGAGGGGGGCAAAAGGGGCGGCCTTACAGACATTTCCTGCCACCTGCAGATACCCAGGCATTATGGGACTTTACCCTGGGCCTCCAGAGAAGGGAGGACTGGAACTCGGCCCTACCAGAAATCAGACCAGAACAGAACCAGAATTCGAGTTCTCTGCCAATAGGAGGTGATCAGTCTCCAATCCTCAGCTCAAACTGAGGCCCTTTGACCAGATTCCTGCATCCAGGACTGGGGTACTAGAAAAAAGGGGGAGGATAGGGAGGGTTAAGGAGATAAGAGAGAGAGGAGAGAGAGGTCAATAAAGTCTCTTGTTCTTTACTGGTCGGGCCACTCTGGCCAGTTGTCTGCATCAGGAGGAGACTAGGGACAAAAAAATCCCCAGTTGTGGCCACTGGGTCTGATCCATTGTCAGGCAAGCTGGCCCCTGAGTACCCCGAGTGGTCAGGATGTCAGTTGCAGCAAAGAATCCCCACCAGAGGTGCCACTTGTTGCAGGAAGAGGGACCTCTTCCAGGGCCCGAAACTGGGCTCTTGTCTAACACTCAGAAATGAATTGTCCAAGGAGACACATGTGCTGACAAAGCAAGAGATTTTATTGGGAAAGGGCACCTGGGTGGAGAGCAGTAGGGTAAGGGAACCCAGGAGAGCTGCTCTGCCACGTGGCTCGCAGGTTTTATGGTGATGGGATTAGTTTCTGGGTGGTATTTGGCCAATCATTCTAATTCAGAGTCTTTCCTGGTGGCACACACATCGCTCAGCCAAGATGGATGCTAGTGAGAGGGATTCTGGGAAGTGGACTCCGTGTGCCACAGAGGAAAACTGGAAAGGGCTTGAGAAGACCAACCACCACTGAATAATCAAGGCATAAGAAATACTCCTAGAGGACAGTATTTTGTTGAGTACACTTACTAATGATTTCCCGGACTGGTCCCACCCACCAAAGTCAGTCACACGAAGGGGAATTGTCATGGTGTTTCTTATTAACCCTACATCGTCGTATAATGTTAAACTTGAAAATACCTGCAAGAGGGTCGTATATCGTCTCCAAAAAGAATTTCTATAAGCTTACACGAAGAAAAATTAAAACAAAAAATTGAGACTTGTGACTAACACCATGACGTATGTTATACAACTATCGTAAATGCAATAAGTTTGATAAAATAGAAATTATATATTTAGATATTAGACAGTGAGAAGGATATGTTTTCGACTTTCTTAAAGTAAGGAAACTAAACTTTTCGGATCGTCGGAATACAGAATAAATATGTCATAACTGTCTCCAGTAAGGGAAGGACCTTGGTACTTGTAGACATTTAATAGTCTTCGTGTCCCACACATTACTCAATACGACTCATACCCTTTCAAATTGTCCTTTGACTCTTTCAGCCCAACTCGTAAATATAATCTTCTTTGTGAAAAAATTTCGACATATACATTAATTATATGAAAGAGAACTGAAAAGCGAAAGTGACGAAATAAATAACGTAAAACACAAAACATTAGTTTACTATTTAACGTTCTAGATCAGTACTGTTTTAAAAGTGTTGGAAGAGAAAAGCAAAACGAAATTTTACAGACAATGTTTGCATTCGTTACAAGAGAGAACAGAATTTTATAATCTCATTTTTAATGCCTACTAAAACATACTTGCAAAGTTATTTTGGTAAAATTTCTTGATATTTCTTAGTCAGATTCTTCATCTATAAAATAGTTTACAGTCATTTCAAGAAGGGTTAAAAATGCTGGTTGAGAAAATACCAAGCTTAGTGTAAGTGCTCACTATGACTCAAATGCTTAACTGACTGCCTCTAGATGGATTTATTTTAGGTTAATCAGGTTTTTGAAGACATTAGAAAGATTGATTTCTATTTTATCAGTTATGCAAATTAGTTGTCCATTTATCAGCATTGGGGAGTCTTAGCCCCTGAAGCCCACCACTCCCCTGCCTGACTTAATTGAGCCAAAATTTTAGTTCAACCAGAGTGTAAGTTTTGCTCTTCAAATGGTGAAATCTGCAAGGCCAACAGCTGTCTTATTTACTACTGCTATTCTGACATCCATCTATAGAGCGTGTGTGTGTTTATATGTGTGTGTTTGTGCTCAGTTGCTCAGTCATGTCTGATTCTGTGCAACCCTTTGGGCTGTAGCCCACCAGGCTCCTCTGTCCTTGGGATTCTCCAGGCAAGAATACTGGAATGGGTTGCCCTTTCCTCTTCCAGGGGCTCTTCCTGACCCAGTGATCAACCATATCTTCCGTACTGCAGAATTCTTTACAGCTGAGCCACTGGGGAAGCCTGTTCTATAGGGTTGGACAAAGCTGAAACTCTAAGCAATCTTTATTGAATGAAATCACTAAATGGTTTATAGTTACTTCCCAAAGCCAATCTCTGTCCCTCTCTTGGTCTTTTTCTCATTCGCTCACTTCCCTTTCTCCCTCCCCATTCAAATTAAGTGTTCCTTGTAAATACTTGGCAGTGGCACATACCAAATCTCTATTAGTATATAATCTTAGAGAATCAATTCAACTTTTTGAGTTTTGCTGTGTTAAGCTCATTTGCAATGTTGAGCACATACATGGTAGACTTTCAAAACGTAGCTATGGAATAAATAGAAAAGTAAATTAAAGAATAACCCACTGGTTACTAGGATTTTGGAATTCAAAGAAGATTAGATATGAAACAATCATGTAACAAATTTGGCAATAACTAGAGATAGGAGAAATTCTTGTTCCTGCTATCTATCTATACATTCACAATCAAGCAGTTATGACGAATCTATTTATAATGGTAGAACTAAGCATTGGAAGATAGAAATAAAATATATGAACTATATAAGAAGTAGTTCCTTGCCTCAAATCATTCACAATACAGATAGAAATAATATTCCATCACTTATCTAGAATTTTTAAGACTGAACATCATTCTTAAGTAAGTAATAAGGTGTCACATCAGATTTGTACTTCAGCCCATGGGCTTCACTGTAATGAAATGCTCTGGTTGTAGTTATTTGAAATGATAACAGAACTATCTAGGAAGTAAGATTAGATTTAGCACCAGTGAGGATTCGGTACTCATTGCTTATAAAAAGTTAAAATGTTTAGAAATGAGTACTATAACTAAGCAAATGTGATTTGAGATAAATAATTTACCAAATGTACTCTATTAAAAATAATAAAAGAACTGCTATTCACTTGCTTCAGAGATGTCATCTTTAGAATTGTGCCAGGTCACTCTGACTCCAATCCCAAATGTCATTCTGCTGTCAAAATCTGAGAGTCACCAGTGTTAGATGTTCCTTCCAAGAACAGATTATTTCCAGCAATAAAAGCCCATCTGTTTATCTAATTTGTGGATATGCTATGCCTACATTATCATTTGCCCAACTAGCCTTGAAATAATCTCTCTCACATGACAAAACATTATAGGCACTGCATGACTCCGTTTCTCTCTATAATGCCTTTGGAAGAGACCAGTATCTCCAGCTTGGACAATGAACTAGCTTTCTAAACTGACAAACAATTCATTCTATGAGTTAGGTGCCAACTTCTTCTGAAATACTATGCTAGGTAACCAGGGTGATTTTATGGTGAAGGATAGACTCTGAACCTTATAAAGAGTGCAGTTTCTTGGGAATTAACACAATCTACTGTAGTACGTTTATTCACTCAGTTCATTTTTTAAAAGACACTACCTATGAAGGAAAATAAATGAAATTTAAAGAACTGAGGTAAAAAAAAAAAAATCAAATAGTAAATCTCTCTGGTAAGTAATATAAACCTAAGGAGTGGGTCTCATGAGAGTTAAACAGTTCTAAATTTAGCAAGGATTTATATTCATTATATATAATAGTAAAAAAACTAGAAATACATTAAATGATTAGTAATACTGATAAGTCCACACAGTGGAACCTTTTGAACTCATGTCTATAAAGGCTGCAATACCATAGAAAAATGTTGTATTTATAGATTTAATTTAAAAAGGTTTAATTTATATATACATACATATATATATGTGTATACATACATACATATACATACATATACATATATATACATGCATATATACATATATACATACATATATACATACAGATACATATATATATATATATATATATAATATACTTTTTAAAATATCTTCCCTGGTGACTCAGATGGTAAAGAATCCACCTGCAATGCAAGTTTGATCCCTGGGTTGGGAATATCCCCTGGAGGAGGGCATGGCAACCCACTCCAGTATTACTGCCTGGAAAATCTCATGGACAGAAGAACCTGGTGGGGCTACAGTCCATGAGATTACAAAGAGTCAGACATAAATTAGTGACTAACAATTCATTTCACTTCATATGTATATATATATATATATATATATGTCAATATAATCAATGGGAATGGAGAATGGAACAATGATACACACTCTTTAAGTGATGGGGGCTTCGCTGGTGGCTCAGCTGGTAAAGAATCTGTTATAGTCTATGGGGTTGCAAAGAATCTGACATGACTGCATGACTTTTACTTTCACTATAGGTCTATGAATTATTTTTTCCTCTTCTGTGTTCTCTAAACTTTCTAAAGTGTTCTGTATAATGGCAAATCAAAATATTATGCCTCACATGAATTTAGGCTTGACCCCTTTATATTGGATTTTCTATAACCAATGGCCAAATATCCCCACACTGACAGAAATGTATGAACCAAAACCAATTCTTGGCAACCCCATGGGCTATACAGTCCATGGAATTCTCCAGGCCAGAATACTGAAATGGGTAGCCTTTCCTCTTTCCAGTCGATTTCCCAACCGAGAAGTTGAACTGGGTCTTCTGCATTGCAGGTGGATTCTTTACCAACTGAGTTATCAGGGAAGCCTTAAAGTGATCAGGGGTGAAAATTTTACCTCAGGCATATTTTAAACAAAAACAAACAAACAAAAAAACATTATTATAGGACAATTTATATTTCACCACACACCTTCAGAAATATTATCTTATTATTTTTTTCAGACAATCTTCCTGGACAATAGATCTTATACTTGTTTTACAAGTAGGAAATTCTGATTCAGAGAGTTTAAACAACTTGCCCCACACCTAAGATTTAGTAAATATCACAATTGAGCCTCAAATCCCTACTTTATAACTCTGGGTCCAAGATATTTTTCCTGCATGTACTGTCTTTCCTAACAAGAACAGCCTCTGACTTCACTTGTTTGTTGGGATAAGTCATTTGGAAAAAGGAATATTTTAAAAATGAGTTTGCAAGCAAGCTTTTGACCCCCAGTTATGTACAAGCAACTTGCTTTACCTTTAAATAAAGAATCTTTAGCTGCTTTCTTTATAGTAATACATCTAATTTTCAACATAAACTAAAATATATCTGAAGTGAATATTTCCAGGTTTCAAATATCTCCTGTCTTTCCTTCAAAGTTTATAAATCTTAAGCCTTTTCTCTCTTAGCCTATGAAAAATAACACAGATATGAGAAAGAGGGTAAAAGACAAAAGTAAAGGTAAGGGAGTGTTTTCATGACTAACAAAGTCACTCTTACATTGGACTGGCCAAAGAGTTAATTTGAGTTTTCCCATAACATCTTATGGAAAAACCTGAACAAACCTAATTTAAGACATATATGACAACTGCATCTACTTACCTATAACTCAAAAAAGAAATAATCTTACAATAAATGTAAGGTATTCACTTTAGAAGCTGCCAATGGCTTCCTTACACTCAGCAGAGAGAAAATGAAAGCAGTCAGTTATCTTTCTCACACAACCACACATTTGCTTATATTTTTTTCTCTTTATAATACTTTATTCTAAGAGATGCAGTCCCCTTCTATTCAAGGCAGTCTAACTTTTTCTCCCCAGTGCATCACTTGACTCAACTACTTAGGTCTTGCTTTGGAGATCTCTCTCTCTCTCTCTGTCTGTCTCCTATTTGTAAACATCCTTCAAACTTTTACCTCCCTGAGCCTGTCTTCTTCTAGTAACCAAATCTCTCTCTTCTGCTCTTAATTTAATTTTTTCAAAAAGCTGATCTTTTTTTGTCATCATTTTCTCACTTCATATTCACTCTTTAATCCATTGAATTCAAGTTTATGCCCTATGACTCTAAACTCATGACTAAAGTGATCTCTCATTAAAATCAAAGAACCATCACATTTCAACACACATTGGACATTTTTGAGTTTTTAACATACTCAATCTTGCTATCATATTTGTCTTTATTAATTATTTTTTCCTGTTTAAAATGTCATTCCTCCTTACTCCTGTGACCCTCCTCGCTTTCTTCTCACTCCTTTGGGTATTATTTCTCTCTCAGAGTGTGGATCACATTATAACAATTTTGAAAAATATCTACTAGAGCATTTCATCAGTATCATTAAATAAAAATATCTATTTAGCCATTCAGTCTATAAGTCTTCCAGAAGTTTAAAATGAAAGCATAATACAAAAACAGTTTATTGAAAATGGAAATAGTTTTTACCACAAATTGTGATTTTTTACATTGTTTATATGACAGATAAGCAATACAATAAGTATATTTTGATTGTTTTCTTTTTCAACTTAAAATTTAAAAATTAATTGGTTGACTATATTTCTTTATATAGTCCAATATTTCCAATATTTGGACTTTTTCCAATATTTCCTCTATCTTTGGGGCAGTTGTATAAACTTTCTGTATCATCCTTTAGATGCATAAGTAAAATAAAATGCTATCTGTGCTGAGGTAGATAGCAATGAACTACCAAGGAGCAGAGACACTAGTTTTGGTAAAGTGGAGGCAGGAAATTTGACTACTTTCTTTTTTTTTTCCCTTCTATTTTTTCCCCCTTTGGCCGCTCCACAGAGTTTATGGCAACTCAGTTCTCCAAATAGAGACTGAACCCAAGCCACAAGTGGAAGCACCAAATCCTAACCACTGGACCCCCAGGGAACTCCCTGGGCTAATTTCTGATTGTAATCATTTTGAAGGACTAGAATATGCTCTACATCCCCCTGGGAAGCTATTTTTTTCTTTTCTAGGTTGCTTACTATCTGTGCAATCCAATTGTCATTTATTACTTTGGTGTATTGAGGTACTCCCCAGGTCAGTAGGTGCCCAATATGCTACTGGAGGTCAGTGGAGAAAAAAACTCCAGAAAGAATGAAGGGATAGAGCCAAAGCAAAAGCAATACCCAGCTGTGGATGTGACTGGTGATAGAAGCAAAGTCCAATGCTGTAAAGAGCAATATTGCATAGGAACCTGGAATGTCAGGTCCATGAATCAAGGCAAATTTTAAGTGGTCAAACAAGAGATGACAAGGGTGAACGTTGACATTCTAGGAATCAGCGAACTAAAATGGACTGGAATGGGTGAATTTAACTCAGATGACTATTATATCTACTACTGCAGGCAGGAATCCCTCAGAAGAAATGGAGTAGCCATCATGGTCAACAGAAGAGTCCGAAATGCAGTACTTGGATGCAATCTCAAAAATGACAGAATGATCTCTGTTCATCTCCAAGGCAAACCATTCAATATCGCAGTTATCCAAGTCTATGTCCCAACCAGTAACACTGGCGAAGCTGAAGTTGAACGGTTCTGTGAAGACCTACAAGACCTTTTAGAACTAACACCCAAAAAAGATGTCCTTATCATTATAGGGGACTGGAATGCAAAAGTAGGGAGTCAAGAAACACCTGGAGTAACAGGCAAATTTGGCCTTGGAATGCGGAATGAAGCAAGGCAAAGACTAATAGAGTTTTGCCAAGAAAATGCACTGATCACAGCAAACACCCTCTTCCAACAACACAAGAGAAGACTCTACACATGGAGTCTTCACATCTCTACACAGATGGTCAACACCAAAATCAGATTGATTATATTCTCTGCAGCCAAAGATGGAGAAGCTCTATACAGTCAACAAAAACAAGACCAGGAGCTGACTGTGGCTCAGATCATGAACTCCTTCTTACCAAATTCAGACTGAAATTGAAGAAAGCAGGGAAAAACGCTAGACCATTCAGGTATGACCTTAATCAAATCCCTTATGATTATACAGTGGAAGTGAGAAATAGATTTAAGGGCCTAGATCTGATAGAGTCCCTCATGAACTATGCAATGAGGTTCCTGACATTGTACAGGAGACAGGGATCAAGACCATCCCCATGGAAAAGAAATGCAAAAAAGCAAAATGGCTATCTGGGGAGGCCTTACAAATAGCTGTGAAAAGAAGAGAAGCAAAAAGCCAAGGAGAAAAGGAAAGATATAAGCATCTGAATGCAGAGTTCCAAAGAATAGCAGGAAGAGATAAAGCTTTCTTCAGCGATCAATGCAAAGAAATAGAGGAAAAGAACAGAATGGGAAAGATTAGAGATCTCTTCAGGAAAATTAGAGATACCAAGGGAACATTTCATGCAAACATGGGCTTGATAAAGGGCAGAAATGGTCTGGACCTAACAGAAGCAGAAGATATTAAGAAGAGATTGCAAGAATACATGGAAGAACTGTACAAAAAAATCTTCAGGACCTGGATAATCACAATGGTGTGATCACTCACCTAGAGCCAGACATCCTAGAATGTGAAGTCAAATGGGCCTTAGAAATCATCACTACGAACAAAGCTAGTGGAGGTGATGGAATTCCAGTAGAGCTATTTCTAATCCTGAAAGATGATGCTGTGAAAGTGCTGTACTCAATATGCCAGCAAATTTGGAAAACTCAGCAGTGGCCACAGGACTGGAAAAGGTCAGTTTTCATTCTAATCCCTAAGGAAGGCAACGCCAAAGAATGCTCAAACTACTGCACAATTGCACTCATCTCACATGCTAGTAAAGTAATGCTCAAAATTCTCCAAGCCAGTCTTCAGCAACACGTGAACCGTGAACTTCCTGATGTTCAAGCTGGTTTTAGAAAGGGCAGAGGAACCAGAGATCAAATTGCCAACATCTGCTGGATCATCAAAAAAGCAAGAGAGTTCCAGAAAAGCATCTATTTCTGCTTTATTGACTATGCCAAAGCCTTTGACTGTGTGGATCACAATAAACTGTAGAAAATTCTGAAAGAGATAGGACTACCAGGCCACCTGACCTGCCTCTTGAGAAATCTGTGTTCAAGCCAGGAAGCAACAGTTAGAACTGGACATGGAACAGCAGACTGGTTCCAAATAGGAAAAGGAGTATGTCAAGGCTGTATATTGTCACCCTGCTTATTTAACTTATATGCAGAGTACATCATGAGAATTGCTGGACTGGAAGAAACACAAGCTGGAATCAAGATTGCCAGGAGAAATATCAATAACCTCAGATATGCAGATGACACCACCCTTATGGCAGAAAGTGAAGAAGAACTAAAAAGCCTCTTGATGAAAGTGAAAGAGGAGAGTGAAAAAACTGGCTTAAAGCTCAACATTCAAAAAATGAAGATCATGGCATCTGGTCCCATCACTTCATGGGAAATAGATGGGGAAACAGTGGAAACAGTGCCAGACTTTATTTTGGGGGGCTCCAAAATCACTGCAGATGGTGACTGCAGCCATGAAATTAGAAGACGCTTACTCCTTGGAAGAAAAGTTATGACCAACCTAGATAGCATATTCAAAAGCAGAGACATTACTTTGCCAACTAAGGTCTGTCTAGTCAAGGCTATGGTTTTTCCAGTAGTCATGTACAGATGTGAGAGTTGGACTGTGAAGAGGGCTGAGCGCTGAAGAATTGATGCTTTTGAACTGTGATGTTGGAGAAGACTCTTGAGAGTCCCTTGGACTGCAAGGAGATCCAACTAGCCCATTCTGAAGGAGATCAACCCTGGGATTTCTTTGGAATGAATGATGCTAAAGCTGAAACTCCAGTAGTTTGGCCACCTCATGCGAAGAGCTGACTCATTGGAAAAGACTGATGCTAGGAGGGATTGGGGGCAGGAGAAGAAGGGGACAACAGAGGATGAGATGGCTGGATGGCATCACTGACTCAATGGACGCGAGTCTGAATCAACTCCGAGAGTTGGTGATGGACAGGGAGGCCTTGGCGTGCTGCGATTCATCGGGTCGCCAAGAGTTGGACACGACTGAGCGACTGAACTGAACTGATTAGTAAGCTTTATTCCTGTATAGGTCAGCATTCCTAACTAGTGATCTGAACTTCCTTGGGAGCAGAAAAATATTTTATTCTTATTTGTGTTTCTCAGGTTATCTTTTTTAAAAATCTAAAACCTCAAAAATGTTTTCTAACTGCTTTATTATACAATGGATTTATTAAAATACAATATTTTAAATCTCTGCTCCTGAACCAAACATTTTTTTTTTTTTCTCATTTGGTATCTATTCTGAAGAAAATTACTGCTTATTCATTCTTTCTAGGATTTGGAGTTAGAGAGGAAATAACTATATAAAAGCATTTGTACATAAGAAGACATGTTTTTAACCACAGAAACTAATGTATTTTTAAATGCCCTGGAGAATAATCATTGCAAATAGAAATTTGCAGGAAATAAGAGTATTGTGTAGATATGTTTGAAGTGGTTTTCTCTTTTTTAAAAAAATATTTATTTATTAATTGAATGATAATTGTTTTATTCATTTCACATGCTAGTAAAGTAATGCTCAAAATTCTCCAAGCCAGGCTTCAGCAATATGTGAATTGTGAACTTCCAGATGTTCAAGCTGGTTTTAGAAAAGACAGAGGAACCAGAGGTCATGTATGGTTGTGAGAGTTGGACTATAAAGAAAGCTGAGTGCAGAAGAATTGATGTTTTTGAACTGTAGTGTTGGAGAAGACTCTTGAGAGTCCCTTGGACAACTAAGAGGTCAAACCAGTCCATCCTAAAGGAGATCAGTCCTGGGTGTTCATTGGAAGGACTGATGTTGAAGCTGAAACTCCAATTCTTCGGCTACCTGATGCAAAGAGCTGAACCATTTGATAAGACCCTGATGCTGGGAAAGACTGAGGGCAGGAGGAGAAAGGGACAACAGAGGATGAGATGGTTGGATGGCATCACTGATTCAATGGACATGAGTTTAAGTAAACTCAGAGTTGGTGATGGACACGGAGGCCTGGCCTGCTGCGGTTCATGGGGTTGCAAAGAGTCAGACATGACTGAGTGACTGAACTGAACTTTACAGAATCTTTTTTTTTTTTGCCAAATATCAACATGAATGCACTAGTTTTCTATTCTTGCATAACAAACTACTTTCAAACTTAGTGGCTTACCCAAAACTTAGTAACATTTATTATCTCACAGGTTTTTTGTTTGTTAACTTTTTGTTTTGGGAGTTTTTTGCCTTTTTTTTTTTTTTAATCAGGAATACAGTTCAGTATGTCTGAACCAACAGTTTTCACAAGACTGAATCAGAGGAGATCAGACAGGGAAGCCCGGCGTGCTGTAGTCCATGGGGTCTCAAAGAGTCAGATATGACTTAGCAACTGAACAACAAGAAGGACCTATTGTATATCACAGGGAACTGTGCTCAATGCTCTAAATGAGAAAATAATTTGAAAAAGAATAGAAACATGTATAGGTAAAGCCCTGCTATACACCTGAAATGAATGCAATATTTTTAATCAACTATAATATCAAATAAAAACTAAAAATAAAATTTAAAAATTATGGGCGGAAAATTCACAAAACCATATC
This sequence comes from Cephalophus harveyi, assembly GCA_006410635.1. NCBI lineage: Eukaryota > Metazoa > Chordata > Mammalia > Artiodactyla > Bovidae > Cephalophus > Cephalophus harveyi. The sequence goes on along the minus strand of SJYT01073909.1, from coordinate 126,735 downwards.
AATATGGTAAGAAAAGTGCTCATTAACTACACTATGTAGTTCAACTTTGTGAAAGGGAAAAATGAATTTGTCCCTTTTGTGATACAATGGACACAATTTTTCCATTTCTTGTTTCTGTTGTGCAAACGGTTTAGTCTTTTGTGGAGTGATAGAAAACAGCTCCAGTTAATGTTTTAAATGATCAAATACAGGAATAAATTCTGAAAAAAAAAGAAAAAGACTGAATCAGAGTTTCAGAAGAAGCTGCAGTCACCTTAAGGCTCAACTTGAGTAGGATTTCTTTCAGACTCCATCAAGGTTTGTTGCCATGAGCAAGCCAGGAGAAAGAGGAGAGCTGGGTAAAAGGAATTCAAGTCTTTTGTGGCCTAAACTAGAAAGTGACAACTTGTAGCTTGTACATATTCAATGCATTAGAAACCAGACACTGGGTCCTGCCAACATTCAGAAGGACAAGATTACACTGGAGAGTGAAAAATACCAAGAGGTAGAAATCATTGCAAGCCATCTTAAAAGTGTACCTATTCACGTTGCTGCAAATGGCACAGTTTCATTATTTTAATGATTGAGTAGTATTCCAGTGTGTGTGTGTGTGTGTGTACACACTATCTTCTTTATCCATTCATTGGTCAATGAACATTTAGCCTGCTTTCATGTCTTTGCTATTGTGAGCAGTGCAGCAATAAACAATGAGATGTATTTATCTTTTCAGACCATGTTTTTCTACAGATAAATGCCCAGGAGTTGGACTGCTGAATCACATGGCAATACTATTTTCAGTTTTTTAAGAAATCTCCATATTGTTCTCCATAGTGGTTGTACCCATTTACATTCCCACCAACAGTGTAGGAGGGTTCGCTTTTCTCCACATTCTCTCTAGCATTGTTTGTAGACTTTTTCATGATGGCCATTCTGACCTGTGTGAGGTGATCGTTCACTGTTTTGATTTGCATTTCTAAGGTAATGGCACCCCACTCCAGTACTCTCACCTGGAAAATCCCATGGAGGAAGGAGCCTGGTAGGCTGCACAATGGGGTCGCTAAGAGTCCGGCACGACTGGGCGACTTCACTTTCACTTTTCACTTTCATGCCTTGGAGAAGGAAATGGCAACCCACTCCAGTGTTCTTGCCTGGAGAATCCCAGGGACGGGGGAGCCTGGTGGGTGTGCTGCTGCTGCTGCTAAGTCGCTTCAGTCGTGTCCGACTCTGTGCGACCCCATAGACGGCAGCCCACCAGGCTCCCCCGTCCCTGGGATTCTCCAGGCAAGAACACTGGAGTGGGTTGCCATTTCCTTCTCCAAGGCATGAAAGTGAAAAGTAAAAGTGAAGCCGCTCAGTCGTGCCCGACTCCCAGCGACCCCATGGACTGCAGCCCACCAGGCTCTGCTGTCCATGGGATTTTCCAGGCAAGAGTACTGGAGTGGGGTGCCATTGCCTTCTCCGAATTATTAAGTAGTTATCTAATAATCTCTAATAATTATGTAGCCTGCCAGGCTCCTCTGTCCATGGGGATTCTCCAGGCTAGAATACTGGATTGGGTTGCCATGCTCTCCTCCAGGGGATCTTCCCAAGCAAGGGATAGAATCCAGGTCTCTTGTATTACATGCAAATTTTTTACCATCTGAGTCAGCAGGAAAGCCCCAATAATTATCAGTGTTGAACATCTCTTTGTGTGCCTCTTTGCTATTTGTATGTCTTCTTTGAAAAAATGCTCACTTAGGTCTTCTGCTCATTTATTGATGGGGTTGTTGGTTATATGGTATTGAGCCACATGAGCTATTTGTAAATTTTGGAGACTAATCCTTTGTCAGTTGTATCATTTGCAAATATTTTCTACCATTCTGTGTCATTTGCAACAACGTGGATGGAACTGGAGGTTATAATACTAAACAAAGTAAGTCAAACAGAGAAGATAAATAGCATGTGATATCATCTATGTATGTATACTCAGTCGCTTAGTCATGTCTGACTTGTTGCAACCCCATGGACTGCAGCCCACCAAGCTCCTCTACCCACGGGATTTTCCAGGCTGGAATACTGGAGCAGGTTGCCATTTCCTCCTCCAGGGGATCTTTCCCACCCAGAGATCAAACCCACATCTCCTGTGTCTCCTGTATTGGCAGGTTGCTTCTTTACCACTGTTCCACCCAGGAAGCCCTGATATCACTTATATGCAGAATCTTTAAAAAATAATATAACTTAACTCATTTATAAAACAGAAATAGATTAATTAACTTAGTGGATGAATTTATGGTTACCAAGAGGGAAGGGAGGTTTCAGAGTCTGGGATTGACATATACATGCTGTTATATATAAAAATGAAGAATGAACAAGGATGATGTATGGTGTAGGGAAATCTGGTTAATATTTTGTAAAACCTAAATGAGAAAAGAATTTGGAATATAGATACATGTTTTGTGGTTGTTTTTGTCACTAAGTGGTATCTGACACTTTGTGACCCCATAAGGTGACCAAAATATTAGAGCTTCAGCATCAGTCTTTCCAATGATTATTCAGGGTTGATTTCCTTTAGGATTGATTGGTTTAATCTCCCTTCAGTCCAAGGGACTCTCAAGAATCTTCTCCAACACCACAGTTAAAAAGCATCAATTCTTTAATGCTGAGTCTTCTTTATGGTACAATTCTCACATCCATACATGACTACTGGAAAAACAATAGCTTTGACTGTACAGACTTTAATCAGCAAAATAAAGTCTCTGTTTTTTAATACATTGTCTAGGTTTGTTACAGCTTTTCTTCTAAGGAGCAAACTCCTTTAATTTCATGGCTGCAGACAACCATCTGCATTTCCTGGGTCCACATTTTCTTGAATCTCAAGAAAATTAAATCTGCACTATTTCCACTTTTCCCCCATCTATTTGCTGTGAAGTGATGAGATCAAATGCCATGATCTTAATTTTTTGAATGTTGAGTTTTAAACCAGCTTATTCACTCTCCTCTTTCACCCTCATCAAGACTCTTTAATTCCTCTTCACTTTCTGCCATTAGAGTGGTTTCAACTGCATATCTGAAAATATTGATATTTCTTCTGGCAGTCTTATTCCAGTTTGCTTCCTCCACCTTGGCATTTTGCATAATGTACTCTGAATATAAGTTAAATAAGCAGGGTGACAATATACAGCCTTTTGTGGTACACCTTTCCCAATTTAGAACCAAATCATTGTTCCATGTCCAGTTCTAACTGTTGCTTCTTGACCAGCATTCAGATTTCTCAGGAGGCAGGTAAGGTGGTCTGGTATCTCTTTAAGAATTTTCATGGTTGGTTGTGATCCACACAAAGGCTTTAGTGTAGTCAATGAAGCAGAAGTAGATATTTTCCTGAAATTTCCTTGCTTTCTCTATGATCCAGTGAATGGATGTTAGCAATTTGATCTCTGGTCCCTCTGCCTTTTCTAAATCCAGCTTGAACTGGAAGTTCTTGGTTCATGTACTGTTGAAGCCTAGCTTGGAGAATTTGGGCATGACTTTGCTAGCATATGAAATGAATGTAATTATGCAGTAGCTTGAACATTCTTTGGCATTTCCCTTTGGGATTGGAATGAAAACTGACCTTTTCCAGTATTATGGCCTCTGCTGAGTTTTCCAAATTTGCTCACAAGATACTTGTTTATGTATAACCAAATCACTTTGCTGTACACCTGAAGCAAACATAACATTGTTATTCAACTATACTACAACATAAAATAAAAAGTTTAAAATTATCTATTAAAAAGATATGCCTACCACAGAACTATTTCATTATCTCCTTCTAATACATTGTATGATAGAAACAACATTTGGGAAGGATAAGGCAAGAAGCACATGAATTTGAAGAGTCTTTCTATTTATACAGAAATTTAAAATGGGGTAAAAAATAAGAGGGAGAAAAGTCACTTAAATGAAACACAATAGGAATAATAGCTATCGTCTACAAAGTTGTGACTATCTAAATTTTTTGCTCAACTTTCTATGGAATATATGTTACTTTAAACCCTTTAAAATTCTTTGAAAGTTAAATAGCATTATTCATGTTTTATAGATGAAGAAATGATAGTTTATAGGAGGAAAAATGGCTTCTTAAATCCTCATAGCCATTAAGTGGCAGTGACACTATCAATATTAAAATAATACTGAACAATCTCTCTGGTCTTAAAAAAATCACAAATTCAAAACGAATATTTAAGAAAACTATTTTAAAGTTAGGAATCCCATTTTTATTGTAATACCAAGTCCTTATTCTCCAAAATTCAACTGAATATTCTTTATTTTCTTTTTTTAAAATTATAATTCAGATTCTTTAAAAGTTATACATTTTTTTGAAAATACATTAATGTGCCACTTTACTTTAAATGAGTTTTTAATCCCATCCTAAAAAAAGTCAAGTTTGACTTAGAAAGAGAGCACTGAGATGCAGCTTAGATTGTTTCTGTCTGGTTTGTGTGTGTGTGCTATGTGTGGTTGCCAGATGTTGACTCCTACAATGGGAAGAAAAAGTACAAAAATTGAATTTGTGGTTCTAAATCACTTGTTTCACTATAATTCTGGCACTGTCGATCTCCCCGTGCAGGGAAGTGTATCTCTATTTCTATCTCTGTCTTTATACATCATCTATCTATCTGTCTAACCAGACTCATCTCACACTGAATGTTGCCTAATAACCTGTTATTTCATTAATCATAACTGTCATAAGATATTGACCCTAAGCTCGGCAGAGTAATTTTATTCAGGGTTCAATTTTATTTCCAAGAAGGGAGTAAATTTGCATACCATACTATTGCTTGTGAATATAATTAGACATGTCTAGAAAGAGTATTGTACAACCTACTGCGTTCATAATTGCCTAATTGTGCTTGTGTGTATCCAATTATCAGCCTGATTGGCCACTTACTCTATCAACAGTCAAAAGTTTTAGCTGCATGTGCGATTACCTGTATGCATCATTCAGGATTCTCAGTTGTTTCTTCATTCATGTTTCTTGAAACTGTGGCTTCAAATGAAGAAGCAGAGCAAGCTGCTAGAAACAAGTCAATAGTAAGAAGATAAAAAGAAATCTGGAATTTAGTTGGTTAGCTTTGGTATACCGTGATTAAATTAACTTGCTTTGATAATTTTTATTATACTAATAATATTCTTGTATGACAGATATTTTAGACCAATCTTCCTCACACAAGCTCAAGAAAGATTAGTAGGGGAAGCTTACAAATAAAAACACTGATTTTTTTTTTTTTTTGGTTACGAACAACACACTGGTTTCAAATAGGAAAAGGAGTGAGTCAAGGCTGTATACTGTCACCCTGCTTATTTAACTTATATGCAGAGTACATCATGAGAAACGCTGGACTGGAAGAAACATAAGCTGGAATCAAGATTGCCGGGAGAAATGTCAATCACCTCAGATATGCAGATGACATCACCCTTATGGCAGAAAGTGAAGAGGAGCTAAAAAGCCTCTTGATGAAAGTGACAGAGGAGAGTGAAAAAGTTGGCCTAAAGCTCAACGTTCAGAAAACGAAGATCATGGCATCCGGTCCCATCACTTCATGGGAAATAGATGGGGAAACAGTGGAAACAGTGTCAGACTTTATTTTTTTGGGCTCCAAAATCACTGCTGATGGTGACTGCAGCCATGAAATTAAAAGACACTTACTCCTTGGAAGAAAAGTTATTACCAACCTAGATAGCATATTCAAAAGCAGAGACATTACTTTGCCGACTAAGGTCAATCTAGTCAAGGCTATGGTTTCTCCTGTGGTCATGTATAGATGTGAGCTGGACTGTGAAGAAGGCTGAGCACCGAAGAATTGATGCCTTTGAACTGTGGTGTTGGAGAAGACTCTTAAGAGTCCCTTGAACTGCAAGGAGATCCAATCAGTCCATTCTGAAGGAGATCGGCCCTGGGATTTCTTTGGAAGGAATGATGCTAAAGCTGAAACTCCAGTACTTTGGCCACCTCATGCGAAGAGTTGACTCATTGGAAAAGACTCTGATGCTGGGAGGGATTGGGGGCAGGAGGAGAAGGGCATGACCAAGGATGAGATGGCTGGATGGCATCACAGACTCAATGGGCGTGAGTCTGAGTGAACTCTGGGAGATGGTGATGAACAGGGAGGCCTGGCGTGCTGCGATTCATGGGGTCGCAAAGAGTCAGACACAACTGAGCGATTGAACTGAATGTAAGGAATTAAATTACTGTGTATTTAGCATGTAAGTTGTGGTATGGTTTTGGACATCTTAATGGAACAGGGTAGAAAATAGTCTAGGAAATACCAATATATTGAAGAATGTTGAAAATGCAAATAGTTAAATCTAGATGTAATACTGTATTGGAATAGAAATGAGTAGGACAGGTACAATAATGGGAGGAATTTTATATTTGTAGTGTAAAGAGTCATGGGATTAATGAAGAAAAATTGCAGTATTTTAAAAGTTGAGATTAATTACACAAACCTAAAAGCTGCGATTTTAACTTTTTTGAACTACTGATGCATTACATGCATTCATATTGTTATGCAATCATTATGATCATCCACCTCCAGAACTTTTCATCTTCCTGAATCAATACCCTGTGACACATTAAACACTCATTTCTCCTACCCTCTTCCCTCTTTCCCAGCCCCAGGTAATCACTAATTTATTTTCTGTCTCTATGAATTTGACTACTTCAGATACATCACAGTATCTGAATCAGCAGTATCTTTCCTTTTGTGACTGATTTATTTCATTTAATAGAATATCTTCAAGATTAAATCATGTTGTAGATAGTGTCATACATTTCTTTTTAGGACTGAATAATATTCCATTGTAAGTGCATACAACATTTTGTTTATCCATTGTCTAATAGTGGATGCTTGTACTGTTTCTCTCTTTTGACTGTTGTCCATAATGCCACTATGAACATGGTTATACAAATATCTGTTTGAGTCTCTACTTTCAGTCCTTTTGAGTATATGAAGTGAAGTGAAATGACGTCGCTCAGTTGTGCCCAACTCTTTGCAACCCCATGGACTGTAGCTTACAAGGCTCCTCTGTCCATGGAATTTTCCAGGCAAGAGAACTGGAGTGGGTTGCCATTTCCTGCTCCAGGGGATCTTCCCGACCCAGGGATCGAACCCAGGTCTCCCACATTGTGGGCAGGTGCTTTACCGTCTGAGGCACCAGGTATATAAGAAGTGGAATTATTGGATCTTATGATAATTTTATGTTTAATCTTTTGAGGAACTACCATGCCATTTTCATAGCAGCTGCATCATTTTACATTCCTAATATCTCCACATCCTTACCACCACTCATTTTCTATGTGTTTGCTTATTTTTTATCATTATAATAGACATCCTAATGAGTATGAAGTATAGGTCATTGTGGTTTTAATTTACATTTTCCTAATGATTAGTGATGATGAGAATCTTACATGTGCTTATTGGCCATTGTGTATCTTCTTTGGGAATATTTTTACTCAAATACTCTTTGCTCATTTTTTCATTTGGATTTTTAAATTTGGTTCCAAAACAATGTTTCTGACATCTAATTGTAGATAGGCTTTACTCAACCAAGGCCCTATCAAACTAGTATCTATATAGGCTAAAGCCTGAGCAGATCAATTTTCCCATCAGGATCAGTTAGAAAAATCAGACTAAAAAAGTTTGATGGCATAAGTGAACTGCCAAGGCAACCAGACTGGAAAAACCAAGAGCCAAGGAGAGAAGCATCACAGAAAGTGAGCTTATATTTTGTCAGCCACTTTCTCTCTAAGAGCCTCTGATTTTTCTTGGCAGGAAACATCCCAGGTTGAGGCAGGAAAGGCAAAGCTTTTGCCAATCACATGACATTTTTTTTGTAGTCAAAATTAAAGATTATGTCTACCATGGGAGCCAAGACATGAAGAGCAAAGGGATTGGTGAGAAGAGAGGAAAAGAGAGTGAGCCCAGCATTTGGTGCTTTCTTCTTATAGCATCTGCTGGCAGGTAAATGAGCTAAGAAGTTCAATGAAAATCTGAAGAAGAATAGCTTTTTCTTTATCATGATGTCAAGGAGGCAAAATATAGGGTTCAGGATTCATAAAAGGAAAGGCATTCTACTGAACACCTTAAGCTCTCTGTTGGGACACACAAAAGGCTACATTTTAAGAGCAGAGCAAACCAGAGAAAAGTTGGAGACTTTCAAAGGTGATAACTTAAATGGAGACATTTTAGATTTTTTTATATAGAAAATCAAGAAATGTGATTTATCATATTAACTTAAAGTAGAAAATATATCTTAATAAACAAAGGCTACTTTTTGATGTATTTAAATACCAGTCATAATAGCTCCTATAAAATTAAATTTCAAAGGAAATTATTTAACTTGCTTAACATTATTACAACAAATAGACAAAAAACTTAAAGGTGAGATATCAAAAACTTTTGCCTGAAATGCAGAAAAGGGCAAGTATTGATATCTACTACACACTTCTATTCTCCTGAATTTGAGAACCTACACCAGTAAAATAAGGAAAGATAAAAACAGAATATGAAACAAATAATAACTGGAATGAGAAATATAAAACTGTAATTATTTATAAATAAGTGATAGTATATATAGATAATGCAAGTGAGTTAGTAAGAGAATATGTCAAGGTTATTAGACACATTATTAAAAGAGAGAATTAATTATAGTGCTCTATATCAGTCACAAACAGTAAATTTAATTTCAAATATATCACTCATATCATAAAAATAAAAACCACTAATTTTCCAGTGAAAAGTATGAGGCATTTACCCTGAAACAAACTAACCACAAAACAAAAAAAAATACCACTAAAACTGTAACTGAGATTAAAAAAAAAAAAAGCCTAAATACATGAAGGGAAATGCCCTGATCAGAGATAAGAAGTCTGAATATTATAAAAATGCTAATGTCCCACAGATATAGCTATAAATATGCAATGCGGTCAGTTAAAAGCACTACATCATTTTTTTTCCCAAATTAGTAACTTATTATCAACTGTAGATGGCAATTTAAAGAACTAAAAACAACCAACACAAACTTGTAGAGAAACAAGGCTGGAGAACTTAAGGTTCCCAAAAATCAAGATGTATCATAAAGATATACAGTAACTAAGACAGTATCATATTGGTATATAAAAACTAGTAGACCAAGGAACAAGAAAAATAAAAATAAAAGAACCCAGGTCTACACAGATAACAGGTATTTGCTTCATACCAATGTTACTTGCTTGATGACACTGATTATGTATGGACAAGGATGGTCTTTCAATAAATGATGCTTGGGCATCAGAATTTCCATATGGGAACAAAAAGTGAATTATTTCCGCTACCACCCACCATAGATAAAAATCAGTGCCAGATAGATTGCAGATCTAAATATAAATGGTAAAACAATTAAGTGTTTTACAGAAAAAGGATAATATGTTTTGGGAGAGAACAAAGATTTCTTAAATGGCACTCAAAAAGGACAAACTATATTAAAAACATTGTTCAAGTGAACTCCACTAAAATTAAGAACTTAGGTTCATAAAAGAAAACAATAAAAGCATTGAGATGCAAGCCACAAAGTGGGAGTGGATGTTTTCAATATGTCACAATAGATTAATATTCAGTATTTAAAGAATTTTTACAAATCTACAGACTTGCACAAACTGTCAAAATTACAAATTGTTAAAAGAGAAATTGGCAAAAACTTTAACAGATACTTCTCAAAAGAAGATATTCAAATGACTATTAAATACATGAAAATATGTTCAACCTTAGACATGAGAAAAATATATGTCAAAACCAGAGTGCAATACCCATAAGAATTGCTAAACATGAAAGAGACAGACATTATTCAGTTTTACTGAGACTGTGGAACAACTGAGATTGCCAGTCACTGACATAAGTGATGTAATTTGTAAAGCATTTTCTGAAACTATTAAGTAATATCTTCAAAAGCTGATTAGAGAAACAGCTTGTAAATTGGCATAAGTTGTAAAATGACTCCTAAGAATATCTAACAAAAATATACACACAATTTACACACACATACACACACAAAACCCCCCAAAATGTTTATAAACAACCCTAATTGTAATAACTACCCATTGTAAGTCAACAGAAGAATTGATGGATACACTGTGGTATATTCTCACAAGCTTATGCTATAGATCAACCAGAAAATAAAACTGTAACCAGAAGCAACAATGAATATATCTATTAAATGTAACACTGATAAAAGTAGACACAAAGCAATATACTCTATGATTGTGTATATATGTTTCAAAAGCAGACAAAATTAAGGCATGGTGTTAAAATACAGAATAATGGTTATCAGAATCAAGATTGCCAGGAGAAATATCAATAACCTCAGATAGGCAGATGACATCTCTTATGGTAGAAAGTGAAGAGGAACTAAAAAGCCTCTTGATGAAAGTGACAAAGTAGAGTGAAAAAGTTGGCTTAAAGCTCAACATTCAGAAAACGAAGATCATGGCATCCGGTCCCATCACTTCATGGGAAATAGATGTGGAAACAGTGGAAACAGTGTCAGACTTTATTTTTGGGGGCTCCAAAACCACTGCAGATGGTGGTCGCAGCCATGAAATTAAAAGACGCTGACTCCTTGGAAGAAAAGTTATGACCAACCTAGATAGCATATTCAAAAACAGAGACATTACTTTGCCAATAAAGGTCCACCTAATCAAGGCTATAGTTTTTCCTGTGGTATGTGTGGATGTGAGAGTTGGACTGTGAAGAAAGCTGAGCACTGAAGAATTGATGCTTTTGAACTGTGGTGTTGGAGAAGACTCTTGAGAGTCCCTTGAACTGCAAAGAGATCCAACCAGTCCATACTAAAGGGATTTCTTTGGAAGGAATGATGCTAAAGCTGAAACTCCAGTACTCTGGCCACCTCATGTGAAGAGTTGACTCACTGGAAAAGACCCTTTGATCTTTGATCTCTTTGCAGTCCAAGGGACTCTCAAGAGTCCTCTCCAACACCAGAGTTCAAAAGCAACAATTCTTTGGAGATCAGTTTTCTTTATAGCCCAACTCTCATATCCATGTACGATTATTGGGAAAAACATACCCTTGAATATATGGACCTTTGTTGGCAAAGTAATGTCTCTGCTTTTGAATAGGCTGTCTAGGTTGTTCATAACTTTCCTTCCAAGGAGTAAGCATCTTTTAATTTCATGGCTGCAATCACCATCTGCAGTGATTTTGGAGCCCCAAAAATAAAGTCTGTCTCTGTTTCCAGTGTCCCCATCTATTTGCCATGAAGTGATGAAACCGGATGCCATGATCTTAGTTTTCTGAATGTTGAGCTTTAAGCCAACTTTTTCACTCTCCACTTTTACTTTCATCAAGAGGCTCTTTAGTTCTTCACTTTCTGCCATAAGGGTGGTGGCATTTGTGTATCTGAGGTTATTGGTATTTCTACCGGCAATCTTGATTCCAGCTTGTGCTTCTTCCAACCCAGCGTTTCTCATGATGTACTCTGCATATAAGTTAAATAACCAGGGTGACAATATACAGCCTTGATGTACTTCTTTTCCTATTTGGAACCAGTCTGTTGTTCCATGTCACTTCTAACTGTTGATTCCTGACCTGCATACAGATTTCTCAAGAGGCAGGTCAGGTGGTCTGGTAGTCCCATCTCTTTCAGAATTTTCCACAGTTTATTGTGATCCACACAGTCAAAAGCTTTGGCATAGTCAATAAAGTAGAAATAGATGTTTTTTCTGGAACTCTCTTGCTTTTTTGATGATCCAGCAGATGTTGGCAACTTGATCTCTGGTTCCTCTCCCTTTTCTAAAACCAGCTTAAACATCTGGAGTTCACGGTTCACGTTTTGTTGAAGCCTGGCTTGAAGAATTTTGAGCATTATTTTACTAGCATGTGAGGTGAGTCCAATTGTGTGGTAGTTTGAGCATTTTTTGTCATTGCCTTTTTTGGGGATTGGAATGAAAACTGACTATTTTCAGTCCTGTGGCCACTGCTGAGTTTTCCAAATTTGCTGGCATATTGAGTGCAGCAATTTCATAGCACCATCTTTCAGGATTTGAAATAGCTCAACTGGGATTCCATCACCTCCACTAGCTTTGTTCGTAGTGATGCTTTCTAAGGCCCACTTGACTTCACATTCCAGGATGTCTGGCTCTAGGTGAGTGATCACACCATCGTGATTATCTGGGTTGTGAAGATCTTTTTTTGTACAGTTCTTCTGCTATTCTTTGGAACACTGCATTCAAATGGGTATATCTTTCCTTTTCTCCTTGCTTTTCGCTTCTCTTCTTTTCGCATCTATTTGTAAGTCCTCTTCAGACAGCCATTTTTCTTTTTTACATTTCTTTTCTTGAGAACAGTCTTGATCCCTGTCTCCTGTACAATGTCACAAAAGTCCGTCCATAGTTCATCAGGCACTCTGTCTATCAGATCTTGTCCCTTTAATCTATTTCTCACTTCCACTGTATAATTGTAAGGGATTTGATTTAAATGAAACCTGAATGGCTTCGTGGTTTTCCCTACTTTCTTCAAGTCTGAATTTGGTAATAAGGAGTTCATGATCTGAGCCACAGTCAGCTCCCCGTCTTGTTTTTGCTGACTATATAGAGCTTCTCCTTTTTTGGCTGCAAAGAATATAATCAATCTGATTTCTATGTTGACCATCTGATGATGTCCATGTGTAGACTCTTCTCTTGTATTGTTGGAAGAGGGTGTTTGTTATGACCAGTGTGTTCTCTTGGCAAAACTCTATTAGCCTTTGCACTGCTTCATTCTGTACTCCAAGACCAAGTTTGCCTGTTACCTCAGATGTTTCTTGAGTTCCTACTCTTGCATTCCAGTCCTGTATAATGAAAGGGACTTCTTTTTCGGGTGTTAGTTCTAAAAGGTCTTGTAGATCTTCATAGAACTGTTCAACTTAAGCTTCTTCAGCATCACTGGTAATAAACAATAGATTAAAAAGGGAGAAAGAACACTTTTATTCTCCCTCTTTCTACCTTCTGCTACTTCAAATATGAAGGTGGTGGGGAAGCAGCTGTTCTAAGCTATCAGCCTTGAGAGGACATTCTCAGGAGGGTAGAAAGAGAGAGAGAGTGAAGAGGAGCTCAGGTCCTAGGTAAAATGTGACTGCTACACCAGCCCTCAACCGACAACTGGCCTCTATTACATGAACAGTGTCTTTCATCTTCTTGCCAAGTAAGAAATGGTTATTTCTTGAGCCCTGAGCAATATGATGAAATCATTGTCCATCCTGCTAGGGAATTTAGACTGGATACTTCATCTTCATGACTGAAACAAATAACGGAAATTTAAGTTAACCATTCTACTGACTCCCTCTTGAATTTCTCCAGTATTTCCATTAGAGATAAAAATCTCACAAACAGATTAATGGAAAAGATATAGATTTAATTATTTTCCCATGCTAATTAACAAAAGCAGTAAAATGTGTTTTATTTACTGGGCTGTTCTATACCATCACGGTTCTTTGGAGGTCTATCCTCATCAGCATTCTTTGCCTGAGAAGAGTGATGACTTTTCTGCTGAATTTAAGGTAATTCCACAGCTCAGCTTTAGTGAACACCCCTTAGCACATTAATGAATAATATTTGTGAATTAGCAAACATGCTCCAGAGACAAAATCAAATCAAATGGGTTTGGATGTTCATAAATTCTGACACTTCTAAGCTCTCAGTGAGACACTGCTTTATAATGAATTGCACGGGTTACATGCATTCCACCAGGAGACTTAAGGCTTTACTGGGCTTGAATAAAGTGAAATTTAGTTAAGGATAAAACAGCGCCAATAATTAAGGATTTTCACAAATCCTTAAGGATTTTAATTAAAATCTAACTTTCTAATCATTCAGTGCTTTTTGAAGCCACCTTAAACTTTGGCAGCATTCTTCTATGAAGTGTGGTATAGACGTAGATCACTTCATTTTTAAAAATGTCTCCTAGCCATTCCTTAGCATTATTGGAGAGCTGGGATGATGACAGCAGAGTTACCACAAGGGTGACTTTGAGATTAAGTAAATCTTATGATGAGTAGATTGCAATGTTTACTGCTTCTTAAGAGCAGATAAAAAAAAAAAAAAGAACAATAATTGAATGTTTATCTTGGTACATCAATTGCTTTGATTTCTTTGTGTATATCCTCCTTCCTGTTAACATTCAGTTCAGTTCAGTTGCTCAGTAGTGTCCAACTCTGTGAGCCCAAGGACTGCATCATGCCAGACTTCCCTGTCCATCACCAACTCCTGGAGCTTGCTCAAACTCATGTTCATCATGTTGGTGATGCATTTAACATTAATCTTATCTTTTCAAAGCCTTCTGTTAATTCTCTTTCCTGCTCCAGTCTTAATTTCTTCCCTTTCCACCCAAACTTTTTGCATGAGGTTGTTTATATTTGCCATCTGCTTTTTCACACTTGCCATTCCCATATTTTTTTAATTAATTTAAAAAAGTTGGCTGCACTTGATTTTCCTTACTGCACACAGGCTTTTCTCTAGTTCTGAAGAGTGGGGGCTACTCTTCATTGCAAGGTGTGGGCTACTCATTGTGATGGCTTCTCTTGTAGAGCATAGGCTTTAGGCTCAAGGGCTTCAGAAGTTGCAGCACGCAGGCTCAGTGGTTGTGGCTCACAGTCTTACTTGCTCCAAGGCATGTGGAATCTTCCCGACCAGGGATCAAACCCATGTTCCCTGCATTAGCAAGCAGACTCATCACTGCGTCACCAGGTAAGTCCTATTTTTTTTTTTTATAGTTAATATTTATTGAAATATGGTGGATTTACAGTGTGAGTTTCTGCTGTATGCCAAAATGAATCAGTTATACATATATCCACTCGTTTTTTAGATTCTTCTCCCATATAGGTCATTACAGAGTATGGAGTAGCATTTCTTATGCTATACAGTAAGTCCTAAACAGTTATCTATTTTATATATAGTAGTGTGTATATGTCAAGCCCAATCTCCAAATTTATCCTTTTTCCTTCTTTCTCTTTTGTTAAGCACAAACTTATTTTCTATATCTGTGATTCTATTTCTGTTTTGTAAATAAGTTCATTTGTACCATATTTTTTTTCAATTCAGTATCATACAATATTTGTCTTTCTGTGACTGACTCATTTACCATTCACATCTGAGTTATAAACTGGCCTACTGCCCTGCCAGTGGCTAAAAATTAAACTTCCTAGAGTCTTTCCTAACCTCCTTGCTGCTAAGCACAATAAACACTTTGAGGTCTGTTATACTCTTACCTTTAAATATATGACAATATTCATATTATTCCCAGATGGCCCTAATGATAAAGAACCTGTCTACCAATGCAGGAGATGTAAGAGACTGTGGTTTGATCTATGGGTCAGGAAGATACCCTGGAGGAGGGCATGGCAAGTCATTTTTAGTTGTATTTGTTTTCTGTGGCACACAGAAAAGAGGATTAAGTGAGGAACTTGAATTTGGACTCTGTGGCAAGAAAATAGATGAAGCCATGAAAGTGGATGAATCCCTCCCAGGGACTTTAACAGAATGCAGCCACAAAAGGGGCTAAACCTGTTTCTTCTGGGGCTCCTGCATTGAAGGTGGATTATTTACTGCTGAGCCACTGGGGAAGCCCCCATTTACCATATCATCCCCACATTCTCTACTTTCTAAGTAGTTCTTGAAAATATCTACTTAATTTTTTTTTTATCTCTATTGCTCTACTTCAGTACAATTTACCACTTCATCTTTTCTAACTTATCATAATAACCTATTATGATATGAACTAATTTAAAAAAATATTCTGGAAGCCATATGGGGTATGGCTTCTCTTCTTCCACAGATGCATCTCTCCACTTCTTTCCTCGCTATAAAGCCAGAGTAATTGTTTAACAACTAAATTTGACCATATGACTCCTATTATTGAAATCATTCATTAAATTACCTTGGCCTTTAAGATCACTTAGAAGTTTAAATCCCTTAGTCCATTCGTTACTCAGAATTATTTTGTCTGTCACTCTTCCATGTTTTAAGAACATTATATTTGAATGTGTTCAATTAGTAGCTGCATTCAGTTACATGTAGAATTTACCATTTTCCTATTGCTTACTGTCTGACACCTTTTACACTTCATCTTCCCTGCTGACACCTGAATACATTGAATTTCTGACCCTTTGATGAGTCTGTACGTTCAGCATAGTTTACATAGGGTTTTCTGATTTTGCTCCTGCTTACTCCTAGGCCTCTACTGCTGCACTCTGCATACCTTATATTCAAGCCAAAACTGCATTTCCTTTCAAAAGTGTACATTGCTTCACAGTATTATGCTTTTGCATATGCTGATTCTTTTGTCTTGAATGTATTCTTATTCCCCTTCATACTTAATGACTATCCACTCATTTCAGTATGTAGCTCAAATGACAGCCTACTAGAAACACTGTCTTTCTTCCTCAGATATAAATGATCACTTTTTCCTTTGTTCCACCACTGTACCATCAGCATACTTCTAAATTAATCCCAAAACAATTATCATGATTTTTGAAAATATATCTGTTTACTTTTATAAGCTATACGTTTCTTGAATTTCTTATATTTTCAGAGCCTAGCATAATGCCATATAGACAGTGGGTGTTCAATAAGGGTTTTTGACTAAATAATATATAAACAGATCATTTCACAACACTTTTTTTTTTTTTTTAAATCTTATTATCCTGAGCCCTATTTACTGGTCACTTCCTTAAGCTGAAACTTGTAATCCCTGGAGCTTTAGAAGAAATATTAGGAATGGAACAGGAATCAATTTATAGTGGATTTATCACAGCCATAGCACTCCTGGTAGGAACTCTAAGTATGAGGATGAATGCCACCCAATTAAATAACTCTTTAAAACTTGAGCTTCTCCAGCAGGAATGAGTAATTATTTAAAACTCTTCAAAATGTGGGCCATAGACTAATTTAGTAAGTCAGGATTTTACAAGTTAATTGGACTCAATGCTAGAAAGAAAGTCTTAGGCCTTTTCCTAACAGCTGTTAGCTGATGGAGGAGTCATATGGACATCATTTGCATTGCCGAAATGGTGTCTCTTGTTGAATTGAATGATACCCAATTTCATAAAATTGGGTATCAGACACTTTACATTTTTCTCCCCATGGGAAACATTCTACATACCAAAATAAACTCCCTACATTCCACATCTAACTGCTAATCAGGAAAAGTGTAGATTTACAATAAGTGTTTAAATAATTTTTTCTTAATTAATTACCTGCAAGGTGTGATTTAGTTTGAGCTTACATTTAATTGAGAAATAGTATTCTATGCAGTTTCTCTTTGGCTTTCTGAAAAAACAGAAGACTCAGTAAATTGAAAAATGTTCTATAGGTCATGGTTTCCACGTGACTGGTGAACATTTAGTGGTGCTTCTCAGGTATTTAGAACACAGGATTCAATTTGGACAATAAAAATAAATAAATAAATACAGTACTTCCTAAATGTATATGAAACCTACTTGCTTTTCTCTGTCTCTACTGCCACCTACTCTGCCCAGGCTAATTTAATTTCTTGCTTTTACATCTGCCATAACTTGCTAACTGGTCTCACCAACTCCTGTTCTCCTGCAATCTATTATCTAATAATCACAATGTCCTCCTTCAGACACTTTAATGGTTCTAAAGATAAAGAGCACCGTTTTCCTCTTGAACTCAGAGACCTTGTAGGATCTGGCTCCTGCCATCCTCTCAAGCCTCATGTTTGTGTCCTCCCATTTTCTCTGCCAGAAGTTTGGCCACATTGGCATTTTTCAGACCAACATCTTTTCCAAGTCCTTTCCCATTTCAGAGCTTACACCTTTGCTCATCTCTTCGCTTAGAACCTTCTCCTCACTCCATTCCTACTGCTGCTGCTGCTGCTGCTGCTGCTGCTGCTAAGTCACTTCAGTCATGTCTGACTCTGTGTGACCCCGTAGACGGCAGCCCACCAGGTTCCCCTGTCTCTGGGATTCTCCAGGCAAGAACAATGGAGTGGGTTACCATTTGCTTCTCCAATGCATGAAAGTGAAAAGTGAAAGCGAAGTCGCTCAGTTGTGTCCGGCTCTACTAGCTTGGCCAATTCCTGGTTATTTTCCAAGCTTCAGCTTGACTCAACTGTTCAGAGAGCTCTTTCCTATCTCCACATAGAAAGCAAGGCCACCCTGGTATTTGCTTAAATAATGGACCCTGAAACAAACCAGATAACTAGAAAGAAGTTAGTGATATTTGACAGAAAACAACAAAATTCTGTGAAGCAATTATCCTTCAATTAAAAAATAAATAAATTTTTTAAAAAAGAAAAAAAATTCAAACAACAACAACAAAAACCGTTTATATGAGGGTCATCCAAACAAAGCTCTTTTTAAAAACTCCAACCTCTGGAAATTAATTGAAACACATAAGCAAAAATTGTTGAACACCTGAAACTCACTCATTGACATAATATCACTTTCATTCTCATAATTTGAAAAAGAATGTTTTCTAAACTACACTTCTGTGTCTTAAATCATAAAGAATAAAATGAGTTACCTTGATGCTCCACTATGAAAGAAAGTGAAAGTGAAGTCGCTCAGTTGTGTCCGACTCTTTACCACGCCATGGACTGTAGCCTACAAGGCTCCTCTGTCCATGGAATTTTCCAGGCAAGAATACTAGAGTGGGTTGCCATTTCCTTCTCCAGGAGATCTTCCTGACTCAGGAATCGAATGCGGGTCTGTCATTAAGAAATGCTGTAACATCATGCAGGCAGGTAATATCATGCAGGCAGACGCTTTACTGTCTGAGACACCAGGCAAGCCATGAACTGCTCTATGAGACCATAATAATTGATAGGATTTCTTAAGGAGCCTGAAAAACTCATACCTTTCTTCCCTAAAAGGGTCCTAAACAACTGAGTAAAGGAACAGAAACATGAAAGAAGAAGCAAAATATCAACCTTATGACATCATTGCTATAGTATGTGATGTCACGTTGTGTGACAGTCGATTGAGCCTGTTGCCTGAATCACACAAATTAACTCTTCTGATTCATATTTTCTCTAGTGTTTCAATGCTCCCAAGGAAGAGCCACTTTCTGAGGAAAAAAGGCAGAGCTGAGCCCAACATGAGAGTTTATTCCTCCCCAGTTCACCAAAAGGTGACTGTGAGGAGAGAGTTCTCGATGGGTTTTTCATGTCCCTGCATGGTCAGGGCCTTCTCAGTGAAGACATGTTTGAACAGTAAAGAACCTTGAAAGTTAGGGATGCTGTGTTCCTCCAGAGCGCTTTAAAGACATACATTCCAGGGTAATAATCATGACGCCCTCTTTCCCCTTCCCAGAGATGGTTGCTTCCACTCTCCATAGCCAAGCAGGGTAGATGTGTTGGCAGTCCATACAGGTTCAGAATCTCCTAATGTCAGGAGCCCTCACCTGGGATGCACAGGTCACCCTGGTTTTTACCACGCTGCCCTTTGAGAACTGGGTTGTGGGGAACCAAGGTCAGGTGCTGCTCTGTTCTTTCTGTAATGAATGACCTGACTCTCTGATCCAGGGATCTTTTATCATTTTATCACATTTGCTAACTTAACAATAAATTATTACAATTTCCCAAAGGTGGAGAGCTAAAAAAGAGAGATATACAGTGTACACTGGGATAACTCTTCCTTCTGGAAATTAGCAACAGGGAAAAAGTGTTTCATCTTCTGAGCATGAGGGTGGTGATTCAGGTAACGATAAGGACATCAGCATCAGTACAGTACTTACCCCTTATTAAATGCTTGCTATGATTTCTGTACAAAGAACTTTGTAATTATTATCTCTCTTAACCCTTAAGCAATTTCATAGAAGAACTTTTATTATCCTCATTTTACAGAAGAAGAAATTAAAGTTCGGAAAGGTTAAGAAATGCTGCATGACATGGTAATATACGTAGAAAACAGAATGAAGGCCCAGGTCTTTCTGACAAAGAATCCTTGTCTTTTTCTATTAAATAACAGTGAAAACTCCATGAGGAATGAGATTGTGTCAGTCTTAGTTACCACTAAATTACCATAGTCCCAGACCCTCAAAGTGTACTAGGGAGAAACAGATAAATACATATGAATATATATTCAATTGTTAAGCTATCACATCTCTATGATTTCAATATGCCTACCTCTGCTAGCCCCTGTATCACTTAAATGTGAAAAAATCAACCACGAGCTAGTTTTAATCCTATCAAAATAAGTGTAAATGATGAGACTCTGAGGAATTCGCTGGCTCTCAGGTTTATATTGAAACATTAATGGTGGCAAAGAAATGAGGCTAAGTAAGGGATTATGTTTTTATCACTTCCTCAGAAATTCCCTGCAGAGAGCGATTGCAGCTTGAATGCAACAGACTGTTCAAATCAAGCCACTCTTACTTTGCAGAACTTCTTAAGGAACAACAATTCTCGTTCATTTCCATTTCAGAACACAAAGAATTTACAGCAAGGAAAATTTGAAAGATTCTATACTGAAGTGATTAGATATTCATATGTTGTAAGTACTGCTGACACTGTTACACTTTTTTCTTTTGAATTACTTTAAATAAAAAGTCACAAGAAAAAAAAAAAGGTGGGAGTAGGGAGAGGATTTTACCTCATCCTTTCTCTGAGACTGGCCTAGGTGAACTCTGCTTGTCTGCATGGCAGAAGCATGTTCATAGCAAAACATGATCCATCCTTGGCCTAACTAATCTGATTTCTGATTTTATGAAACTCAAGTCTTACAGCATGGATTGCAGGATCTTAGTTTCCAGATCAGGGATTGAAACTGGGTCACAGCAATGAAAGTGCAAAGTCCTAACCACTGGATCATCAAGGAGGTCCCTCAAATTTTATTTAATGGCAATATATATATATATATATTTTTTTTTTTTTTCACAAAGTTTCTGTAGATGAGGAATCTTGCTGCTTACTAGGGTCCTCTGGCTCAGGGTCTCTCACAAGATTGCAATCAAAGAACCAGCTGGTTTGGTGGCCTTTTTAAGACTATTCCTGGAGGATAATATGCTTCCAAAACCTCACTCATGTCTTTATTATTAGTAGAATCAATTCTTCATTGGTTCATGGGCTGAAAACTTCAGTTCCTTGCTTATGGGGGCCTCTCCATAGCGCTCATCACTTGACAGCTTGTTTTCTTCAGATTGTGTGAATGAGAGAATGAGAGAAGGTGCCCAGAGAGGAAACCACAGTCTTGGTATAACCTGCCTCAGTCTGTCTAAGCTGCTATAACAAAATACCATAGACTCGGTGACTAAAGCAACACTTATTTCTCACAGTTCTGGAAGCTGGAAAGTCTAAGGTCAAGGCACTAGCAGATTTGTTGTCTGGTGAGATCATGCTTGTTAGAAACAAGTCTCTGGCATCAGCCCACACTCAAAGGGATGGGGCTGATGACACAGTATGAACACAAGGAAGCAGAGATAAGTGGAAGCCATTTCAGAAGCTGCCTGCCAAGGTGGTGAGAGCATTCCTTCCTGTTTCTGAAGACACCTGGCTGCAGCTGTAAAGCAGAAGACACCATCGTGCCTGGTTGATCCTTCTGTGCTCCGCAGGACAGAGGCAGAGACTCTCACCACCTCTAGGCAGTTCTCACCTCTTCACCTTCATAATGAACTCAGAGCACCTGACTTTACCACTGTTCTTTCCTCTTGGGCTACCTATCTTGGTTTCCTGAAAAATAATTTCTAAAAAGGATAAAAGAAATTATAATGAGTGCACAAAAAAAGTCTTATATTCATTTGAGCTAAATTATCCTCTCATAATTTCTGAGTCACTTCTTTAGAGGCCTAAGAATATTTGATGATTAACCAAGAGTGCTTGTTGCAGTTGTAATATCTTTATGGTTCTATTTGATGGCACCTCATGTGAAGAGTTGACTCATTGGAAAAGACTCTGATGCTGGAAGGGATTGGGGGCAGGGGGAAAAGGGGACGACAGAGGATGAGATGGCTGGATGGCATCCCTGACTCGATGGACATGAGTCTGAGTGAACTCTGGGAGTAGGTGATGGACAGGGAGGCCTGGCGTGCTGCAATTCATGGGGTCGCAAAGAGTCGGACATGACTGAGCTGAACTGAACTGTGAACCGAACTGAACTGAACCCTCAGAAAAGCTATACATTGCTATTGTGTATGTGTGTGTGTGTGTGTGAGTATATATATATTATACACTTTATATATGTGTAATATATGTATTATATATAATAAACATGTGACAATGTTCTAAATGAAATTATACCAGAAATTTTCCTAATTTAAAGATCTCTAACTTGGTAAGACTAATAGAGTTTTGCCAAGAAAATGCACTGGACATAGCAAACACCCTCTTCCAACAACACAAGAGAAGACTCTACACGTGGACATCACCAGATGGTCAACACCGAAATCAGATTGATTATATTCTATGCAGCCAAAGATGGAGAAGCTCTATACAGTCAACAAAAACAAGACCAGGAGCTGACTGTGGCTCAGATCATGAACTCCTTATTGCCAAATTCAGACTCAAATTGAAGAAAGTAGGGAAA
>SJYT01073909.1:35667-101892 GCA_006410635.1 Cephalophus harveyi | reverse complement strand
GATATATATATATATATATATATATATACACATATATATTTAGGACCAATTCATGAATTTTTTTTATCTTTATTTTTCTTTTATGTACTCAGTTATGAAGCTTTTACCCAACAGAAATAGCAAAAGTAAAATAGAACAAATACATAAAAAGTACTTAGCAGATAACTATATTTTAGTTTTGTTGTTCAAGTTTACTTTTTCATTTGCTTGTTTGCTTTAAATGAATGCACGTAATACATTATGTGAAAATAGATAGATAGAAAATAGATAATTTGGGGAATCCATTTGTTTTCATTTCAAATAAATTACCAAAAGCTAGAGGTGTACCCTAAAAATATTGAAGTTTTGGGAAGAAATTCTACATTGACATAGGCCTCTAGTCTATGTGCTATAAAGGAAAAAAATCTGTCAGTCAACTTGCATTTCTACCCATGAGACTAGAGCAAAAGTTATCACAAGGAAAGAGGCTAGGAGATGGTCTTTGGAGTCAAATTGGCTCCACAGCAGCTGACCTCTCCTTGCAGAGGAAAAGAGGATAAAATTCAGAGTCATTATTCAGTAAGCTTGGGGCATCTAAATGGCTATGTAACCAATTATTTTTCTTTTATTTTTCAGCAATTTCTGGACTCTTCTCTAGACATAGAATAGTTCTAAATATTTAAGATTTAGTTAGTAAAGCAACTGTCTTTTCTCTGACTGTCAATGACTTTAATAGGAAGTGAGGTTTTGTGTACATCTTAATTGCATTTATTATCAGAGACTAACCTGATAATACAGATAAAATGCTGACAAAAATATATTAAGAAAGGATAAGAAGTTTTCAGTGCACTTATTCTATATAAATTAACCATATAGTCTATACAATTTACTATGCTTGACATTGGGAAAAGAAAGATAAATATCTACTCTTAAGAATTTCATAATCCAACTAGGGATAAATACACACATATAACTCTGTTACAAGAGAACTGTTATTTTCCTGGAAAAAGCCATTCATAAAAATTTTACTCCCATGAATTTCAAATTCAGACTTATAAAAAATATGACTAAGCAATACTCTTGGTCTTGAGCAATTTTTCATTAAAGTATGTGATTCATATTTGGTGATTTTAACTGAATATATCTATTTTACATATTGGATTTAAACAGATAAGTAGAGGGAAAATATGAGAAAAGCAAGTAAACTATATTTGCTTCCATAATCAAGGGGACTTGTAGCAGTTGTCTTAGAGGTAGTAAGCTCTTTTTTCAGAAAATATCTTACTAAGCTGCTTTGATTAAAGGAGTAAGACTCTTTCAACCTGTTATAAATGGGAGAGTTTTATACCAAATATGTAAATTGCTGCTATAAAATTAGACTTACAGGATTCCAAATTACTGTCTCTAGTGACAATCCAGGAAGCAATAGCTTCTGTAATAATTGGCCCAAAATCACCAAGATTTGATTAGTAACTCTCAGCTTCTCTAATTTTTTCTCTACTCTCAACTTAGGATCAACCAGAAAAAAAAAAAATATATATATATATATATACGACTAACCAATCACATCACCGACTCTATGGACATGAGTTTGAGTGAACTCTGGGAGTTGGTGATGGACAGGGAAGCATGGCATGCTGTGATTCATGGGGTCGCAAGGAGTAGGACACGACTGAGTGACTGAACTAAACTGAACCAATCACATAGGATTGCTCACTTCTAGGTATCCCACCTACATTGTCCTCAGGACAACCACCCTCTAGTCAGAACATGCTTTGATTAGAGCATTAACTTTTTCACCACAAAGCTTTCCCAATCCTAGGCCTGCCTTTGAGTATCTGCAAAAAATATAGGTGAAGATGCTGACTCCCTTGCTATATAGCAAGCTCTGACTAAATAGCCTTTCCTTTTTTCATTTGGTTGGTCTTTATGTATTTCCCCAAGTGTAAGATTTTGCTTAGAGAATGAATTGAGATTTGAGCCTTCTCCCCACCAAAAGTATTAGGAGTCATTATGTAATCTAGTGTTTTTGTCATATAGATGGAAAACTTGATTTTGAAAAACGTAATTAACTTGCCTTCAATCTGTGACTCTCAACAGCCCATACATTAGGGAATCAACTGGGAATTTTGAAAACATCTTAAACCTAGGCCCCACACTCAGAGAAACTGAGGTGAAGCTAAACAAAAGATATATTTTAAAAACTTTCTGCTGCTGCTGCTGAAGTCACTTCAGTCGTGTCCGACTCTGTGTGACC
This sequence comes from Cephalophus harveyi, assembly GCA_006410635.1. Taxonomy (NCBI): domain Eukaryota; kingdom Metazoa; phylum Chordata; class Mammalia; order Artiodactyla; family Bovidae; genus Cephalophus; species Cephalophus harveyi. The sequence goes on along the minus strand of SJYT01073909.1, from coordinate 99,656 downwards.
CCATAGATGGCAGCCCACCAGGCTCCCCCGTCCCTGGGATTCTCCAGGCAAGAACACTGGAGTGGGTTGCCATTTCCTTCTCCAATGCATGAAAGTGAAAAGTGAAAGTGAAGTCACTCAGTTGTGTAGTCCTAATGAGTCATAATGGTCTGGAATCTCTGTCTTGGTGGTAAAATTCAGATAAAAATGCAAGAAACTGAACTCTTTTCTGTTTCCCACTAGCTTGTGGCAGTTAAATCCCTTCATCTCAATGTGAAATAAGAAGGGCAATCCAAAAAAATATAGTAACATCCCTCCTGGCTAGAATTCAAATACCAAGGAGCTCCACCTGTCTAACAAATATGACAAAGGAAAGCAAAAATGACCTGTGGGTAGTCAAAATAGTGTCGCTTAGTCAAAAAGGATTCCCTCAAGCCTTCACTCAGAAAATAGGTATTCTTATTTTACACACACTTCTGACAGGTTTGGAAATCTGATTTTCAGATTTACAGCCTTGATGAAAGAGGCGATGCTTCAAGCAGGTTGTTTGATTGTCCTGAAAAATGACACCCAGGAGGAATGGAGGAATTGGGAAAACTACAAAAGTCAGAAAACCTAGGACCTGGAAAACCACTGTGCTACACATCACAGTTGGTCCTGTGGTCACAAAACAACTAGATAGCCTATTTTTGGAAGAAAAAAAAAATTCCAACTTAAGTAATTGAAAATTGTATTTGTTACAGTTTGGCTAAATGCATCAACTCCCAATTATTCTGACAGTTGGATATTTCAAATGCAGCATTACTTAAGACTTTTGAACAACTGAGAGCTTTCAAAAATTTGGCAATACTGTGTTCAGTTTAGACTAAAAGAAGTGAGAAAAACTGTTTCAGCTTTTGCTCCGAAACATGCTTACCCAGTGAGGTATATTTTGCAAAGACCAATACATCAGTTAAAGCTATGAACTTTGCTCTATTCTGAATATATCTTGGCAAAAGTCATTTTTCACAATGTTATTCCCTTAGAATTTTTTAAGGTGGGCTCTGGTGATCCATAGCCAGTGAAGGGAGTCCTTGGTTACAATATTTTCAGGAAATCCTCAGAGATAAACCAGAACTGAAGTCAATACTCTGTATGGACAAAGTGTCCTCTACTGAGCCTTGGATTTCTGTCAGTTCTAATCTTTACAATTTGTAGCCTAAACTAATAAACCATTGCCCTTGAGTAACCTGCTTAAAGGATATTCATCTGAATGACACAAAGGCAAATGGCAAACAATATATTCACTTAATATTTAATATTCCTTTCCTGCATACATTCTAGTGAACACCTAGCATATTTCTTATAATGGTGCTTGAAACGAGATGGCAGCTTCAGTAATAATAAAGGTAGCAAAAATATTCATTTTGATAGAGATCACAATAAATTTGAAACATTTCAGGCAAAGTTTATTAGATTCCTCAAATCCAAATATGGAAAATATTTGTATATTAGATGTCACTTTTCATTCAAATATTTGTCATCATAAGATACCCCTAAATAGACTCTGTAATTTATAGCTCCCCAAAGATAAGCATCAGATGTCACCCTTGTAAGTCCATAGACTACTCCCAGGCTAAACCAATCAGAATCAAATTAAAAGGTGTTAGTTATTCACATTTTAGTTACTTTAAATGATTGTCAAAGGGATAATTTAAAGTAGCACCTACTATCTGAGGAGCCTGGTTCTTGATTAAAAACGTGTATTTGATTTTTCAGGACTGACATGGGTGATTACAAAGGCTGAAGCTGGGAGACCTCACTGGGAAAGCTGTGCTTCTCACACAGACTCAGTGCTTGACAGTTCCTCACCACTTCTGAAGGGAGGGGTCGTCAAGGACATGAGGCTCTTACAGGTGTTTGCACCCCAGTCTAGGTAACCTTCATTCTTCTATCTGTGACCATGGGCAGAGGTCTTATTCAGGCATCGCTGCTGAGACTTCCGTATGAGGGCAGAAGGAAAAGGAGGAAATCTTGAAGACAGCTTCATTACTCTCACTCAGTATCCAGTACTTTTCCGCTCCTAGCCCTCCTTCCTCTTTTTGCAAATCTAGCCTTCGTAAAGTTGCTTAATAAATCTTGTTGGGAAACCTTCAAGAGAGACCTCTGCCAGTGTGCTATTCCCTGGGGAAAAATGGAAAAGGAGGGGTCAGTATTTTCTCTGGTTTTAGACTCTTACCACACCATCTCAGTAAGTAATGAAAGTGATTAACTCTTTTATCTTTGGCTTGTTGCTTTAAATGGCTGCTCCTGACACCTGACAGCTCAGTGCTTTCTCTCCTAGCTCAGCTGAGTTCCTGACTCTACCCACATTAGTTTCAATATATATTTTCATCCAGTCCCCAAAGAGAGCTCATGACAACATTTCTGCAATGTTGATGTTTTGAGGATTTCTCATCAGTGTACTTCATTTCTACAATTTAGAGGAGCATGTTGTATCAAAACCCATCATGCTTTAAGAGTGACTACTGAATCACTGAAATTTGGAACTTCTCCATCCTCCATTGGATGACCTATGTCTCTGTTTTATTAATTCCTCTACCACATACTGAGTATTCCAGTGTCATCCCTTAGTAAACCAAGACTCTCCACTCTCATACTCCACCATCCTTGGCATCACCCAAACCCAGTCTCTTCTTTGCATGTTTAAATTCTGACCAAAACATTCTTCTTTGATCTATGCTCTTCTCTCACTATATATTTGTTTCCACAGCTTAATGAGTCACACAGGATAGACTGGTGGAGAGTTTTATTTCAGGAGATGTTCATCAATGCTTATAACCACTTGTATAGGCTTATAGCTTCTTTATATTCCTGTAAGTTCTATAATTGAATCCATACCCTCCTGGGAAAGCTTCCAGCATGATTTATATATAATAACTATTTCAGGTTGCCAAAAAGCTGTTGGATGCCAGGGAACTCATTCCCAGGGCTCTCACTCAGTCCATAATAGCGATACTAACCCATACAACTGGGAATCGAAAATTCACTATATGGAAAAGCAAATGTGAAATACTGAGATGCAAGTGGTGATATTGGTAGTCAGGAGTCCTAGTGGTATTGGAGGCTAAGACCTGACTAAGAGTTCTTCGCATCAACAATTTCTTCTGATACATTTATTTGAAAACCACAAAGAAAATCACACAGGCTCTTACAATAAAAGAAAATATCTTTGTGCTGTAAAACAACAGCCTACTTGCTTAAGTAGAAATATTTCCCAGAACAAAGGATGACAGAGAAAGGCTCTAAAGCTTCTTGGCTCTAGTTGTCTTTCTCCGATACTTAGGGTATATAGAAGGGGCATCACCATATCAGGGTTGAGCCTTTTTTATTGGGGTGAGTGAGCCACATAATAGATGTAGTATAGCAAGATCTTTTGAGAAAGGAACAAAGGTTTTGTTTCTTGTTTCTAACTCTGCATGGCTTTTATTGACTCAAGGAGGACTGAAGATCAGCCTGAAACAAAGACATCATAATCTCTAAACAGATATTTTGGTATGCATAGAGAAATAAAAAAATAAAAGTCACAAAGCACTTTTTATAGCAAGAGCTCAGTTTTAATAGAGTAAAGGATTTTTGGAATTCTCACGATGTGACTTTGCATATTATGAGGAAATCCTAAAGGACTTAGAATTTTGAATTGATGCCATAAACCAGAGTGAGGAAGAACTTGTGATGGGCAAATTTCCCCCCTTCAAGAAAGACAATGAGAATGCAAGAACATCTTTGAAATTCTTAGAGGAGAGGATTGGGAGAGAAGAATTATAGAATTTAGAAACAAATCTGGGAGTTATATTAAAACCCCATGTGTATACTCTGTGGTTAAAACCCTGTTGGGAGTTTAATGAAAAATGAAAATGTGAGTACAAAATTAATTTATCTGTCATTGGTCTAAATACTGCCTCATAAGTTAGTTTGAGTTCAATGATAGCAACATAAGGCAAGTTCCCAAAATATACATGTCTCATATATTTATACTTATATATTTATACTTAATATATGATTGAGCTTCCCAGGTGGCTCAGTTGTGAATAATTCACCTTCCAATGCAAGAGACACACAGGAGATGCAGATTCCACCCCTGGGTCAGGAAGACACCTTGGAGGAGAAAATGGCAACTTAGTCCAATATTCTTGCCTGGGAAATCCCATGGACAGAGGAGCCTGGCAAGCTATGGTCCATGGGGTTGCAAAGAGTCAGACATAACTGAGGGACTGAGCAGGCACGTTAGTTGTATGTTTATATAACATGGTATCTATTTATGAAGTACAGAATACTAAAAATAAATATGGAAAATAGGCATAAATGTAAGTATATAAAATAAATACATAAATTGAGGATAATGTAAAAAATAGAATTAATTATATATTGTTAGGTAATATATATTGATATATGATGCTTCCCTCATAGCTCAGTTGGTAAAGAATCTGCCTGCAATGCAGGAGACCCAGGTTCAATTCCTGGGTTAGAAAAATTCCCCTGGAGAAGGAAATGGCAACCTACTCCAGTATTCTTGCCTGGAGAATCCCATGGACAGAGGAGCCTGGCAAGCTACTGTCCATGGGGTCACAAAGAGTCAGACATGACTTAGCGACAAAACCACCATATTGATATATATTTAATCCTGTATTAAATATTATATTTTAATTCTGGGTGAGAAAAACAAAGGAACAATTCAGCAAAACTCATGTTAAATGCCAAGATGATAAATTTTGTGAAAGTTTTCCAAGGATAGCTACATGAATTGGTTTTCTACCACTGCTGTACTTAATTACCACAAACTGAGTGCATTAAAACAGCACAAATCTATTATCAGAAGGTCAGAAGCCCTAAACTCAAGGTGTAAGCAGGGCCTCACCACTTTCCAGTCTCCGGGGAGAATGTCTCCTACTTTTCCCAGCTGGTAGAAGCTGCTGGCATCCCTTGGCTCCTGATCCCTTCTTTTATCTTCAAAGCCACCAGCTTAGCATCTTCAAACCTTGTTACTCTCTGAGCTCTGCTTCCATTGTCACATCTCCTTTGAATCTGATTCTCCTGCCTCCTTAAATAACTTCATGATTATTTTGGGATCACCCACATAATCCATGATTATCTTCTTACCTCAAAAATTTTAAAGTCTGAAAAACCCTTTTTGCCATGTGAAGTAACATGTTCCTCTTTTGGGGATTACAGATAGACAACGTTGGGTTGCCATTATTCTGTCTACCACAGAGCATGACTTATGACCCTCATTAAATCTGAATCAAAGGTATAGATTGAGCATTTTAACAATGGCTAATGTCCTCTCGGAGAAATTGAGCTTTCTTGGAACTGCAATTAGTCATTTCTAATCCATTTCTTATACCAGTTTCTGGTTCTTTTTATTTTTTAACAGAAATACAAGAAAAAAAAATAGCTAATTTGCTAACATAGGTTATCATTGGGAAACTATTTTCTGTCATTATAGATAAAAATATTACCCTCATCGAATCAAAGGTATAGATTGAGCATTTTAACAATGGCTAATGTCCTCTCGGAGAAATTGAGCTTTCTTGGAACTCCAATTAGTCATTTCTAATCCATTTCTTATACCAGTTTCTGGTTCTTTTTATTTTTTAACAGAAATACAAGAAAAAAAATAGCTAATTTGCTAACATAGGTTATCATTGGGAAACTATTTTCTGTCATTATAGATAAAAATATTACCCTCAGGAGACTTAATTAATGTGAAAAAAAAATAGAGAGTTTTATGATAGGATCAAGCCACTGATACACCACATCATTCATTACTCCCCACTTGAAAGAAAAAAAAGGCAAAGTAATCCCCAAATTTCAATAAATACATTTTTCACGAAAATTAAACTATACTTAATACATCTCCACGTTTTCTCAACAAAAATTATTACTGTAAAGCATATATAACAAATATTTGCATGACAAGTCATTAGATAAAATGATATGTTTTTATTGAGGTATAGTTGATTTATAATATTATATTAGTATCAGGGTTCAGTTCAGTTCAGTCGCTCAGTCGTGTCCAACTCTGTGACCCCATGAATCGCAGCACGCCAGGCCTCCCTGTTCATTACCATCTCTCGGAGTTCACTCAGATTCACGCCCATCGAGTCCGTGATGCCATCCAGTCATCTCATCCTCGGTCGTCCCCTTCTCCTCCTGCCCCCAATCCCTCCCAGCATCAGAGTCTTTTCCAAAGAGTCAACTCTTCGCATGAGGGGGCCAAAGTACTGGAGTTTCAGCTTTAGCATCATTCCTTCCAAAGAAATTCTTCTTCACAGTCCACCTCTCACATCCATACATGACCACAGGAAAAACCATAGCCTTGACTAAATGGATCTTAGTCGGCAAAGTAATGTCTCTGCTTTTGAAAATACTATCTAGGTTGGACATAACTTTTCTTCCAAGGAGTAAGTGTCTTCTAATTTCATGGCTGCAGTCACCATCTGCAGTGATTTTGGAGCCCAAAAAAATAAAGTCTGACACTGTTTCCACTGTTTCCCCATCTATTTCCCATGAAGTGATGGGACCAGATGCCATGATCTTCGTTTTCTGAATGTTGAGCTTTAAGCCAACTTTTTCTCTCTCCTCTTTCACTTTCATCAAGAGGCTTTTTAGCTCCTCTTCACTTTCTGCCATAAGGGTGATGTCATCTGCATATCTGAGGTTATTGATATTTCTCCCGGCAATCAGGGTTCAAATGTTCCTTTTTCTCCACATTCTAGCCAACATTAGTTATTTGTGGTCTTTTTGATAGTAACTATTCTTACAGACATGAGGTGGTAACTCACTGTGGTTTTGATTTGTACTTTTTTGATGATTCATGATGTCAAGCACCTTTAAGGTTCCTATGGCCATCTGTATGTCTTCTTTGGAAAAATGACTATTTAGGTCTTCTGCCCATATTTTTAATCAGGTTGTTTGATTTTTTGACACTGAGTTGTATAAGCTGTTTTTATATTTTGGATATTAGCTCCTGGTCCTGTTGGCTGGGCTCTGCCTTTTGCAGAGGCTGCTGGCCATTGGTTGGTGGGGCTGAGTTATGAGGCAATTGGCTATGGAACCCTTGCAGATCCCAGGGCTGGTGCTGGTTCACTGGCATGAAGAGCTGGGATCTGAGATGGTTGTGGGACTGGGCATTCCAGATCTAATGTTGGGCTGCTGCTGACTGGGACTGGTTCTTCACACAGCTGGTTGTGGGTTCCAAGGTGTCCCAAAGCTGGTGTTGACTCACTGCTGAGTGGGGTAGGCTGGACCTTTAGGTGGCTGACCAATGAATTAAAAGTATTGCAGAGCTGGTGTTGGCCTGCTAATGGGTAGGGTCTGGGCCCAGGGTGTCTTGGAGCTGATGCCTGACCACTGCTGGGTAAGGCTGGTCCCAATGCTAGAGCAAGCTGGCTTGTGGTTGGTTCCAGGATCTGGGGTGTTCTGGGCCAGTGTCCACCTACTGATGAGTGGATCTGGGTCTCAAGGTTTCTGGCTGCAAGGCTCTGGGTGTCCTGGGTCTACTACTTGTATGTATAGGGCTGTGTTCTTGACCATCTGGTGGGCAGGCCATCTCTAGTGGTGGCTGTGGGCTCAGAGGGTCTTAAGGCATCCCGCCTGTTAGTAGGTGAAGCTATGTCCCCACCTCGTTGGTTGCTTGGCTTGAAGTGTTCCAGTTACTGGTGCTTACAAGATATTGGGTTGGACTGAGGCTAGTCTGGAGGTTAGTAAGCTAGCGGGAGGATTCCTAAAAGACTTTGACAACATGTGTCCAAAGGTAGAAGGAGCTCCCCAAAGTAGCTGCCACCAGTATCTGAGTTCCCAGGTTGAGCTCCAGTGGTCGCCTGCCTCTCTGGGAGATTCTTCAAGTTCAGTAGGTGGATCTAATCCAGGCTCCTTTCAAATCACTGCTTTTGCACTTGATCCTGGATTGTGTGAGACTTTGTGTGCACTTGTTAAGGGTGGAGCATTTATTTTTCACAGCCCTCTGCATCTCCTGAAAGTAAGCTCTGCTGCCATTTAAAGCCAAAGTTCTAGGGGCTTATGTTCCAGTGCAGGAGCCCCAGGCTGAGGTTCAGATCCCTCATCCCTTGGGGGGAACCATTACAATTGTAATTATTCTCCCATTTGTGGGACACTCACCCAGGCTATGAATTTGACTGTATTGTGACTCCACTCCTCACACCCATCTCATTGTCGTTTCTTCTTTATATCTTTAGTTGTAGATCTTTTCTGGTTTTTCTGATGAATAGAGTTGGTCTTTCTCATAAATAGTTGTTCTGTAAATAGTTGTAATTTTGGTGTGTGCATGAGAGGAGGTGAGCTAAGGGTCTTCCCACTCTGCCACCTTGCCCTTTTCCCTAGAATGATTTTTGTCTTTATAAATGTATTAAACCATTTAATAGCTAATATTTTTCTAAGAAGGATTAAAGTAGACCATATATTCAGTTTAGGAGTCCATTAATAGTGTCAACTTTAACTTTCACAGTGGTTTGATGGTGAATCTTTTTCACCCCACCATGAATTCCTCTTATACTAAAACACAAAAGATAGTTCAATTTGTTATTTCCATTCTCCAGATTCAATATATGTAGATGCTAAAAAAAGGGAAAATGTTTAAATTCCTAGAGGTAAAAATGAGATGTCTTGGAGTGGTAAATGCTCTTAAGGACACACAAGAAACTATAGGCAATGCAATTTGATATAGAAATAGAATGGTTACCCTGGAACTCTTGCTAAAAACAGCAAACATGAAGATAAAAGCAGCAGGCAAAAATACTGTAGGATTTCTTGACTGTAAACATTAATAAAGAAAAAAGCTATTAGACATCCAAGAAATACCAGGGCCCAAAGAAATTGCAGATAAACAGAAGATATTATATTCAAGGAAACAGATGACAGAGCAGGAGTCAAACTAATAAAGCTAATGATTTCAGAAAAACAAGAGGAGATATTTAATCAATGGAACCTCAGCAAGAGGTGTTAGCAACAAATAAAAAAAGAAAAGAAAAACTTCCTGGAGACTTTGAGCATAAAAATATATTTTAATTAAAAAGATAGTCAAGAGTTGTGCTGAACAATAGATAAAGCTTATTTGGGATTAAAGTAGTCTTTTTTTTTTTTTCCCCTATGCATCAAAAATAAATTGTGAAATGAAAAGTATAATTTGGAAATTAGAACAAAGAAGATAGAGTAGAATTTAAAGTAATAATAGCATCTTCAAAAAATAAGACAAAGTATCTTCACTTCTAATTCTTTGACTTTCAAATAAATGTAATACTTACAACAGTTCATAATAGCAAAAAATGAAAGGAACAGCCTCAATTTCATCATTAAAGAATAAATTAGTAAAAGTATAAATGCTATGTACAAACACTTAGAAACAATAAACTGACTAATAAATAGCAACATGGGTGGATTAAAAAAAAATAATATTGAGGAAAAATGTTGCCAAACAAGATTTGTGATAGGATATACTTCAATATAATATCCTAGAGCAAGCAAGGGGGAAGGCAATGGCACCCCACCCAAGTATTCTTGCCTGGAAAATCCCATGGACGGAGGAGCCTGGTGGGCTGTAGTCCATGGGGTCGCTGAGAGTCGGACACGACTGAGCGACTTCACTTTCACTTTTCACTTTCATGCATTGGAGAAGGAAATGGCAACCCACTCCAGTATTCTTGCCTGGAGAATCCCAGGGATGGGGGAGCCCAGTGGGCTGCCGTCTGTGGGGTCGCACAGAGTCGGACACGACTGAAGCGACTTAGCAGCAGCAGCAGCAGCAGAGCAAGCAAAAATATTATTTATGGTGTGTGGAATTTATACATATTAGTAACAGCAAGGAAATTAAAATTAGAAACATTCATCTAGATATGTTATAATGAATATTTGTTGAAAGAGGGAAGTAAAACTGGGAATGGGGACTAAAGTATACAAAAAATAAAAATAAAAATGGTACCCTGGGACTCTGGCTAAAAACAGACTTGGACCTCTTTACTTGGACCAATGAAGAAGTTATGCTCTGAACGAAGGAAATTGATTAAAACAATGCAATTCTTCACACCTGAAGCTTGATGCAGCAATTAAAAACAAAAAATAAAAAGGAAAACCAATTTTATCACATTGACTATGCCCTTTCTGTTAGACACTGCTGAGAAACATTAATATGATGAGATGTGTGATTTCACTCATTTATTATTTGAAAAGTATTTACAGTGGGCCCTCTTCAGATTAAATTCTAAGAAATGTCTTAACATGCTTTATGGGGTCATACTGTGGGGACAAATGGGCAATCTCTCATTAACACCTTCAAAGCTTAAAGAAGCTGGATATATAATGCTGGTTCTCCCAGTGCTGTCTGATAATAATCAAAGTCTTGACCAGGAAGCACAATTGAATAATTACCATTATGCGACCAGTGGTATGAAAGGTGCCAAATTTCCTCATTGTGCCTCATTGAAGATTACCTGTTGGCACCAACTCGAAAAGAATGATATGCAAACAGTATTTATGAATTCAGATTAAAAAGGCACCAAAATCTCATAGAATTATCTAAAACAAAGAAAAATAAATAACTTAGTGGAACAGCCAAAAGTTTCTTGCCTGGAGAATTCCACGGACAAGAGGCTGGTGGACTACAGTCCACAGGATCACAAAGAGTCAGACACGACCAAAGGGACAGCACACACACATGCAAGGTAAGATCTATCTCCATGAATAGAAGGCAGTGTTTCTAAAGTGAAGTCTTGCAATAAGTTTTATTTCAGGCCTACAATACATGATTTTTTAGAATAGGAATCTCTTCATATTTTCAGGTTTGGTCCTGTTGAATTTCTGACTCTAAGGGAAATATGTAGTCATGACAAGGAGGTTCTGGCCATACTACTTGTGTCCAGCATTAGAGTACCAATGTTCTACAACCTATGAAGCTGTTTGCAACCAATTTAACTTCTGTCTGTCAGTAGTGTTTGTATTCATTGGCTGGTATGATGATTTTGGGGGGTTTGGATGGCAGAATTGGTTAAGTCACTGCCAAAGTTCTAATCATAGACAATCTGGCCTGGGACTATTGTTTCCCCAATGGCTGCTCATTCAGTGTTAGATATGTGAATCCAGGAGGAAAACAACAGATCTTGTTGATCAATAGATGGAATCAAATACAGCTGAATGACAGCCTCTAGGATATACTGAAGTGACATTTTGCTTAGATAATTCTAACTAGTTGCCTCTTCTCTACAGACTCCATTAGTCAAAATCTGACCTGGGTAAAATCTCCCTGATGCTTAGAATTAGGGAAGGAAGATCGAAAGACCAGTGTTATAGACTCTGTTTCTTAAACTTCAGTCTGGAGACTACCTACTTTAGATTCATAGAGACATGCTGATTAAATATTCTGATTCCTGGATCTTACCTGCTGCTGCTGCTGCTAAGTCATTTCAGTCGTGTCTGACTCTGTGCGACCCCATAGATGGCAGCCTTTCAGGCTCCCCCGTCCCTGGGATTCTCCAGGCGAGAACACTGGAGTGGGTTGCCATTTCCTTCTCCAATGCATGAGAGTGAAGAGTGAAAGTGAAGTCGCTCAGACGTGTCCGACTCTTAGCGACCCCACGGACTGCAGCCTACCAGGCTGCTCCGTCCATGGGATTTTCCAGGCAAGAGTACTGGAGTGGGGTGCCATTGACTGACTAAATTCTCTGAAGTAGAGACCAAAAACAAGTTCTTCACAAGCTCAAATCCTAACCTAGAGGATTTTAATTATAATTCAGTTTTAATAGTTCTTTATTTTTTCTTATTAGGAAGAATTCTATTAGATGGTTCAAAAGTCATTGATTTTTAAAATTATGAATGCAACATGGGCCCTCATGTTATAGGGGTTCTTCCTGAATAGAAATCTTTCTTTGAATCCCTATGTCATTGTACAGTGATCTGTTTCCATGTATTAAAGAATAAAGAACAATTGCATAGGGTAAAAATTATAGATTTCAAATCTCATGTGTAAAATGAGTAAACGTTTTAATATGCTGGAATTTAGAAACTTTTTAAACAAGTATAATAGGGTGGTGATCCTGTGATTGATCCTATTGTTGATTCAGGGAGGATTTTGGTCAGGGTATGTTATTGCCTTTCCAAACTCAGCATTTAGGAGTTGACAGTTTAGATTTGGAGGAACATTATATGAGACTAGGAGAATCCTGAAAGGATTAGAGGAAGATAAAGTAAACCAATCTTCTTATTTAAGGCATGTTTTAGCTCTTAGGACTAAATTTAGCATGCCCAGGTGTTCTATTCTTTGATTATTTAACAAAAATAGCATATTTATTAAGAAAAAAATAAATCAAAATAGACAATGTAAAATTTTATTGACATAAAAAGCTAGGAATTTCATAATGCTAAGAGAAAGATAATACAGTGTAAAAGAATCTACAATGAAAACTAAAATAGAGCAAGAAGATTAAAAAAAATGTAAAAACCAAAAATAAATTGAAATAGTTTTTAAAAAGGGATAATAATTTAATGAATAAAATAGCAAAATAAAATTATAGAGAAACAGTAATCACTTACAAGGATAATTGTGAAAAGAAAAATCTGAATAGTGTGTATGGGAAAATCCAAAGTGTAACACCCATGAGAAGAATTGAAAATAGTCTTCTAGAATCAACTATTTGCAAATCTCCAGTATCTGGTTTATTAGCCTCCCATGGTTTAAGGCTCCCCAGAAAGATTCCCCTGAGTACCGGACGTGAATGGCAGAGAAAGAATCTTAAAAAACAGAGCAGGTTGATATTGTGTCTCCCACCCTCTAAAAACACCAACATAAGTATTCTTCATCTACTCTGTCCCCAGGACTCTTATGTTCATGCAAAAAAATAATCTCTAACAATAGACCAACAGTGAGAAATGTTGAAGAATATGTTTCAGATATTATTGATATAGTAGCTAGTTTTTTTTAAGAATTACATGAACTAGTGTTTGATTTTATTACTTACTGAACTACAGATATATATGGAGCTGTATACAATCAAGATTTTCTAGCACAGCCACCATTTCAAAGGGTGTACCATTTGTCAGATACAAGTCAGACCATATGCCCCAATTTAGGGTTATATAATACCATCAGTTCAGTTCAGTCGCTCAATCGTGTCACATATTAAAAGATAAAAAGGTCAGCAACAATTATTTTCTGTTTACTTTATTCAAATACATTAAAACTGGGGCTTCCCTGATAGTTCAGTGGCAAATAATCCACCTGCCTATGCAGGAGACCTGGGTTCAACCCCTGATTCAGGAAGATCCCACATATTGTGTAACAACTAAGCAACTATTGAGCCTGTGCTCTAGAGCCCAGGAGCTACAACTACTGAGCCCACATGCCACATGCCCTAGAGCCTGTGCTCTGCAACAAGAGAAACCACTCTAATGAGAAACCTGAAATTAAAGAGTAGCCCCTGCTTACCACAACTATAGGAAGGCCTGCACAGTAGTGAAGACCCAGCACAGCAATAAATAAATAAGTAAAATATATTACTTACATTACTGAGGTTCATGACATTGTTGAGGAGACAGGGATCAAGACCATCCCTATGGAAAAGAAATGCAAAATAGCACAATGCTTTCTGGGGAGGCCTTATAAATAGCTGTGAAAAGAAGAGAAGTGAAAAGCAAAGGAGAAAAGGAGAGATATAAGCATCTGAATGCAGAGTTCCAAAGAATAGCAAGGAGAGATAAGAAAGCCTTCCTCAGCAATGAATGCAAAGAAATAGAGGAAAAGAACAGAATGGGAAAGAGTAGAGATCTCTTCAAGAAAATTAGAGATACTAAGGGAACATTTCATGCAAAGATGGGCTTGATAAAGGACAGAAATGGTATGGACCTAACAGAAGCAGAAGATATTAAGAAGAGGTGGCAAGAATACACAAAAGAACTGTATAAAAAAGATCTTCATGACCCAGATAATCACGATGGTGTGATCACTCACCTAGAGCCTGTTCAAGCTGGTTTTAGAAAAGGCAGAGGAACCAGAGATCAAATTGACAACATCTGCTGGATCATGGAAAAAGCAAGAGAGTTCCAGAAAAACATCTATTTCTGCTTTATGGACTATGCCAAAGCCTTTGACTGTGTGGATCACAAGAAACTGTGGTAAATTCTGAAAGAGATGGGAATAACAGACCACCTGACCTGCCTTTTGAGAAATCTCTATGCAGGTCAGGAAACAACAGTTAGAACTGGACATGGAACAACAGACTGGTTCCAAATAGGAAAAGGAGTACTTTCTCAAGGCAAGAATACTGAAGTGGCTTGCCATTCCCTTCTCCAGTGGACCACGTTCTGTCAGCCCTCTCCACCATGACCCGCCTGTCTTGGGTTGCCCTGCAGGCATGGCTTGGTTTCATTGAGTTAGACAAGGCTGTGGTCCTAGTGTGATTAGATTGACTAGTTTTCTGTGAGTATGGTTTCAGTATGTCTGCCCTCTGATGCCCTCTTGCACCACCTATCATCTTACTTGGGTTTCTCTTACCTTGGGTGTGGGGTATCGTTTCATGGCTGCTTCAGCAAAGCACAGCCGCTGTTCCTTACCTTGGACGAGGGGTATCTCCTTACCGCCACTGTTCCTGACGCTCAACGTTGGATAGATTCTCTAGGCCCTCCTGCGCCTGCACAGCCACTGATCCTTGATACAGTCATCATAATAAAACTTTAAAGTTCTCTTATGAGACCTGAGGGAAGCAGTTTGAAAATGGGCAAGTCGAAAATACCCAGAGCTAAGAGCAAATAGGTGGAGTACTCTTTAGTGAGGCCTACCTGAAGAGGTAAGGGCAGGTCAAAGACTATAAGCCTACTCAGGCTTGAATAGCTTTTGGCTTCCACTGACATAGCTCTACTTTTAGGGTCTCATTTCCCTTCAAGCATTTAGCACTCTTACGTAGCTCTAAATCTCTCCTAATAGAGAGAAAATTTATGTGATTAACTCAACCACACTGATAAATCGGCAGACACTGACCCATTCATTCTTTATGTATTCATTCATTCAAAAATATGTATTAAGTACCTACTATGTAAGACACTGTGCTAGGCTCAGGGTAGTTCCCCTCTCACAAAGGAATCTACCAATACCTGCATATTAAAATTTTATCCATAGTTCAAGGTTATGCAAAATGCTTTCCTAATTCTCCCAACTACAAATTTCTTTGGAGTACCCGGATACCTCCCTTTTCTTTGATTTATAACTTGGTAAATTATCTTTTGCTCCCCTACAAGATTCCAACACAGAAAACATCATGAACATAGCCACAGTGGTAGACTTATGCATTGGATGGCTGTGGGAAGATGAATAGACCATTTGGGCTGCAGCAGAGGCTTTCTGTTAGGGAGTAAAAGAGGATGTTTGCAAGGGATTTAGGTAAGCATCCTCACATGAGCTTTGAACAAAGTTTTGAAGATTAGTAGTTTTGCAATAATCAAATTTAATAGATGGTAGGTGCTCCAAAGAGAGGCAATAACAAAGGCTTGCAGTTCAGAAATAAATAGGACGTGGTTAAGGAAGAGCAAATAATCCTGTTTGGCTGGAAAGAAACGTACACATGTAAGGGAGTAACAGAAAATGAGCTCAGAGAATAGGAGGAGGTTCCAATGTGGACAACTTTGAATTTTTGGCTGGAGATTTGGAGGCTAATTTGGGTAGCATCACTTAGGGGCACAGAAAAGAATTTCCCCTCATCATCTCTTGTGACCTAAGGCATCACTGGTATCTGTGGGAACATAAATGGATTTGAGTGCTGGCAGTATGAAGTCAATGTAAACAGAGATGAAAACTATGAGCCTGATGCCATTAGATATCTAGTAGCACTAGATCTAGGGAGTAATCCTTATAACATAAGGCAGTTTTATGAACAATAGGAGGAAGTACATTGTTGCACAGCAGGAAGTATGCATATGGGACCTCTTATTGCAAGATGATATACAAAGAAACAGAAAATAAACAGAGACTCATGAGTGACAGATCTGTAATAGATAGCTGGATTCTGAAAGTGGCATTGCAGGGGAGCAGAATATGTCACTTTGGCAGCAGTACAAGAAGGATACTCTGACCCTTCTTGGTCTCCCTGAAAGCATATGAAGTTACCTTCCCTATAACAGGAGGGTAGAAGGTATCTTTACGGCCAGAGATAGGGAACTGCCAGAGAAGGCTGTATAAACAAACTTTGTTACTTCTTTGCTAATTTATTATTCCAATCCCAAACTTCATCTTATCAATTCTTCACAAATTTATTGGGTTTTTTTCTAAAAGGTATAAAAGTTGTCTGCTTTTGTCAGTTTCTTTAAGCCTCATATCTTTGGGGATCCCATACATATAAAATTAAATTAAATTTGTTTGTCTCTTGTTAATCTGTCTTGAAAAGTGAAAGTGTTAGTTGCTCAGTTGTGTCTGACTCTATAGCCTGCAAGGCTCCTCTATCCATGGGATTCTCCAGGCAAGAATACTGGAGTTGGTTGTCATTTCCTTCTCCAGTGGATCTTTCTAATCCAGGGATCAAACCTGGGTCTCCTGCCTGAGACACCAGGGAAGCCCGTTAATCTGTCTTATGTCAATGCAATTATTAGACCGGCCATAGTACCTAGAAAGGAAGAAGAGGAGTTTTCCTTCCCAACAGCATAAGACAGACAGCCACCATATTTTCCCACAAAATCTCATGGCATCATTCTGCTATGGAAAACAGTATGGAAGTTCCTCAAAAAATTAAAAAATAGAAGTACCATATGATCCAATAATTTTACTTCTGGATATATATCAAAAAGAATTGAAAATAAGATCTTGAAGAGATATTTGCACTCCCACATTCAGTGCAGTATTAGCTACAATAGTCAAAAAGTGGAAGCAACCCAAATGTCCAGTGACAAATGAATGGATAGAGAAAATGCAGTATATACTATGTACTATTATTCAGCCTTAAAAAAGAAAGAAATCTTACCATATGCCACAATACAGATGAAGCTTGAAGACATTATGTTAAGTGGAACAAGCCCATCACAAAAAGACAAATACTGCATGATTCCACTGATAAAAGGTATCTAAAGTAGTCACCCTCTTAGAAACAAAAAATATAATGGTGGTTGTCAGGGAGTAAACAAAGGGAATGGGGAGTTGCTATTTAACAGATATAGTTCCAGTTTTGCACAATAAAAAAGTTCTAGGGATGTGTTGCCCAATAAATCATATAGTTAACACAAGTGTACACTTAAAAATGGTCAAGATGGTAAATTTTGTTGTGTTTTTTAATCACAAAATAACAACAACAAAATACGTGAGGAAAGGGATATTATTGAAAGACCAGTGTTGAAACTGCCGTAAATTAGTTCCTAAGAAAACCATTCCCTGTATGGTCTGACATATATATGAATTCTAAAAAATCAACCAACCAAACAAACAAAACCAAGCTCGTAGATACAGAGAATGGATTGGTGACTACCAGAGGGCAGGGAGTAGGAAGTGGGTGAAAAGGGTGAAGGGGGTCAAAAGGTACAAACTTTTCAGTTATAAAATAAATGTCATGGCTATATAATGTACAGCATGGTGACTATAATTAGTAATACTGCATTACATATTTGAAAGTGGTTTAGAGAGTAGATTTAATGGGCCACATGGGACCCCTTACTGGTCCCCAACATTAAGAGTAAAACAAGTTAGCTCTATTTACCTCAGCTTTCAGTTATATACTTATTGAGTGCAGCACTAAATATGCCAGCAAATTTGGAAAACTCAGCAGTGGCCACAAGACTGGAAAAGCTCAGTTTTCATTCCAATTCCAAAGAAAGGCAATGCTAAAGAATGCTCAAACTACCACACAATTCTACTCATCTCACATGCTAGCAAAGTAATGCTCAAAATTCTCCAAGTGAGGCTTCAACAGTACGTGAACTGTGAACTTCCAGATGTTCAAGCTGGGTTTAGAAAAGGCAGAGGAACCAGAGATCAAATGGCCAACATCCATTGGATCATCAAAAAGCAAGAGAGTTCCAGAAAAACATCTATTTCTGCTTTATTGACTATGCCAAAGCCTTTGACTGTGTGGATCACAACAAATTGGAAAATTCTTCACAATATGGTAATACCAGACCACCTGATCTGCCTCCTGAGAAATCTGTATGCAGGTCAGAAAGCAACAGTTAGAACTGGACATGGAACAACAGACTGGTCTCAAATAGGGAAAGGAGTACATCAATACTGTTGTACATCAGTACAACAATATACTGTATTGTATATTGTTGTCGGGGGCCAGCGTGAGGAATCCCGCCTGTGCCAAGGTCATGTGGAAGGAAGCCTGACAAATGCAAGGACGTGATCAGGTTTCAGGGTTTCCCCCTGGAATTTCCTGAGCATCCACCCCCCAAAAAATAAGAATCTGCCGGCCTTCGTACTCTGCTATTCCACTCTTCTGATATTCTCTGGAAAAAGTCAATTCAAGGCTTTAGTCTTCTGCATTTAAAAGGGATGTTTCAGTTAAACCCCCTCTGATAACTCTCTAGCTTACCTAACAGGTTCCCCAGACCTCTTACAGCTTGTGAATTGCTTATAGCCCCCAACTGCGAGAGGCACAAAGCTTAAAAGCATCTTAAAGAAACAGACCCTTTTCTAAAGAGTTAAAAGTTATATTGGTAGAGGGTTTTCACTGTTGACTCAATGACTGCTGCCAGACCTCCATATTCTTTATCTTTTAGGCACCTGGATTCAATTCAAGGCTTTAGTCTTCTGCATTTAAAAGGGATGTTTCAGTTAAACCCCTCTGATAGCTCTCTAGCTTGTCTAACAAGTTCCCCAGACCTCTTACAGCTTGTGAATTGCTTACAGCCCCCAACCGCGAGAGGCACAAAGCTTAAAAGCATCTTAAAGAAACAGAGCTTTTTCTAAAGAGTTAAAAATTATATTGGTAGAGGGTTTTCACTGTTGACTCAATGACTGCTGCCAGACCTCCATATTCTTTATCTTTTAGGCACCTGGAAGGATGTTAATCAATGTAAATGGGATATAGAGATATATAGTAGTTTTGATGTTAGCAACACTAGACTTTTGAGTTAATTACTTTTCTTTGTTATATATCACTGCACTCCTCTTGTGTCCTTGCTATGTAAGAATGTAACTTTATTTAGTGCTTTCTGAGAGTGGCACCAGACTTTGGGAAGATCAACACAAATAAGCCTTCTGGTTGACAAACCCTTATCAGAAAAAGGTTGTAAAATGTTAATTGGCCCTTTTGGCTAGAAGATGATATAAATCACCTAAGACTTGTGTATGCAATTAGGTATGCAGAGAGAAAGCCTGGTTTTGATAAGAGTCAGGGCTGCTGACACTGCATAATTTTGTATTATTCATTGATCTCTATGTACAAAAAAATGTATAAAAGGAGATTTTAGACAATAGGGGCTGGGACAAGTAGCTGGACTGGTTTCCCCCGTGTCTCTTTATACTTTAACTTCAGGTTAAATTCCCATCTGGAGCTGGGAGGCTCATCATGTCTACTTACTTGCCCTAGCTTTTAAGATCTGTAAGAGAGAGAGCCCAAGGTGGGGCACTCTCCAATATTCAAACGGATGCCGGTGGCCTAACGTAGATGGTGCAAGCTCCTTGTCTGGAGCTTTATTGGCCTTCCCCGTAAACCAAGTTATTCAGCCTCTTTTCTCCACTTAATTTTCCTACTATACTATGAGGTGGTGGACCTCGGAACCACCTCATGTGAAGAGTTGACTCATTGGAAAAGACTGTGATGCTGGGAGGGATTGGGGGCAGGAGGAGAAGGGGACAACAGAAGATGAGATGGCTGGATGGCATCACGGACTCGATGGATGTGAGTTTGAGTGAACTCTGGGAGTTGGTGATGGACAGGGAGGCCTGGCGTGCTGCGATTCATGGGGTTGCAAAGAGTCGGACACGACTGAGCAACTGAACTGAACTGATAGACAGATACTTGTTAAATAATAAAGAAATCTTTAAATTATAAAGAAATCTCTGTAGTCTATTTTATACTAAGCCCTACACATATGTGGGAGTTCTTTTATGTTTTTCAATATTATGTTTTTGGTTTATGAAAACATACTGCTTAAATACCACAATTATTAAAACTCTTTGTTGTTGCTGTTTAATCACTAAGTTGTTTCTGACTCTTTGCAACCCCATGGGCTATAGCCCATCAGGTCCCTCTCTCCATGAGGTTTCTCAGGCACAAATACTGGAGTAGGTTACCATTTCCTCCTCCAGGGATCTTCCTGTACCAAGGTCCAAATCCACATCTCCTGTTTGGCAGGGAGATTATTACTAAGCCTTTAGGGTACTTTAAGGTGAAGTCACTCAGTAGTGTCCGACTCTTTGCGACCCTGTGGACTGTAACCTACTAGGCTTCTCTGTCCATGGGATTCTCCAGGCAAGAATACTGGAGTGGATTGCCATTTCCTTCTCCAGGGGATCTTCCCGACCCAGGGATCGAACCGGGGTCTCCCGCATTAGAGGCAGACGCTTTAACCTCTAAGCCACCAGGGAAGCCCTTTAATTTTAAATTGATTTGTCTACTTTAGATGGACTTCATTTACACCGGGCAAATGGAATTATCACCACATCTTCATATAAACTCCCAGGCATTATTTAAGTTTGTTCACTGGTTCCCAAAACATGAAGTGTGTTTTTGTTTGTCTGTTTATTTGTTTTGTTTTTCTTCTATGAAAGATTCATATTGCTCTCTTTCTGCACTTGCATTTCTTATTGTATATTTTAAGGACACTAGTAAACTACATAGCAGGTTAATCAAGCTTTGTATAGTAAAATATAAGGCTTCAGTTTTGGATATTTACTAGTTACCAAAATATGTTAATGATACATAATTACATCTCACCTTATGGCACAAGTCAGGTACTTAAATGAGGAAATATCACCCTCCGTTCTCCAGAGGGGCCATTTCTTCTTAAAAGGAAGTTTGATGCACAAGTTTTCTTCCAAAAAGATTTCAGCAGAAAATATAGTATACAGAGATGGGCAAAATACAGCTTTTTGTTCTCTCTATATACATCATTAATGTCAGCTGTTTAAAAATGGATGTCTCTGAGCCAGTTTGCAGCAAGTTTTATGGCTGGAAAAGTGTTTAGTGTGGATATAAGTCAGAATATGATTTGTTCTTGACACCAGATGCTGGCTGTGACGTTTTGTGGGAAGAAAATAATGAAGGGAAGCTGCTGCATAGATTCTGTTCATTAGACTTTTCATTTTAATCAGGTCACAGTTCCGGATATTCTGACAAGGCAGTGCCACTCCTGTACCAATCCAAGGATTATTATGTTTGATGGACGGTGAACATTCCACCTCAACATCATTTGGGCTGATCACTTCAGTTTACAGTTTGCTCATGCAGCATTTGTTTTTATATTAGAATATGAGAGGGGTGGAAGAGTTCACTGAGTAATTTGCTTTTTGAGATTAATTCAATACAAGGAGAACACTCAAATGTTCTTGTCACTTGTCAACTTGTCTATTAACAAGAGGGGAGAAATTGATACACTTGAAAGTAAATACATCAACTTATTACATTTGAATATGGTTATTTAAATAGCTTCTAAAAGACCAGGAAATTTCTAATTTGAAAGCCAGTGTAAGATGATGAAAAGGGAAGAGTTCAGATCTACTGCAAAACCTGGTGGGGATTAAGGATAGCAATATCTTACAGCCAGAAACTTGCATCCAGCTAAGAAGTAATTATTTTTAATACATTGAAGTCAAATCTGAACATTCGACTGGACATCTTAAGACTGCTTTATGAGGGAGGTCAATCCTCATTACCTGGAAGCACTGATCATTTCCCTCTGATTCAGTCTTCCTAAATTGAAAAATCCAACTATCTTAATGGCTTGAGATTCATTTTCTCCCCTCAGTAATAAGATTTGCACTGCCATATTTCATTGGCTCTGTCTTATTGGCTTACCACAATATACTTATTATATATTTATGCCTGTGCTTCTGCTATTTTTCTCTATTTCTGCTATTATTTTCTGTTAAATTTTTTAATGTTGTCACAAACTTAATCTCTACTTTCTTACATCCTCTCCTAGCGAGCTTGATTCATACAGGTGCTGGCCACAAAAGTTATATCAAATTAATAGTAGATATAAACATCAGAGCAAAAACTACAGAATGCTTAGAAGAAAATATAGGAGTAAATCTTTGTTACTTTGTGTTAGGTGATTGTTTTTCAGATATGTCACCAAAAGCACAAATGATAAAAACCACATAGATTGCATTTTATCAAAATGAAAAACTTTCAAAGTACAATTAATACCATTAAAAAGTCAAAAGGGAGATGGACGAAGATAGCAGAGGAGTGAGATAGGAATATTGCCAGCCTCCTCCCAAATACATCAAAAACTCATCAAGATATGGAACAACTCCTACAAAGCCACCTTTAGGTGACAGGAGAAGACCCCAGACCTCCAGCAGGACAGGCTAAGCTCCCTGAAATGAGGTAGGAGAGAGAAGGGAGACATAAAAAGGGAAAAGATGGAGAACTTCTGGGCAGGAGCTTGTGCCCCAACGGAGGGAGGGAGCCCTGAAACAGGAGTTCCCATGCACTGGGGAGCTCCCTCACAGGCAGGCCCAAAGAGGAGCTTCCAAGTCTCAGAAAATCAGGCAAAGAAGGGACTTGGAAGGCAGCAAACAGAGGAAGCTGCATTTCTCAGCCCATTAACAGCTCAGGGACTGTGGCCCCCAAACAGACAGTGGGCTCGGGTGGGGAACCGAGAGTGGTGTGGCATACAAACCCAGCCAGCACACACCACCTTTGCAGCACAAAGGGCAGGCCCAGGTGACGGAGTATGATGGGGCAGACAAACCCAGCCAGCACGCACAACCCTTGCAGCACAGAGGGCGGGCCTACGTAGCCCAGTGTTCAGTTCAGTTCAGTTCAGTCGCTCAGTCGTGTCCGACTCTTCGCGACTCCGTGAATCACAGCACGCCAGGCCTCCTTGTCCATCACCAACTCCCGGAGTTCACTCAGACTTACGTCCATCGAGTCGGTGATGCCATCCAGCCATCTTATCCTCTGGCGTCCCCTTCTCCTCCTGCCCCCAATCCCTCCCAGCATCAGAGTTTTTTCGAATGAGTCGACTCTTCGCATGAGGTGGCCAAAGTACTGGCGTACTAGCCCAGTGTAGCCGCAGACAAACACAGCTGGCGCAAAAAGCCAGGACTGGGGTGGCGATAGAGGGGAGGCATACAAACTTGGGTAGTGCACGCAACCCTCATAGCACAGCTGAAAGAAGAACAAATAACTCCCTGCGACAAAGAGTGTGGGCAGTGAGAAGAAACAGAGGGCAGCCTCAGAGAGCTGAAACAAGTCCAAACCAGACCTGCGACACAGAGGCCAGCCGGAGGAGCTGAAACAAGTGCACACAGCCTCGCGAAGCAAAGGGCAGGCCTGGGGAGCCAAAACAAGTGCACACAAGCCCGCGACACAGAGGATGAGCTTAGGCGGCTGAGGATGAGCTGAGGAGGGCTGAGGGAAGCACACATAAATCGAGGCCACGGCAGAAGGATCCACACAGGCACCCACCTAGCAAATTTCAGCCAGCAGCACAGAGCAGGACGGGGAACAGAAGTACGGGCAATGATCCCAGGGACAAGTAGGAGCCTGGCAGCACTGCAGTTATGCTGAGGGTCACTTTGAAGCAGCTGTGGAAATAGAGGCGCCTAACACTGCAAAAGCTAGAACGACTGCCCAAAGGCATACTGAACCCATAGACACTCCAAAACCTTCTACTGGACACTGCACTGCCCTTCAAAGAGACAGGTCCAGCTCCATCAACCAGAACACAGGCGCAAGCTCCCCCAACCAGGAAAACATCATAGGACACCCAACCCGGTCCACAGGAGCAGACTCCACAACCAAGGATTATGACTTTGAGAACCTTTTTAAATTTTTTTCCTTTTTCTTCTTCTTTCTCTTATAAATCACACTCTTCATTCTCCCAACATATCTCCACCTTCATACTAGCCTTTAGCGGTGCTGTGTTTTCATTTTTGTTTTTCTTGTTATAAAAATTAAAAAAAAAAAAATTTAAGATTCTTTCTTATAAATCACACTGCTTATTCCACAACATATTTCCACCATCACATTAGATTTTTGTGGTGCTGTGAAGTTTTCCTCTTTGTGTTTCCTCAAAAAAAAAGAAAAAAGAAAGAAAAGAAATTCATTTTAAGTTTTTCTTTATTTTTTTAAAATTTTCTCACATTTTTCTTTCTTTTTTCTTGATGAGGTTTTTTTTTTTTGGATTTTGTTCTTTATGTATTCGATTGCTTTTCTTACTGTTCTTTACTGGCTGTAGCTATTCCTGAATGAATATAAATCTTTTCCGCATATGTCTATTCATCTTTGCCTTTTTATTTTTCCTTTTTTTTTCTCTCTCTCTCTTTTAATTTTTTTAATCCTCTTCTCCATTCCTCCTTTTCTCTTTTCCCTCTCTCCTCTTTCTTTTCTCTCTCTCTCTTTATTCTTCCTTTTTTCTTCACTCTTTCTTCTTTCATCAAGTAAGTTAAATTGTTGAGCTCTCTATGCTATATTCCCCAGTTGCTCCTCTGCTCAAGATCAGATTTCCAGATTGAGCATTAGCTAACTCTGCTTTCAATTGATTGATATCACCTCTGGTTTCTCTTGCTCACCAGGTCAATCTCCTGTACTCTTTTCTTTAGAACACTTTGGTTATAACTGTATGTGTGTAAGTGTGTGTATATATGTGCCAGTATTTCTGTAATTACCTACTTGATCTCCTCCTGCTAGAACAGACACAAGTCATCCTCAACAAGAAATCAACACAAACCACCCAACCAACATTTCCCTCCAAGGGCAAAAATCTAAAGAAGAAGTAATACAACCCTAAAGCCTGGGAAAAGGAGACCTCAAGTGGAGCAAGTTAGGAAAAAAAAAAGAAAAGAGAAATTCAGCACAAATGAAAGAGCAAGGCAGAAACTCACAAGATGAAATAAATGAAGAGGAAATAAGTAATCTCCCTGAAAGAGAATTCTGAGTAATGATAGTAAAGATGCTCCAAAAGCTTGTAAATAGAATGGAGAAAATGCAAGAAGCATTTAACACAGTTAATGCAATCATCAAGGACATAGAGGAAATAAAGACTATTCAGACAGAGATGAATAACACAATTATTGAAATTGAAAATACTCTAGGAGGAACAAAAAGCAGAATAACTGAGGCAGAGAAATGGATAAGTGAGCTGGAAGATAGAATGGTGGAAATAACTGCTGAACAGCAGAATAAAGGGAAAGGAATGAAAAGAATTGAGGATAGCCTAAGAGACCTTTGGTACAATATTAAATGCACCAACATTTGCATTATAGGGGTTGCAGAAGAAGGAGGGAAAAAAAAGGTGCTGAGAAAATTTTCAAAGAAATTACAGTTGAAAACTTCCCCATCATGGGAAAGGAAATAGTCAATCAAGTCCAAGAAGTGCCGAGTATCCCCTACAGGTTAAACCCAAGGAGAAACATATAAAGACACATATTAATCAACCTAAAAGACACAATGAAAGACACAAAGCTAAGCACAAAGAAAGAATATTAAAAGCAGCAAGGGAAAAGCAACAAATAACATACAAAGGAAAACCTATATGATTAACAGCGGATCTTTCAGCAGAAACTCTACAGGCCAGAAGGAAATGGCAGGATATACTTAAAATACTGAAAGAGAAAAACCTACAATCACAATTATTATACCTGGCAAATGTCTTATTCAAAATTGACCGAGAAATCAAAAGCTTTAAGGACAAGCAGAAGTTAAGAGAATTTAGCACCACCAAACCAGCTTGCAACAAATACTAAAGGGACTTACATAACCAGTAAACACAAGAGAAAGGAAAGACCTACAAAAACAAACCCAAAACAACCAAGAAAATGCCAATAGGAACCTATGTATCAATAATTACCTTAAATGTAAATGGATTAAATGCACCAACCAAAAGATACACACTGACTGAATAGATGCTGCCTACAGGAGACCCACTTAAGCCGTAGAGACACATACAGGCTGAAAGTAAAAGGATGGAAAAATATATTCTATGTGAATGGAAACCAAAAGAAAGCTGGAATGGTAATCCTTATTTCAGATAAAATAGACTTTAAATAAAGAATATCATAAGAGACAAAGCAGGACACTACATAATAATCAAGGGATCAATCCAAGAAGAAGACGTAACAATTGTGAATGCCTATACACCCAACATAAGAGCACCTCAATACATAAGGCCAACACTAACAGGCATAAGAGGAGATATTGACAGCAATAGTAGGGGACTTTAACACCCCATTTTCACCAATGGGCAGATCATCAAAATAGAAAATCAATAAGGAACACAAACCTTAAATGAAACATTAGACCAGATGGGCCTAATTGATATCTTCAGGACTTTCCATCCAAATGCAGAAGAATACATTTTCTTCTCAAGTGTATATGGGACATTCTCCAGGATAGATCACATCTTAGGCCACAAATCAAGCCTCAGTAAATTTAAGAAAATTGAAATTATATCAAGGATCTTCTCTGACCACAATGCTATGAGACTAGATACCAACTACAGGAAAAAAAAAAAAAAAAAAAAAACAACAAAAAAACACAAACTCATGGAGATTAAACAATACATTACT
The DNA here is from genome assembly GCA_006410635.1 of Cephalophus harveyi. NCBI lineage: Eukaryota > Metazoa > Chordata > Mammalia > Artiodactyla > Bovidae > Cephalophus > Cephalophus harveyi. Next base: position 72,976 of record SJYT01073909.1, on the reverse strand, counting down.
AAATAACAAAGAGGTCACTGAAGAAATAAGAAAAGAAATTAAAAGATTCTGAGAACAAATGACAATGAAAACACAATGACCCAAAACCTATGGGACTCCACAAAAGCAGTTCTAAGAGGGAGGTTTATAGTGATACAATCATACCTCAAGAAGCAAGAAAAGCATTGAATAAACAGTAACTCTACATCTAAAGCAGCTGGAAAAAGAAGAACAAAAAGCCCCAAAGTCAGCAGAAGGGAAAAATTGAAAGATAAAAACCATATGATCATCTCAATAGATGCAGAAAAAGCCTTCAACAAGATCCAACATCCATTTATGATAAAAAAAACACTTCAAAAAATGGGCATAAAAAGAACCTACCTCAACATAGTAAAGGTCATATATGAACCCCACAACATACATTGTTCTCAATGGTGAAAAACTAAAAGTTTTCTCTCTAAGACTGGGAACAAGACAAGGGTGTCCACTCTCACTACTATTATTCAACATGGTTTTGGAAGTCCTGGTGAGGTGAAGTCGCTCAGTCGTGTCCGACTCTTTGCGACCCCGTGGACTGTAACCTACTAGGCTTCTCTGCCCATGGGATTCTCCAGGCAAGAATACTGGAGTGGATTGCCATTTCCTTCTCCAGGGGATCTTCCCGACCCAGGGATCGAACCCGGGTCTCCCGCATCAGAGGCAGACGCTTTAACCTCTGAGCCACCAGGGAAGCAATTAGAGAAGAAAAAGAAATAAAAAGAATCCAGATTGGCAAAAAAGAAGTAAAACTCTCACAGTTTGCAGATGACATGCTATTATACATAGAAACCCTCCTTCCAAAAAAACTATCAAAAATTAATATGTAATGTCCAGAAGAGACCAATTATAGAGACAGACTAAATTAGTAATTATCCAGGCTTGGCAAGTGAGAAGGTGATTGGATGGGGACTGATTCTTAATGGATATGGTATTTCTTTGGGAATGATAAAATGTTATTAAATTAAATTGTGCTGATGGATGCACAACTCAAAGAATATGCTAAGAACTGTTGAGTTGTATACTTTAAATGTGTAAAGTTTTGTGGCATATGAATTATATTTCAATTATACTATTTAAAAAGAGGTGTTATCAACAAAGGATGATATTGATTTTTAACTGCTACTTAAAAACAACTGGAAGTGCATGAATCACTCTGCATCAATTGGTTGTAAGTCATTGTTGGGTTACAACATCAATTTAGTTAAAACTACTAACATCTTTAAAAACATTAAAGAATAGAATGAATTAGAATAAAATGCACTGGGATGAAATGAATAGAATAAAATAGAATTAGAAAAGAATAGAATGGAACAGGGAAAGGAAGGTAAGGAAAAATAAGGGAAGGAAAGGAATGAGGTAGAAAGGAAAAAAGGCTGAATAGAATAGATTAGTGGATTTACATAAACTAAATTGCATTTTACTGTGGCTGATGACCCCAAAAAATGTATGAAAAAATGCTGATCTCTATATTCAGTACTAATCTTCTGCCACTTCTCCTCCTAGACTAGGCAAGTAAATGAGAATATTGGGCAAGTACATTAAGCCATTTCATCTTCATAGAAAATATCAGACTGAGTCTAAATGATCATTTACTTATTACATTCACTCTTTGTCATCAATGAATAGGATTCCAACTTTCTAAAAACACTAGGGGACTTTGGGAGAAAGAGTACAACACAGGACTGTTCCCAGAAAAAATAATTAGGATTTTAGCCAATATGTATATGAATGACAACAGTGGCTTAAACTTTACCTTTCAGGCAGAAAACTCAATTGTCCTTATTTTTGTTTGTCTGCTCATTGACTTAGCTTTGGTGTTCTTAACTTTTTAACCAAAATGGTACGGGTTCATATTTAGCTGTGGCATTGCTTTCTGCACACACATCTCATGCTGAAGCTGAAGCTCTAATACTTTGGCTACCTGATGTGAAGAGCCAACTCATTGGAAAAGACCCTGATGCTGGGAAAGACTGAACGCAAAAGAGAAAGGGGACGGCAGACAATAAGATGGTTAGATAGCATCACTGACTCACTGGACATGAATGTGAGCAAACTTCAGGAGATAGTGAAAGACAGAGAAGCCTAGTGTACTTCAGTCCATGGGTTCTCAAAAAGTCAGCCACGATGTAGCCACTGAACAAAAACAACACACATGTGAAATTGTGAAACAGCTGTCTGCTGTATTCAAAGTGTGTTTGTTCTAATATTTAAGTATCTTCTGTCAAAATAGAGAGAAGAAAGTAATCAGCTTTGTCTCAGTATTCCAGGGAACACATAGCCAACAAAGGACACAAAAAATAATTCAAAGTGGATACTCAAGTTTGTGCAGCCCTACATAGCTAAGTTTATTAATTCATAAAACTCAGAATTTTATAGTGTATATTTGAGGGGGAAAATATTCCCCATAACTCTATTAATTACAAGTTCTTACTAAGATTAGACTTTGCACAAGGGCATAAGCAAAACCTAAAATCTCTCTGGGACTGATTGTAATGCTCTCAAATATAACATCCATACTTCAGTAGCTGCAGATGGTGTCAAGGAGTTTGCCTGGGGACACACACCGCATAAAGAACCTGAGATCTACTAGGTGGAATGAAGACAAGCAAGACACATAGACTGTGTCTCACCTTTATCACTCCAAACCACCTCTATATATCATAATCCAAAGCAGATATATGGTTCTTTTTACTTTATTTTTTAAACTATAGTAAAATCTGGACTAAAAAAAAATTCAGTTACTCTCAAGACTACTTTTTTTTTTTTTTTTTTTTAGAAAACTCTTAACTGAAAAACAAAAATTCCCCTTCTGGTAATGTTGTAAGGATCCCTCGATCACATGACTTTTCAGAGCATCACTCTGAATATAAAATCAAAAAGTCAAGTAATTTCCCCCTCTTTTAAAAGGCCATCTTCATAAGACGTTTATTCTTAGATATCCTACTAAAAATTACAGTCTCTTGAGGTGAAGAACATTTTCTGGGTTTTCTTGGCAGAGAGTTCATATAACCCCATTCTTCCAAAGATCAGAACAGAGCAACCCTGATTAAATCTCAGTTGTGACACAGTAAAAGAAAATCTTTCACTTCAACACTGTGATGTTTTCCATTAGCCTGTTTCTATTGTTTCACTCTTATGCAGTGGTGGATGAAGGTATGGAAGTTAGACAGATCTGAGTTCAGATTCTATCTTTTCTATTCATCACTCATATTACCTCAGGCAAATCACTTAAATTCTCTCTCCCTTCATCTCATGGGGGAATAATATCAACTGGTAGACTTTGCAGAATCAACATAAAAATGTAATATTTAATAAATTTGAATTGAATTTATTACTTGGGGGTAATAATTAATGTCTTTGTATCTTATTGATCTTTTTCTCCTTTTCCCCATTCCCTTTCAGATCTTATTATGAATTTTACCCAAATGACTGGCAGAAAAATACTCTTGCTGTTCTTTCTGATATGCCTGAAAACGTGCATTGAAACCAAACACAAAATCAGCTCTTGTAACTGAGATATACAGAAAGAGAAGAAAAAGTGAATATATTGCGTCTCTCAAAAACTTTGGTTATTGTATATGCCTAACCTAGAAAATTCTGAAACCAATGGGAATACCAGATCACCTGACCTGACTCTTGAGAAACCTATATGCAGGTCAGGAAGCAACAGTTAGAACTGGACATGGAACAAGAGACTGGTTCCAAATAGGAAAAGGAGTATGTCAAGGCTGTATATTGTCACCCTGTTTATTTAACTTATATGCAGAGTACATCATGAGAAGCGCTGGGCTGGAGGAAACACAAGCTGGACTCAAGATCGCCAGGAGAAATATCAATAACCTCAGATATGCAGATGACACCACCCTTATGGCAGAAAGTGAAGAGGAGCTCAAAAGCCTCTTGATGAAAGTGAAAGAAGAGAGTGAAAAAGTTGCCTTAAAGCTCAACATTCAGAAAACGAAGATCATGGCATCTGGTCCCATCACTTCATGGGAAATAGATGGGGAAACAGTGGAAATAGTGTCAGACTTTATTTCTGGGGCCTCAAAATCACTGCAGATGGTGACTGCAGCCATGAAATTAAAAGACGCTTACTCCTTGGAAGAAAAGTTATGACCAACCTGGATGGCATATTGAAAAGCAGAGACATTACTTTGCCAACTAATGTCCATCTAGTCAAAGCTATCTTTTTCTCCAGTAGTCAAGTATGGATGTGAGAGTTGGACTGTGAAGAAGGCTGAGTGCTGAAGAATTGATGCTTTTGAATTGTGGTGTTGGAGAAGACTCCTGAGAGTCCCTTGGACTGCAAGGAGATCCAACCAGTCCATTCTAAAGGAGATCAGTCCTGGTTGTTCATTGGAAGGAATGATGCTGAAGCTGAAACTCCAATACTTTGGCCACCTCATGCGAAGAGTTGACTCACTGGAAAAGACTCTGATGCTGGGGGGGATTAGGGGCAGGAGGAGAAGGGGACGACAGAGGATGAGATGGCTGGATGGCATCACTGACTCGACGGACGTGAGTTTGAGTGAAGTCCGGGAGTTTTTGATGGACAGAGAGGCCTGGCGTGCTGCGATTCATGGGATCACAAAGAGTCTGACACAGCTGAGCAACTGAACTGAAGTGAACTGAAGCTAGAATTTCTGAGCTTTGGCATGCTATTGACATTTTAGGTTAGATGATTTATTCTTGTGGGGACTGTCCTGGGCGTTAGAGAAATTCAACAGCATTCCTTGCTTCTATCCACTAGATTCAAGTACACCTCCCTTCTCACCTCACATGACCACCAACTTGCTTATTGCCCCAGCTTACAGCCTTAAGTCTCCAGTCTGTAGGACAAGGAGGGGGCCATAGGGAGAACCCACTGAAATTGATGAGAGTATGGAGCTGAGATTTAGGGGAGATCAAGGCATTTAGAGTTTGCCAGACAGAATACCTCAGAAGAGAGACCCCAGAACAGGAGAATACATGGAAACTGAGAATTAATTGAGCCAGTAAGCTGAATATATAAAAGAGCTCTAAAGAAAATCCATAGAGTACAGCAAGCAGATAGAGGAAGAGTAGGCAGAGTGAGACCACAAGTTACTTGAAAGTAAAGTGAAAGATGGAGGTCAAAACCCATCAAAGAAAGGTCTAGAAATGTTCAAAAGGGGAATAGAGGGTAAGACAAGGAACCCAGTATCTAAGCAAGTGACTGAAGCAGGAGTCTAAAACCTTTTACTGTACTTCAGGAAAGAGAGCCAAGGGATTGGGGGAAGCTGAGAGCTTAGAGAAAAAAATCACAGAACCAGACTCCAAACTCCCCACCCCAGGTGGCTGCCCTGGTTTGGGTTGTGGAGTATTATAGGCCCACTCTGCAGGGTACTATGATCATTAGGTTGCCATCTGAAACTCAGGAAGCGTCAGATGTTCCCATTATTTTTAGAGTGCCTTGAGAGCCTGCAGTAGCATCAAATGAATAAGCTGATGGGACAGTAAACATCTGACAAATATGGTAGATCTTCTTACTTAACTAATCACTGATATGTAGAATTAGTGGATGATCGATCCAGATGCATGGTATTTCTACATGGCCAGTAGTTGAGTGACAAATATTAAAGGGGTCAAGCCAACTCTTAGAGCCTTCTCTCATTAGAATGCATGAAACTCAATCTTTTTCTGTGAATATCTGAAATGCTTTCTTTTTGTGGACCTGGTGCTCTACTTTGCTGCCCTTTTTGGTTATTTAAGTGTTACTGTCAACATGTCTTGTCTCCTCAACTAAATTCTGTGTCCCTTAAGGTCAGGAATTTTATCTTCTTTGTGTTTCCCATGCCGTCTTAAAAATGCTCAGTATTTAGAAGATGCTCTGCTAACCTGTCTAGAATGAATAATGAATATCACCGCTCCCGAAGTGTGACCATCTGTTTTAGGAAATGACATGAGAGAATTGAAGGGCTTGGGAACACATTTGATGGCATTGTGGGTATGGGGGGTCATCGTGATGGCATTAGAAATGATATTAAGTTGGTCGCCTGGGTCTAATTTATTATGTAAATCTTAATGAATATAAAATGATATTAAATTTAAAAATTTAAATGGGAAGATTTAATGAGAAATTTCTATCTGCATATTTCATCTGGGCCACTGTTTCCCAAACTCTATATTAGGAGACTGAAATGTGCTGAGAAGATAAACGAACTATAACATCCTGGACTTTCCCAAGCAACTGAATATTTTTAAGATGACAGAAAAGAACCAGTGAGTCAATCACAAAAGAATGAAAAATGGGCAATGTGTCTGTGTGGAGAGGGAGAGCAAGGGGTATGTTGTTGCACATGTGCGTACAAATGTGAAGTCCTTGATGATTTCATATATATTTCAGAAATACACCTATTTCTCTAGTAATTCACAAAGAATTATTGAAGAATAATGTATACATGTCTTCTTAGGACACAAAACATGCACTCAAATCTACCTTATGTAAGTTGTAATTGGACAGGACTTATGTTGAAAGTGGTTGGGAAACATGACTTCTGACTACGATTTTGAAGGTTTCATGGGAAGAGAGATTGAAAATGATATGAAGGTCAAACAGGGTCATTCTCACTAGATCAAAGTTCCAAAATTAGTCATTGTTCTCTGACAAAGTTAGGCAAAACCAATTATAACCATAAATTTGAGCCAACAAGTGAAAAGTGTTTCACTAAGTAAAAACATTTTTAAGCAACCATAAAATACTCCCCAAGCCTTCTTATCGTTCAGTTCAGTTCGGTCGCTCAGTCATATCCGACTCTTTGCGACCCCATGGACTGCAGAATGCCAGGCCTCCCTGTTCATCACCAGCTCCCTGAGTTTACTCAAACTTATGTCCATTGAGTCAGTGATCCCATCCAACCATCTCATCCTCTGTTGTCCCCTTCTCCTCCCACCTTAAATATTTCTCAGCAAAGGTCCATCTAGTCAAAGCTTTTCCAGTGGTCATGTATAGATGTGAGAGTTGGAGTATAAAGAAAGCTGAGCCCCAAAGAATTGATGCTTTTGAACTGTGGTGTTGGAGAAGACTCTTGAGAGTCCCTTGGACTGCAAAGAGATCCAAACAGTTCCATCCTAAAGGAAATCAGTTCTGACTATTCATTGGAAGGACAGATGCTGAAGCTGAAACTCCAGTACTTTGGCCACCTGATGTGAAGAACTGACTCATTTGAAAAGACCCTGATGCTGGGAAGTCTTGTTATAACTTAGTTTTTTTTTTTTTTTTTTTTCCTAAAAATATTGCTTTTCTTATCACTGATGTATTAAAAAGGAATTTACAATAAATGAAGAATGTGTAGAATTGTGAAAAATTTTTATAATGTAGTAGAAAATGTTGAATTATCAAATGGTACAGGTACCATATTTATATGAAAATTCATAGGCAATTGAACAACATATTAAAGATATAAGGACTTAAATATAGTTGTGTGAGGTTGGTAGAGTTATAGGTGATTTAAAATAGCTTAAAATGTTAAGCTATAATTTACCTTTTTAAAAAGTATAAGTAAATATTTTTAAAAAATTATATCACCACCTTTGGTAAACTAAGACCATTGCAATTATAATAGAATTCTGAAGACTAACACATTAATCAAAAAAATATATAATAAGTCATTTCAAATTCATGTGATGCCATCACTTTGTCTTTTTTTAATTAATTTTGCAATATTGTGGTCGTTTTTGCCACACATTGACATTAATCAATCACAGGTATACATGCGTCTCTCTGTCCCAAATGCCCCTCCCACCTCTCTCTCCATCCCATCCCTCTGGGATGTCCTTGTGCCCCAGCTTTCTGTGCCCTGTTTCATGAATCAAACTTGGACTGGTCATCTATTTCACATATGGTGATATACATGTTTCAATGCTATTCTCTCAAATCATCCCACCCTCTCTTTCTCCCACAGAGTCCAAAAGTCTGTTCTTTATATCTGTGTCTATTTTGCTATCTCTCATATAGGGTCATCATTACCATATTTTTAAATTCCATATATATGCATTAATATTGGTGTTTTTCTTTCTGACTTACTTCATTCTTTATAATAGGCTCCAGTTTCATCCACTTCCTTAGAACTGACTCAAATGCTTTCTTTTTAATAGCTGAGTAATATTCTATTGTATTTCCTTATATCCAAGGCAAAAGATCCATTTCAAATTGTGTCATGCCACTTGATAAATACATTCATATGGGAACATTCGTGGGGTCACAAAGAGTCAGACACGACTGAGTGACTGAACTGAACTGAACCGATGGGAACATTTAACTCATAAGTCTTGATTTTTTTCACCAAAGAAAGTAACTGATAGTAAAAATTGTTTATTTTTCATATACAAGCTCTATCAATCTGAGCTTGTTGATCCATTAACTGCAATGACATTAATTACACTGGTGAGAATTCTAAAAGTGAGCTTTCTTTATAACAAAATGCCTTTTAAATAAAATATTTTCAAGTCTGGCAAAAAATGTTGGGGCTAGACCTCATTATTACTTATAAGTATTGTAAATACTAAACTCTTTATGTCATAAATTGCAGATCTTTAAAAATCAATTATCAGCTTCAAACTAAATACTAAAATAATTTTCCTTCATGGCAATATAGCCCAAAGCAATGTGCTATAATAATAACTCCTGGCATATTTATTAGAGTTAAACTTTGATTTGAGGAATTCAAAAGAAAACCTTTATATATTTGTTGTTAGTTTAAGATTTTCCCTTTTCCCTAAAAAATTGATTGCATATTTCTTCAGAGTGGCTACGATTTAGGAGGCAATAGTCAAATACTTGATCTTTGGTAAATAATGTCTTGTTAAAGGATGAGTGGAAAGCCTGTCACAAACTATAAACTTATGCAAACGCTATTTCACATAATGAAGGCAGTTTTATTTCAGAAGAGTAAATAGACCTAATATGTTTATGCTTTTCTACTTCCTATGACTTCTTCTTTTAAAAGGGAAGATCAATTTAGTTTCTGCTAGCTTGAAAAAGGAGCAGAAAACAGCAACAAAATCCCAAAATCATTCACAAAAATTGAATTGGGTGTGCAAGAGTTAAATATTGGAATTTATCTATAGTAACACATCTCCTCCTCCTCTGGACAACACTGGGACATTGTCAGAAATGTTTGTATCGCCTCCATTCTGCAATTGGTTAGGGAATTACCCTGCCCTCAGAAGACACGTTAGCTCTGCAGAAATGCAGCTTTGACATCAGACACTCAGACAGATAAACCAAGTTTCCTGGAGCTTTAGCATTTACAAGCAGTGTGTATTGGAGCAGTTTACCTAGACCCTCTTAGATTCAGGATTTCTTCTCATAAAATGAAGATAATAATACATTTCATGGTTGTTTTAAGGATGAAGAAATGATCCTTCAGTAGGTAATCGATCAAATTTATTTGCATTCTTGCCTCCTCTTCATTCTTAACATCCAAACAGCAAGCAAAACAAATTACAGTGTATATTACTTAAAGAAACATCTTGGAACTTCCCTGGTGGTTCAGTGGCTGACCCCGTGCTCCCAAAGCTGGGGCCCTGGGTTTGATCTCTGGTCAGGAAAATAGATCCCATATGCCACAACGAATACTTGGTGCAGCCAAATAAATATAAAACATTTTATATATATATATAAAAGAAACATCTCACATCAAATATCTCCTTTTATTTCCATCTTTCATCATCTTTCATCTCTTCCTTGTTCTATCCATCTACTGCACTATTGTTAGTGCTCTCTTTCTCTCTCAAAATCTATCTGGTACTGTCACTCCCATGTTTAATTATTTTCTGCTAATTTCCTGCTGTTGACATTATAGAAGACAACTCAGCATGTCATTCAGAGGTACTCAATCTATATCTTGGGTCTTATTGTAGCTACACCATGCATATCAATGTTCAACACACACTCACATAATTTATGATTTCAGCTATACCAATACCTCTACATAAAATACCATTCCCCAATGTCAAACTTCATGTCTCAGATGAAAATCATCTCTGTTGAAGCCTTCCTCTTTTGTGCTTTTATAGTGCATATTTCCAGCATAAATTTTATCATGGCATATTGTAAATTTATAAAGCAATTCTGCAAAATTGTGAACTACTTGAAGTCCAACAGTATCCCCCTTTAAATTCTAAATATAAAATATTAACATACAGAACTTTTGAAACAAATAAGTAAAAATAGTAGTAGATACACTTGGTAAAAGAAGATAATTTTTTTGGTGACTTGGTTTGCTCTTAAATATTTGTGTGTTACATAATATTTTCAAGGAATTATGTATACAAAAGACAATCAAAATTTAAAATTCCACAAGGTCATATATTTAGCATTATTTCAATATATATATATCCTATGAAGAGTTATGTAGCCATCTGCTGTCTGATGTTTATTCATGGAACAAACTTCAAGGCTTTGATGTTTTCAAATCATCCTTCAAACTTATTGGAAATCCTACTAGAAAATACAATTTTATCTTGAACAACTGGGTCATAAAAGTGTGGGATGTTTTAAATTTCAATATGCAATGTATACTTAAGTTGAATCGACAAGCTGCAAAATGCATATTTTATTGGTTTAATTTATACATCAATAAAGCCTAAGAATTTTGAAAATTGTGACCTAAAAATATTGGAAAAAATTCAAGTATAAGATGTTAAGAATAAAATCAAATATGTCAGTTTTAACAATAATTGTGAATGGGGTAATGATTGTAACCCACACCATTGTTCTTGCCTGGAAAATTCCATAAATAGAGGAGCCTCCTGGGGTCACAAAGAAGTGGACACAACTGAACACCACAGGCACAATATCCATCTCAAATGTCAAAGATTAAAAAAAGTCCTGTTGTATTTACTTAGAATAAGCAACAAAAATATATCAATGTTTCAAACAAATGCAATCAGTTAAAAACAGCAATTTAAACACAAATTACTGAATTGACAGAACTACTAAATTGACCAAAAAAAAAAAAAACTATTTCTTGGTCATGGAAGCAACAAGCAATGAAAGCTTGAGTATATTTATGTGGTAATAAGCAGTAGATGCCTCACAGCATTCTAAAAACAGAAAGGAACTTTGAGAAAGCTGCAGTCACCATGATGGATATTAATATACTCTTCTGAATCTGATAGATCAAGATATAATTTGAACTAGTATGAAAATTATTTGAATGACATAATAGCTAATTTTTTATTTGCTAGAAATTTTTTAAACAATTTTATACTTGGACATGAAAAGAACATAACTAATTTTTGAATTGCAAAAATGCTTTGACTGAATTCTCAGGTCAATTATAATAAACTAAAAATCAACAATAGAAAAATAAATTCAAACAGACATAAAATTTTAAAAAATATTTAAGTCATTTGTTAAAATTAATGTTGGACAAACTCTAAACTGAAACAATAAGTAATTTTAAAAAGGGAAAAATGTTAAACTCAGATGTATAGCAATTTTACTATAGCTAACAGTCTTGGGTGTTCTTTGGAAGGACTGATGCTAAAGTTGAAACTCAAATACTTTGGCCATCTCATGTGATGCTGGCTTTAGAAAAGGCAGAGGAACCAGAGATCAAATTGCCAACATCTGCTAGACCATGGAAAAAGCAAGAGAGTTCCAGAAAAACATCTATTTCTGCTTTATGGACTATGCCAAAGCCTTTGACTGTGTGGATCACAATAAACTGTGGAAAATTCTGAACGAGATAGGAATACCAGACCACCTAAGCTGCCTCTTGAGAAATCTGTATGTAGGTCAGGAAGCAACAGTTAGAACTGGACATGGAACAACAGACTGGTTCCAAATAGGAAAAGGAGTACGTCAAGGCTGTATATTGTCATCCTGCTTATTTAACTTCTATGCAGAGTACATCAGGAGAAACGCTGGACTGGAAGAAACACAGGCTGGAATCAAGATTGCCAGGAGAAATATCAATAACCTCAGATATGCAGATGACACCACCCTTATGGCAGAAAGTGAAGAGGAGCTAAAAAACCTCTTGATGAAAGTGAAAGAGGAGAGTGAAAAAGTTGGCTTAAAGCTCAACATTCAGAAAACGAAGATCATGGCATCTGGTCCCATCACTTCATGGGAAATAGATGGGGAAACAGTGGAAACACTGCCAGACTTTATTTTGGGGGGCTCCAAAATCACTGCTGATGGTGACTGCAGCCATGAAATTAGAAGACGCTTACTCCCTGGAAGAAAAGTTATGATCAACCTAGATAGCATTTTCAAAAGCAGAGACATTACTTTGCCGACTAAGGTCCGTCTAGTCAAGCCTATGGTTTTTCCTGTGGTCATGTACGGATGTGAGAGGTGGACTGTGAAGAAGGCTGAGTGGCGAAGAATTGATGCTTTTGAACTGTGGTGTTGGAGAAGACTCTTGAGAGTTCCTTGGACTGCAAGGAGATCCAACCAATCCATTCTGAAGGAGATCAACCCTGGGATTTCTTTGGAAGGAATGATGCTGAAGCTGAAACTCCAGTACTTTGGCCACCTCATGCGAAGAGTTGACTCATTGGAAAAGACTGTGATGCTGGGAGGGATTGGGGCCAGGAGGAGAAGGGGACAACCGAGGATGAGATGGCTGGATGGCATCACGGACTCGATGGACTTGAGTCTGAGTGAACTCCGAGAGATGGTAATGAACAGGGAGGCCTGATGTGCTGCGATTCATGGGGTTGCAAGGAGTCGGACACGACTGAGCGACCTAACTGAACTGAACTGAACAGTCTTGGGTGTTCTTTGGAAGGACTGATGCTAAAGCTGAAACTCCAATACTTTGGCCATCTCATGTGAAGAGTTGACTCATTGGAAAAGACTCTGATGCTGGGAGGGATTAGGGGCAGGAGGAGAAGGGGGCGACAGAGGATGAGATGGCTGGATGGCATCACCAACTCGATGGATGTGAGTTTGGGTGAACTCTGGGAGTTGGTGATGGACAGGGAGGCCTGGCGTGCTGCAATTCATGGAGTAGCAAAGAGTGGGACATGACTGAGTGACTGAACTGAACTGTAAGATTATATATTTTAATAGCGCTGTCTACCATTTGTCTTCTGAGATTCTAAAGCATAAGTTCTTGACTGAGTCAGCAGGCATGTTTCTTTGAACAATATCCAGGTTGATTTAGTATCACACATTGATAAAAATTAATCACTGTCAATCAGGTCATCTGTATGCAGAGAAATATTGATAGCCTTACAGTCTTTATTTTTTAAATGACAAAAATATGTATTCAAGTTAATATTTATTAACTTATTAATGTATTTTTAAATGAAAAAATTATGTATTCAAGTTAATACATTTGATAAAAGAAGCACAAAGTGAAATCAGAGAGAATATATAAAAGAAAAAAGTATACTTTATAATGATTAATTTGAAAACATAATTTTTAATTTATATATCATCATAATTTACTTAAAAAGCTAAACTGACAATGTAATATACACAGAAAGTCCCATAAAATTTCAATCAATCTATTAGAAGTCAAATAGCTTTATAGTCAAGTTCTTCCTTTCCCTACTATGCTAACTACTCAGAAATACTTTTAAAAGTTTTTTAATATTAATATATTAAAATTTAGAAACTAATACATTATCCTATCTATAGAGTGCTTGCTATGTCCTCTGCTCTTTATTTGGATTATTTTACTTAATTCTCATTAAAATAGTTTGATACAGATAGCATTTTTATGTCCATATTAGGGACAAGGCTGAAATTTTAAAAGACTAAATATCTTATTCAGAATATACATGAGGAAAGTTAGAAGTGATTATTTGCATCTTGTAGAGTAGAAAATGGAATTCACTCCAATATTTTTGCCTGGAAAATTCCATGGGCAGAGGAGCCTGGCACAGTCCATGGTGTTGTAAAGAGTCAGACACAGCTGAGAATATATGTAACACATATGCATTCATGCTCAGGCACTCAATCATGTCTGACTCTTTGAAACCTAATGGACTGTAACCCACCAGGCTCCTCTGTCCATGGGATTTTCCAGGCAAAAATACTGTAGTGGATTACCATTTCCTCTTCCAAGGGATCTTCCCAATCCAGGGAACAAGCCAAAGTCTCCTATATCTTCTGTCTTGGCAACTGGATTCTTTACTACTGAGTCAGGACAATAGATCAAGTCAATATTCCAGCATCACGAGATAACTATCAAGAGATGCTTCAAGAGAGTCATGCTTTTGATCCAGCATCACTCTCCAATGGGTCCTCTATTTCACGATTCTTCTTCTGAGTGTGTAGTCACCCTTCTTCTCTGAAAGTACATCTGGATAGGATAATACAAGCCTTGAAACCCATTTTGTTGGCTTCAAAATTGCCTCTACTCATAACCTACTGTTAGTGTCTAGTCTTATTACTGCCTGTGCTCACACTTGTCAAAGTCAGATGATTAAAGTAAAAGTGATTTTAGGAAGATGAGCAGCCAGGGTGGAGGATGAGAACAAGAACTTTCAGTTCCTTCAAGAGAACTCCCTTGGAAAAGTAGTACAACCAGTCTTACAGAAGTAAACAAAAACTTTCAGCTCTACCACAAAATCAAAGAAATATGACTTTAGTTCCTTTTAAAGGAATAACCCAAGAACAAAGTCAAATTTTAGGATGTTTATCTTTTTTTCTTTAAGCTGCATGTTTCCAACTAAAATTTCACACTTTGCCTGGTTTTAAGAGAGTCATATTCTTCCCTTCTTTGGGATTGGAATGAAAACATATTTTCCAGGCCTGTGGCCACTGCTGAGTTTTCCAAATTTGCTGGTATATCGCGTGCAGCACTTTCACAGCACCATCTTTTGGGATTTGAAATAGCTCAGCTGGAATTCCATCACCTCCAATAGCTTTGTCTGTAGTGATGCTTCCTAAGGTCAACTTGACTTTGCACTCGAGGATGTCTGGCTTTAGGTGAGTGATCACACCATCATGGTTATCTGGATCACTAAGATCTTTTTTGTATAGTTCTGTGTATTCTTGCCACCTCTTCTTAATATCTTCTGCTTCTGTTAGGTCTTGTACTTTATTGTGCCCATCTTTGCATGAAACACTCACTTGGAATCTCTGATTTTCATGAAGAGTTCTCTAGTCTCTCCCATTCTATTGTTTTCCTGTATTTCTTTGCATTGTTCATTTAGGAAGTTTTTGTTATCTCTCCTTGCTATTCTTTGGAATGCTGCATTCAGATGAGTATGTCTTTTCTTTTCTCTTTTGTCTTTTACTTCTCTTCTTTTCTCAGCTGTTTGTAAGGCCTCCTCAGACAACTATTTTGCCTTTTTTGCATTTCTTTTTCTGGGGATGATTTTGATCACAGCCTCCTATACAATGTTATAAACCTGTGTCCATACTTCTTCAGGCACTCTATCAGACCTAATCCATTGAATCTATTTGTCACTTCCACTGTATAATGATAAGGGATTTGATTTAGGTCATACCAGAATTATCTAGTGGTTTTCTCTATGTCCTTCAGTTTAAATATGAATTTGCAATAATGAGTTCATGATTTGAGTCACAATCAGTTCCCAATCTTGTTTTTACTGACTGACTGTGTGGATCACAACAAACTATGGAAAATTCTGAAAGAGATGAGAAAACCAGACTACTTGACCTGCCTCTTGAGAAATCTGTATGCACTGGACATGGAACAACAGACTGGTTCCAAATTGGGAAAAGAGTGCATCAAAGCTGTATATTGTCACCCTGCTTATTTAACTTATCTGCAGAGTACATCATGAGACATGCTGGACAGGATGCAGCATTAGCTGGAATCAAGATTGTTGGGAGAAATATCAATAACCTCAGATACGTAGATGATACCACCTGTATGGCAGAAAGTGAAGAAGAAATAAAGAGCCTCTTGATGAAAGTGAAAGAGGAGATTGAAAAAGCTGGCTTAAAACTCAACATTCAGAAAACTAAGATTATGGCCTCTGGTCCCATCACTTCTTGGCAAATAGATATGGAAACAATGGAAACAGTGACAGAATTTACTTTTGGGGCTCCAAAATCACTGCATATGGTGACTGTAGCCATGAAATTAAAAGATGCTTGCTCCTTGGAAGAAACGTTATGACCAACCTAGACAGCATATTAAAAAGCAGAGACATTACATTGCCAACAAAGGTCCATCTAGTCAAAGCTATGGTTTTTCCAGTAGTCATGTATAGATCTGGGAGTTGGACTATATTGAAAACTGAGCACCAAAGAATTGATGCTTTTGAACTGTGGTGTTGGAGAAGACTCTTGAGAGTCCCTTGGACTGCAAGGAGATCCAACCAGTCCATTTCTTGGCAAAATTCTGTTAGCCTTTACCCTCCTTCATTTTGTACACCAAGTCCAAACTTTCCTGTTACTCCAGGTATCTCTTGACTTCCTTCTTTTGCATTCCAGCCCCCTATGATGAAAAGGACATCTTTTTTTTTTGGTGTTAGTTCTAGAAGGTCTTTAACATCTTCAAAGAACTGTTCAGCTTATTGAATGGTTTGCCTTGGAAGCAAAGAAGGTTCAAAGTACCTCACAATTGCACTCATTTCACATGATAGCAAAGTGATGCTCAAAATCTGACAAGCTAGGCTTCAACAGCATGTAAAGTACAAACTTCCAGTTGCACAGGTAGGTTTTAGAAAAGGAAGAGGAACCAGATATCAAATTGCCAACATCTGTTGGATCATAGAAAAAGCAAGAGAATTCCATAAAAACATCTACTTCTGCTTCATTGACTACACTAAAGCTGTTGTTACTGTGTGGATCACAACATACTATGGAAAATTCTTATGGAAATGCTATTACCAGACACCTTACCTGCCTCTGGAGAAACCTGTATGCAGGTCAAGAAGCAACAATTAGAACTGGACATAAAACAATGAACTGGTTCAAAATTGGGAAAGGAGTACATCAAGGCTGCATATTGTCACCCTGTTTATTTAACTTACATGCAGAGTACACCATGTGAAATGTTGGGCTGGATGAAGTACAAGCTGAAATCAAGATTGCTGGGAGAAATATCAATAAACTCAGATATCCAGATGACACCATCCTTATGGCAGAAAGTGAAGGGGAACTAAAGAGCCTCTTGATTAAGATGCAAGAGGAGAGTGAAAAAGCTGGCCTAAAATTTAACATTCAAGAAACAAAGATAATGGAATCCGGTCCTATCACTTCACAGCAAATAGATGGGGAAATGATGAAAACAGTAACAGACTTCATTTTCTTGGGCTCCAAAATTACTGTGGACAGTGACTGCAACCATGAAATTAAGACACCTGCTCCTTTGAAGAAAAGTTATGACCAACCTAGACACCGTATTAAAAAGCAGACATTACTCTGCTGACAAACGTCCATGTAGTCAAACCTATGGCTTTTCCAGTCATCATTTATGGATGTGAGAGTTGGACCATAAAGAAGGCTGAGTGCAGAAGAATCAGTGCTTTTGAACTGTGGTGTTGGAGAAGACTTTTGAGAGTCGCTTGGACTGTAAGGAGATCAAACCAGTCAATCTTAAAGGAAGCCAACCCTGAATATTCATTGAAAGGACCGATGGTAAAGCTCCAATACTTTGGCCCCCTGATGTGAAGAGCCAACTCAGTAAAAAAGAGCCTGATGCTGAGAAAGATTGAAAGCAGGAGGAGAAGGGGATGACAGAGGATGAGATGATTGGATGGCATCACCAACTCAATGGACATGAGTTGGAGCAAACACCAGGAGATATTAAAGGACAGGGAAACCTGGTGTGCTGCAGTCACAAAGAGTGGGACAGAACTGAGTGACTGAATAACAACATATTCTGTCAAAATTCATTCATCGATTTATTTTGTTTTGTAACTGCAATGGTTAAAGATTTATAGATAAATAGATAGATTTGGTTAGATAACATATATGGATATATATACACACGTACAAATATAGATTAGAAAGATAGATATTAGATTTAGATATATAGAATTTGCAACTATTTTATTTAAATTGTGGAGTCACATAAATTTTGGTATTAGGATGAAAAAATTATGTGTGTTTTACAGGTACCCCATAAAAGAAAACATTTATTTAAAATGATAATCCAATATAGAATCTAAATTTGTAACATATGTTTCTGCATCTCATTATAAATGCAAATGTCCAAATATATTCAATTCCAATAACTGAAGAGTTACTATAAATAAATAAACATCTACCATCATGAAAATACTTAGTGAGAAAACGTTAGTCTATTTAATAAATTGTGTTGGGAAACTGGGCAAATGGTCTCATCCTTCTACAATATTATAAGGACTATTATTTAAACTTTCTGGAGGTTGACCTGGCAGTGTCTTCTAAAATATACACATCACATGCTCTCAGTTCATAATCCATAATAAAAGTGGTCTAAATGTTGAGTTCAAATGATATCATAGAAATAAGTAAACTTTACCATCAGAGGAACAGATGCATGTATCAAGAACAGAATCACAAATATAAAGGTCCAAAAAACCCATATAGATCAGTTTAATTCCAACTGAAAAAATAAAACAGTTGATCCTTTATATTTTGGTCCAAGAACATGTAGCATGGTTTTCATAACCTTCATAGGAAAAAAAAAAAAATACCATTAGCTTCATAACCAGGAAAGGACTACACAGGAGCCAAGCAGAGGATCCAAGGACACTGCCTTACAAGGTTGTGATAATGTAAAGGGAATTTAACATTTTTAATTTGCAAAGGGAAGTGTGCAGCAGTGCAGAATGCCCCCAAAGAGTAGATATCAGGATAGAAATCAGAATAGAATCAGAAAAGACAACCATAGTAATAGCAAAAAAGAAGGGCTTAGTATAATATATACCCGCAGGTGTGTGCTTAAGAACATCTGGATAATTACAGGCCGATTCCCCCAACCCTAATCTCATCACTGCCCAGTGTAAACTAATCCACAATAGTAGACTACCATTGCTTCAGTTGCTATATACTGGCATCTTTGTTAGGATTGGTTTGAGGTCTGGGAGACATAAGAATAGTTTCCCACCTGTTGAAAAAGAGATAAATTGAGATACCTGCCCACCAAGAGTAGCAATATTTCCCAAGAGTTGACAGGCAAGTCTTCAGACATTCAACTCCTAGGGACCTGTGATGTCAAATCTTGAAGAGTTTTCAGGTTAATTTTGCTTTTTGTTTTGAACATGCATGTTTTAAAAGATCAGCAAGGGTATATTATGAATCAGAAAAAAAAAATCTGCTGGGATTTTACAATCAAAATGTGACATGAAATGTATTTCATGTTTTTTGTATTCTTCTTCATGCTACACCCCAGACCCATTTGGACTAAGCTGTACCCCCATACCTTTCTGTTTCTTGGAGTATTTTGGTGGGCAGGTGTGAAAGCATCAAATGAGATGACTGCCCACAACTTGAGAAACATTACAGTTCTTTACATATATTGATTATTACTTTTTCAATTAGAGAACTCGGAAGTGTGCCACTGATTCCATTTCACCCCTACACACTTTCTCTATTCGTCTTACTTGAAACATCATCACATCAGCAATTACCTCTCCTTCAAGAACTCACAATGATTTCTTCCACTTGTCCTAACTCTAAAGGCCTCTGATTACCTGAATCCATCATAATCGTCTTTCTACTGCTCTTCAGCACAGACCACGTGTTTGCTTCAAACCCATCTCCTCGTGCACACAGATAAATAATTCTTGGTGCTACAGCTTTCTTGCAGTGCTGATCTGCTGCTCACCTCTCATCTCACATCACTAGATGAGTATTATTTACTCTTTAAGGTCCAATTCAAATCATTTCTCCCTGTAAGATGCCCTCACTGACCACATCAGCTCACAAAATTGACTGCACTTAGAAGCAATAACATCCCCCAATAGGTACAAATTTAATCCTCAGTTATTTAGTTTCATTTGTACTTTAATTCTTGCCTTGACTAAATTGACTAAGATACCAGCCATGATTATAATTGCTTTGTACTATTTATCAGTCACTCCATGTTATACTCAATTGGTCTTCAATATCCCCCCATGTAATGCCTAACAAAATCTTTATTATTGAATAGTTAATATTCTAGCCCAATGTGCACTTTAAAAGCAACAATATTTACAGTGGGAATTTCACCCCATTAGAGTTGTTTTAATGTTTATATTGATCATTATTTTCCACTCTTTTTCCCACACCAGTCAATGGGGGGGAGTGGGAGGGGGTGGAAATGCAATGCCTGAAAAGGAAACAGCCACCACAAACTTCAAACAACAGATGTTAACCATGTACAGGTGGCTGGATGGCTCATGGGATGGCTAATAGGATTTGAGACTTTTCACCTCATGATAATCAGTCTGGATTTGGCCTGTGGTTGACAGGTCACCCTACAGCTGTTAAAGGGATGCCAGGTGTGATAAGCTCTCATTACTGGCATTGTGGGCAGGTGTTTACATCACAGCAAGCACCCTTGTGGCCACTTTCAGGGGCAGCAGAGTCCCTGGTTTCTGGAAGGTGCAGCTACCTGTCAAGAGTAATGTGGGCTGCTATGCGTAATAGCTGCAATGTTCCCAAATGGTAGCAGAAATGCTATAAAGTGGGCAGTGGCACCTCACTGTGACTTACTAAGATGTGATAAAAGGCACATTTGGAAATAACCTGGTACATTTTGAAATACTAAAATCAACTCTGATTTAAACCCATTATTTCCTCCAAATGAAATTCCTTTTTTAGAAGACTAGCCTTGAATTTGCATGAAGCATTTACTTAATAATACTGAAGATGTGCTATTTAATTTTCAGGTTCATTCTGCTTTGCATATGAGAGGCTCTGTTTTATGGAGCGTCATTTGGGAACATTCTGTAAACCTGAAACCACAAAGCAGACAGAGTCAATGTGGTAAAACCCTTCATTAAACATGAAGAATCTGAGTAAAGCCTCTTGAAATTTAGTCTCTTGCCAATAGAAGTCACTTAATAAATGTCCATTAAAATAATGCATGAATACATTTGATTTCTTTTTAAAATAAGGGGATTGAACTTGTCTAGTATACTTTTCTGCTCTCAAATTCTACCTACAAAATCTCAAAAGGAAGATGCTTCCTACAGTGTATAACCAAGAATAGACATAGTGATTCATGCTGCTCCTAAAGTGAAAGGTTTCTCAAAGAAGGAAGATGGTAATGGATTTTGTTTCTGACCCCCAGAACTTGTTTCTGCTCCTGTACCCTTCAGAGTTCTCTTAAATCCCGGTGCCTTAGTGCAAGGCTCATGAGTATGGCTTTTACTGTTAAAATTCTCTCCTTAACTAATGAACTTCCCTGGACTTCCCTGGTGGCTCAGACGGTTAAGCATTTGCTTACAATGTGGGAGACCTGGGTTCGATCCCTGGGTTGGGAAGATCCTCTGGGAAAGGAAATGGCAACCCACTCCAGTACTCTTGCCTGGAAAATCCCATAGACAGAGGAGCGTGGTAGGCTACAGTCCATGGGTCACAAAGAGTCAGATATGACTGAGCGACTTCACTCACTTTAACTAATGAAACTTATATGAAGGTGAGGACTGCCTAAAACCTAAGTGATAGAATGAATTGAGTATGTTGGTAATAGATCAAGAAAGAGGCAATACGTATATAATGGGATACTTCCATTTGCCTGGCAATTAATATCTATATTTCAAATATAAATTCAAAGAAGCATTCAGTTCAGTTCAGTCACTCAGCCATGTCTGACTCTTTGTGACTCCATGGATGCAGTATGCCAGGCTTCCCTGTCCATCACCAACCAACTCCTGAAGCTTGCTCAAACTCATATCCATCAAGTCCGTAATGCCATCCAACGATCTCATCCTTTGTTGTCCCCTTCTCCTGCCTTCGATCTTTCTCAACATCAGGGTCTTTTCCAGTGAGTCAATTTTTCGCATCAGGTGGCCAAAGTATTGGAGCTTCAGCTTCAGCATCAGTCTTTCCAATGCATATTCAGGACTGATTTCCTTTAGGACTGACTAATTTGATTTTGCAGTCCAAAGGACTTTCAAGAGTCTCCTCCAACACCACAGTTCAAAAGCATCAAGTCTTTGGTTCTCAGCTTCTTTATGGTCCAACTCTCACATCCGTATGTTACAGCTGGAAAAACCATAGCTTTGACTAGATGGACCTTTGTTGGCAAAGCAATGTGTCTGCTTTTAAATATGCTGTCTAGATTGGTCATAACTTTTCTTCCAAGGAGCAAGTATCTTTTAATTTCATGGCTGCAGTCAACATCTGCAGTGATTTTGGAGCCCAAGAAAATAATGTCTGTCACTGTTTCCATTGTTTCCCCTTCTATTTACCATGAAGAGATGGTACCAGATGCCATGATCTTAGTTTTTTGAATGTTGAGTTTTAAGTCAACTTTTTCACTCTCTTTCACTTTCATTAAGAGGCTCTTCAGTTCCTCTTTGCTTTCTGCCATTAAGGGTAGTGTCATTTGCATATATGAGGTTATTAATATTTCTCTCAGCAATCTTGATTCCAGCTTGTGCTTCATCCAGCCTGGCATTAAGTAGCCATATTCTCTGTAGAGAGCTTGCAATGACCTACTGTGGATTCCCTCAATGCTTTATAAAAAGGCATCTAATGAGCTTGATTATTCTCAACAATCACTCTATTCTCTTGTCCCCACATCAGCAAATACAGTCTAATCTAGCATAGAGAAAAGAATCAAGATGAAACTTCTGATTTGTATTCCAAAAGGGGTCAATTTATGATGGGGAAACCAGTACTAAGTAGTTAGAGATGGGGAGACCAGGGCTTTTACTTTTTGGCTGGATACTGATGAGATGAGGAAAGCCCCAGATTTTCCAGGGTTTTAAAGCCAAAATGGTGGACAGGGAGAGAATTTCTGTGTGAACTTGATATGTGTGTCCTGGAGTTGGGTCACATACATGTACAGTCTTATGTCTATTTCCCTACAGAGAGTGCTGAGGAAGCTTGTTGGAATGGTTCAACCTTTTATGTAGCATAACGTTGGAGAAGAAAATGTCAAGTCTCCCCAACACCCAAGACTCCAGGTGCTCCTCAAGCACAGAAGAGAAACTCAGCAGTCCAATGACTTCACTCTCAGAAAACACACCCAACAGAGACACACAAGGCAAGCCACTCCTTCACGTGACTATAAGGTAGTCCATGATACAGGGCCATTTTGCCCGTTTTTCCATCTTAGTCCCCAGTGCCAGAGAAGCTAGAATTAGAAGACAGGAGTACAAGGGAATTAATTCCCCTCTAAGTTGGACATAGGATACAGTCCAGTATGAGCCAGGAGGGAAGAGGAAGGGCAGTGAAAGGTGAAGAGGTCCTGACTGGGTGACTTTAGTGGTAGTTGTTGGCCTGTTCCAGTAAGCTTCCTCAGTGCTCCCGTACTGTCAGGCTCACACAGCAGTTCTCTCACTGTGTACTATTCTGCACTAGAACCTTGGAGAAAGCTACAGGATCAATCAGAAAGCTCATTATGGATCCAGAAAGGAGAGATGCATGCTTGTATGAAGCCAGAGTAATTAAAAAAATTAAATTGTTTTATATTTGTAACCTGTCAGATTCCAGTTATTCAATCAACCAACTGCACACCTATAGAATAGAGAGAGAGTGATTGTGGTGTAGAATGCCAAAAATGGAGGCAAAAAAGGAAAAAGATGAAAATGAAAAAAAAAAAGAAATCTCAGAATTATGTAGACATCCACTACTGAAAACTATGGTATATGGACAAACAGCAACACTATGACCTGGGAACTTGTTAGAAATGTAGAATCTTGGACTCCACACACCTCCAAGGCATTTTTTTTTTTTTCTTCAAAATTTAGTGTTAGAAGTATCACATAGAGAGTTTGGAAAGAAACACACACACACACACACATACAAGTTCCTCGGTCTTTTGAATCATTAAGTTGAGGTGACTTAGATGTATTCTTTCTAATAAGCTCCCAGGTGATGTTAATGCTACTCATTTCAGGCCCCATTTTGCCTTAGTAAGGCAGGAAGAAGCTAAAAAATGGTACTTATCTACTTGATTGATTTTCCTAAGAATGAATAATGATCTAAACAAGAGGGAGGTGGAGAGAGATATTTCTCTTTACCTCTTTCCAAATATCATAACCACTTTAGAGTGCAGCAAAAAGCAACTTTCCTCCTTCACTTTGTAGAAATATTAAAGAGCTCAGGAATGAATATCTGGATGAACGTGAAAACCAACAAAATCCATATATATATAACACAGATATTAATATAAGACATATCCATTCTTAATTTCTTTAATTTTTCTATTCTCCTATTAGAGTTAATGTGTGTATTTCCCCCAGCATTTCTTGTTGCCAGCTCCCATCACTTTGTTGCTTTAATAAGGGTCTGATGGGACTTCTTGAGGTGGTTCTGTGGTTAAGATTTCATCTTCCAATGCAGGAGGTGTGGGGTCTGTCCCTAGTTGAGGAGCTAAAATACCACATGACTTGTGCCCTAAAAGCCAAAATGTAAAACAGAAACAATATTATAACAAATTCAGTAAAGATTTTTTAAATGTCCACGTCAAAAATCTTAAAAAAATAATGATCTGAGTAACTCTCTTAACACTTCTCTTTTCTCCATCATGAATCTAAAGGGAAAACAAAATGTAACTGAGAAATATCTAATAGAATGGAAAAAATTATCCAGAAAAGTAGTTGCATAGTTTTCAAAAACCCCAGTTCTATTCATTTTATGTAAAACTTGCACATTTTTTCCATATCAGGCTAGAGAATAAAAAGACAAGACCAGTAGTCATACCATGCCTGTGTTATGAAAAATCTAGCACCCACAAAAAAGCAACTGCCATTTCTTTTTTGTCTGAGGAAATTTTCAAAGCAACCGTTTGATGAGAAGTTGAGTGGTATGTCTGAGAGAAAAGATAAGATAGAAAATTTGCAACCTCCTCTCACCCCAAGAGACTTAGCAGAGATTCTCCCTGGGCATCAGCTAATGCTTTCTCTGCTCTCAGCACGAAGCTTCAGGAGACGCTTAGACCTGGCGAGGCATTGGAAATGTGAGCCTCAGAGCTTTTTCTCCTCACAGCAATCATTATCATTAACAATAGCTGACGATTTCGCCACTCTGAAGACTGGACTTTTTGAAATAAAGTTCACAGATAAATAAGATAATTGATTGCAAAAAGCTTATAATTAGAGGATGATTCCAAATAGCATACATTTACTGCATATAGGATGAAAATCAGAAGAACAAAATTAATAGGAAAAGATCAGTCCCCCAACATCTTTTTTTTTTTTTTTTTTAATATGGTGCTAAATGACCCCAGTGGGTTTCTGACATAGGAGAATCCCTGGTTTCTTTATAACTTCAAAATTAAGACCTTATTTCTCTGAGTGAGTATTTGTATTTCCCTATGACCCTGTTTTGTGCTTAGAACCAGTGGGTCTTCCATAAGTGGTTGCTGAGCCAACTTGATATCTCTAATTTTATATTCAAATAAGAAATTGTCCAAGCAGGTCTCCAATCATAATAGACTCTACTCCATTTGGGTACCAAACTAAATGCTAAGCTAAAAACCAAGATTTGGACATATCAGGATCAAACTTCTAAAAGATTCTCATCAAAACTTGGCTGAAAGAGTAACGGGTTCATGAGGAAAACTTGCAGGCTTTTAAATGTCTCAAGGGCAAAGATTTTATTTGTCTCACTAATCAAAGCCTCCAGAAAGTCAAAGCTTCCAGAATAATTTTTATATGTCTCTCATTATATACTAGCTTTAAAATGAATGTTTTATCTATAATAATTGGTTTGTACTTCCAGACTCCTGCTTTTTTTTAACTAGAGTATTACTCAAGAATCCTATGAATATAAAACAACTTTGTTTTCTCAGTTCAGTTCAGTTGCTCAGTCATGTCTCACTCTCTGCAACCCCATGAACCACAGCATGCCAGGCCTCCCTGTCCATCACGAAATCCCGGAGTTCACCCAAACCCATGTACTTCGAGTCGGTGATGCCATCCAACCATCTTATCCTCTGTCATCCCCTTCTCCTCTGGCCCTCAATCTTTCCCAGCATCAGGGTCTTTTAAAATGAGCCAGCTCTTTGCATAAGGTGGCAAAGTATTGTTTTGTTTTCTATTAGATGCTTATTACTATTGTGCACCCAGGACCCTGATGCTTTTAAAACAAGGCATAAATTAGGAAAAAATAGAGGGAAAACAATAGAATGGGAAAGACTAAAGATCTCTTCAAGAAAGTTAGAGATATCAAGGGAACATTTCACGCAAAGATGGGCTCAATAAAGGACAGAAATTGTATGGACCTAAGAGAAGGAGAAGATATTTAGAAGAGGTGACAAGCATACACAGAAGAACTGTGCAAAAAAGATCTTCACGACCCAGATAATCATGATAGTGTGATCACTCACCCTAACCTAGAGCCAACATCCTGGAATTTGATGTCAAGTGGGCCTTAGGAATCATCACCACAAATAAATCTAGTGGAGGTGAGGGATTTCCATTTGAGCTATTTAAATATGAAAGATGACGCTTTGAAAGTGCTACACTCAATATGCCAGCAAATTTGGAAAACAGCAGTGGCCACAGGACTGTAAAAGGTCAGTTTCATTCCAATCCCAAAGAAAGGCAATGGCAAAGAATGCTCAAACTACCACACAATGCACTCATCTCACATGCTAGTAAAGTAATGCTCAAAATTCTCCAAGCCAAGCTTCAGCGATATGGGAACCATGAGTTTCCAGATGTTCAAGCTGATTTTAGAAAAGGCAGAGGAAGCAGAGATCAAATTGCCAACATCCGCTGGATCATGGAAAAAGCAAGAGAGTTCCAGAAAAACATCTATTTCTGCTTTATTGACTATGCCAAAGCCTTTGACTGTGTGGATCACAATAAACTGTGGAAAATTGACTGTGTGGATCACAATAAACTGTGGAAAATTCTGAAAGAGATGGGAATAACAGACCACCTGAGCTGCCTCTTGAGAAACCTGTATGCAGGTCAGGAAGCAACAGTTAGAACTGGACATGGAACAACAGACTGGTTCCAAATAGGAAAAGGAGCACGTCAAGGCTGTATATTGTCACCCTGCTTATTTAACTTATATGCAGAGTACATCATGAGAAACGCTGGGCTGGAGGAAGCACAAGTTGTACTCAAGATTGCTAGGAGAACTATCAATAATGTCAGATATGCAGATGACACCACCCTTATGGCAGAAAGTGAAGAACTAAAGAGCCTCGTGATGAAAGTGAAAGAGGAGGGAGAAAAGTTGGCTTAAAGCTCAACATTCAGAAAGCTAAGACCATGGCATCCAGTCCAATCGCTTCATGGGAAATAGATGGGGAAACAGAGGAAACAGTGGCTGTAACTATTTTTTTGGTCTCCAAAATCACTGCAGATGGTGATTGCAGCCATGAAATTAAAAAAATGCTTACTCCTTGGAAGGAAAGTTATGACCAACCTAGATAGCATATTAAAAAGCAGAGACATTACTTTGCCTACAAATGTCCATCTAATCAAGACTATGGTTTTTCCAGTAGTCATTTACGGATGTGAGAGTTGGACTATAAAGAAAGCTGAGCACTGAAACATTGATGCTTTTGAACTGTGGTGTTGGAGAAGACTCTTGAGAGTCCCCTGGACTGCAAGGAGATCCAGCCAGTCCATCCCAAAGGAGATCAGTCCAGGGTGTTCACTGGAAAGACTGATTTTGAAGCTGAAACTCCAATATTTTGGCCACCTGATGCGAAAAGCTGGCTCATCTGAAAAGACCCTGATGCTGGGAAAGATTGAGGACAGGAGAAGGGAGACAGAGGATGAGATGGCTAGATGGCATCACCGACTCAATGGACATGGGTTTGGGTGGGCCCCAGGAGTTGGTGATGGACAGGGAGGCCTGGCATGCTGCAGTTCATTATGTCACAAAGAATTGGACATAACTGAGTGACTGAACTGAACTGATACATTGGGTTGCATGTACTGTATGTGGAGGAGTGTACAGTAAAGTGGAGGCAGAGCAGCTCTGCAAGCTCCTCTCGACTTTCCCATAGAGAACCCCTGATTGGACACTGAGGGCGAGCCAGACACATGTCCTCATGCCCAGTGATCCTGCAAGGTCACTATCATATGACCGAGGCTTTGCCGCCATTCATCTTCCTCCCTGTGTTCTTTCCATTTGTCTTCCTGAAGATCAAGTCCTGAGCTTTTGAAAAGACAGAGAAATACTACACAAATGAAGGTTCAAACTAGAAACACAGAAGTCCAAATAAATGAAGAGAAAATAGGCAAACTACCTGATAAAAAGAATCCAAAAAAATGATAGAAAAGATCAGCAACCTTCAAGGCAAAATGGAGAAAATTCAAGAATCAATTAACAAAGACCCAGAAGAATTAAAGAATAAACATGCAAAGACAAACATCACAATTACTGAAATAAAAATACTCTAGAATGAATCAATAGCAAAATATCTGAAGCAGAAGAACGAATCAGTGAGCTGGAAGATAAAATGATGGAAATAACTTCTGAAGAGCAGAATAAAGTGAAAAGAATGAAAAGAACTGAGGATAATCTCACAGGCCTCTGGGACAATATCAAATGAACCAACATTCGAATAGTAGGGGTCCCAGAAGAAGAATGGAGAAGGAAAAGGCAACCCACTCCAGTGTTCTTGCCAGGAGAGTCCCAGGGATGGGGGAGCCTGGCGGGCTGCCATCTATGGGATCACACAGATATGCAGAGCGAGTTTGACTGAAGTGACTTAGCAGCAGCAGAAGAAGAAGAGAAAAATAAAGTGTATAAGAAAATTTCTGAAGAGATCATATCATAGCTGAAAATTTCCCCAACATGGAAAAGGAAATAGTCAATCAAGTCCAAGAGGCACAAAGAGTCCCATATAGGATAAACCCAAGGAGAAACATGCCAAGACACATACTAATCAAGTTAACAAAGACTAAACACAAAGAAATAATCTTAAAACCAGCAAAGGAGAAACAACAAATAACATACAAGGGAAACCACATACACTTAACAGCGGATCTTTCAGCAGAAACTCTTCAGGCCAGAAGGGAATGTCAGGGCATATTTAAAGTACAAAAATGGAAAAATTTACAACCAAAATTATGTACCCAGCAAGGATCTCATTCAAAATTGATGAAGAAAACAAAAGCTTTTAAGACAAGCAAAAGTAAAAAGAATTCAGTACCACCAAACCAGCTTTACAACAAATGTTAAAGGGACTTATATTGTCAAGAAAAACAAGAGAAGAAAAAAAGGTCTACAAAATCAACCCCAAGCAATTAAGAAAATGGCAATAGGAACATATATATCAATAATTACTTTAAATGTAAATGGATTAAATGCTCCAACTAAAAGAAACAGACTGGCTGAATGGATACAAAAACAAGACCCATATATATGTTGTCTACAAGAAACCTACTACAGACCTGAAGACACATATAGACTGAAAGTGAGAGGATGGAAAAATATATTCCATGCAAATGGAAAGCAAATGAAAGCTAGAGTACCAATCCTCATCCTCTAAAATAGACGTTAAAATAAAGAAAATTACAAGAGATAAATAAGGACACTATAAAATGATCAAGGGATCAATACAAGAGGAAGTTATAACAATTTTAAATATCTATGCACCCAACATAGGAGCACCTCAATACATAAAACAAACAGTAACAGACATAAAAGGAGAAATTGACAGCAACACAATAATAGTAGGAGACTTTAACATCCTAGTCACTCCAATGGACAGATCATCAAAACAGATAATTAATAAGAAAACATGAGTCTTAAATGGTACATTAGATGAGATGAATCTCCTTGATATCTTCA
The DNA here is from genome assembly GCA_006410635.1 of Cephalophus harveyi. Lineage (NCBI taxonomy): Eukaryota > Metazoa > Chordata > Mammalia > Artiodactyla > Bovidae > Cephalophus > Cephalophus harveyi. The sequence continues at coordinate 43,143 of SJYT01073909.1, read as the reverse complement.
GGACATTCCATCCAAATGCAGAAGAATACAACTTCTTTTTAAGTGCACATGGAACATTCTCCAGGATAGACCACATCTTGGGTCACAAGTCAAACCTCAGTAAATGAAAGAAATTTGAAATCGTATCAAGCATCTTCTTTCACCACAATGCTGTGAGACTAAATAGCAATTACAAGGAAAAAAAAAAACCGTAAGAAACACAAACATATGGAGATTAAGTAACACATTTCTAAATAGCCAACAGGTTACTGAAGAAATCAAAAGGGAAATCAAAAAATTCTAGAAACAAATGACAGTGAAAACACAACAACCTATGGGATGCAACAAATGCAGTCCTAAGAGAGAAATTTATAGCAATACAATCCTACCTCAAGAAACAAAAACATCAAATAGACAGCCTAACTTTACACCTAAAACAACTGGAAAAAGAAGAACAAAAAAAAAAAAACCCCAAAACTAGTAGAAAGAAAGAAATCATAAAGATCCAAGCAAAAATAAATGAAAAAGAAATGAAAGAAACAATAATAAAGATTAATAAAACAAAAACCTGGTTCTTTGAGAAGATAAACAAAATTGACAGATATTTAGCCAGGCTTATCAAGAAAAAAAGAGAGAAGACTCAAATCAACATAATTAGAAATGAAAAATGAGAGGTTATAACAGACAATGCAGAAACACAAAGGATTATAAGAGACTACTATGAACAACTATATGTCAATAAAATGGATAACCTGGAAAAAATGGCAGATTCTTAGAAAAGTTCAATCTTCCGAGACTGAGCCAGGAAGAAATAGAAATTATGAACAACCCAATTAGAAGCACTGAAATTGAAGCTGTGATCAAAAATCTCCCAAAAAACAAAAGCCCAGGACCAGATGGATTCACAGCAGAATTCTATCAAACATTTAGAGAAGAGCTTATGCCTATCCTTCTAAAACTCTTTCAAAAAATTTCAGAGGAAGAAACACTTCCAAACTCACTCTGCAAAGCCACCATCACCCTGATACCAAAACCAGACAAAGACAACACAAAAAAAGAAAACTATATGTCAATATCACTGATGAACGTAGATACAAAAATCCTCAAAAATTTTTAGCAAACAGAATTCAGCAACACATCAAAATGCTCATAGACCATGATCAAGTTGGGTTTATCCCAGGAATGCAAGGATTCTTCAATATATGCAAATCAATCAATGTGATACACCATATTAACAAATTGAAAGATAAAAACCATATGATTACTTAAATCAATGCAGAAAAAGCCTTTGACAAAATTCAGCATCCATTTATGATTAAAACTCTTCAAAAAATGGGTGTAGAAGGAACCTACCTCAATGTAGTAAAGGCCATATATGATAAGCCTACAGCAAACATTATTCTCCATGGTGAAAACCTGAAAGGATCCCCCTTAAGATCAGGAAAGAGACAAGGGTGTCCACTGTCACCACTATTATTGAGCATATTTCTGGAAGTCCTAGCTACAGCAATCAGGGAAGAAAAAGAAATAAAAAGAATCCAGATCAGAAAAGAAATAAAGCTCTCACTATTTGCAGATGACATGATACAATACATAGAAAACCCTAAAGATGGTCTCAGAAAATTACTAGAGCTAATCAGTGAATTTAGCAAAGTTGCAGGACACAAGATCAATACACAGAAATCACTTGCTTTTTTATATGCTAGCAATAAAAAATAAGAAAGAGAAATTAAAGAATCAATCTCCTTCACCATTGCAACAAAAATAATTAAATATCTAGGAATAATTTTACCTAAGGAGACAAAAGAACTTTACACAGAAAATTATAGCACACTGATAAAAGAAATCAAAATGACATAATCAGATGTTCCTGGGTAGGAAGAATCAATATTGTTAAAATGACTTTACTACCAAATGCAATCCACAGATTCAATGCAATCCCTATCAAATTACCAATGGCTTTTTTCACAGAAATAGAACAAAAAATTTCACAATTCATATGGAAACACAAAAGACCCTGAATAGCCAAAACAGTCTTGAGAAATAAGAATGGAGCCGGAGGAATCAACCTTCCTAACGTCAGATTATACTACAAAGCTAAAGTCATCAAGACAGTATGGTATGGGCACAAAAACAGAAATATAGACCAGTGGAACAAGATAGAAAGCCCAGAAATAAACCCTTGCACCTGTGAAAGTGAAGTCACTCAGTCATGTCCAACTCTTTGCAATCCCATGGACTGTAGCCTACCAGGTTCCTCTGTTCATGGGATTTTCCAGGCAAGAATACTGGAGTGGGTTGCCATTTCCTTCTCCAGGAGATCTTCCCAACACAGGGATTGAACCCAGGTCTCTAGCATTGTAGGCAGACACTTTTACCATCTGAGCCACCAGGGAAGTCTCCACATGCACCTAAGGGTACCTTATTTTTTGACAAAGGAGCCAAGAATATACAATGGGGCAAAGACAACCTCTTCAATCAGTGGTGCTGGGAAAACTGGACAGCTACATGTAAAAGAATGAAATTAGATCACTTCCTAACATCATACACAAAGATAAACACAAAATGAAGTAAAGATCTAAATGTAAGACCAGAAACTATAAAACTCTTAGAGGAAAGCATAGGCAGAATACTCCATGACATAAATCAAAGCAAGATCCTCTATGATGCACCTCCTTGAGTAACAGAAATAAAAACAAAAGTAAATAAGTGGGACCTGATTAAACCTAAAGGCTTTTGCACAACAAAGGAACCTATAAGCAAGGTGAAAAGACAACCTTCAAAATGGGAGAAAATAATACCAAATGAAACAACTGACAAAGAATTAATTTCCAAAACATACAAGCACCTCATACAACTCAATACCAGAAAAACAAAAAACCCAATCAAAAAGTGGGGGAAAGACCTAAACAGACATTTCTGCAAAGAAAACATACAGATGGCTAACAAACACATGAAAAGATGCTCAACATCACTCAATATTAGAGAAATGCAAAACAAAACCATAATGAGATATCATCTCACACAGGTCAGAATGGTCATCATCAAAAGTCTATAAACAATAAATGCTGGAGAGGGTGTGGAGAAAAGGGAACACTCTTGCACTGTCAGTGGGAATGTAAATTGATATAGCCACTATGGAATATGGTAAGGAGATTCCTTAAAAAACTAGGAAAAAAAACACCATCCGTTCAGTTCAGTTCAGTCACTCAGTCATGTCCAACTCTTTGTGACTCCATGAATTGCAGCACACCAGGCCTCCCTGTTCATCACCAACTCCCGGACTTCACTCAAACTCATGTGCATCAAGTCAGTGATGCCATCAAGCCATCTCATCCTCTGTCATCCCCTTCTGTTCCTGCCCCCAATCTCTTCCAGAATCAAAGGCTTCTCCAATGAGTTAACTCTTCACATAAGGTGGCCAAAAAGTATTGGAGTCTCAGCTTTAGCATCAGTCCTTCCAATGNAATAAGGAGTTCATGATCTGAGCCACAGTCAGCTCCTGGTCTTGTTTTTGTTGACTGTATAGAGCTTCTCCATCTTTGGCTGCAAAGAATATAATCAATCTGATTTCGGTGTTGATCATCTGGTGATGTCCATGTGTAGAGTCTTCTCTTGTGTTGTTGGAAGAGGGTGTTTGCTATGACCAGTGCATTTTCTTGGCAAAACTCTATTAATCTTTGCCCTGCTTCATTCTGCATTTCAAGGCCAAATTTGCCTGTTACTCCAGGTGTTTCTTGACTTCCTACTTTAGCATTCCAGTCCTCTATAATGAAAAGGATATCTTTTTTGGGTGTTAGTACTAAAAGGTCTTGTAGGTCTTCATAGAACCGTTCAACTTCAGCTTCTTCAGTGATACTGGTTGGGGCATAGACTTGGATTACCGTGATATTGAATGGTTTGCCTTGGAGACGAACAGAGATCATTCTGTCGTTTTTGAGATTACATCCAAGTACTGCATTTCAGACTCTTTTGTTGACCATGATGGCTACTCCATTTCTTCTGAGGGATTCCTGTCTGCAGTAGTAGATATAATGATTATCTGAGTTAAATTCGCCCATTCCAGTTCATTTTAGTTCGCTGATTCCTAGAATGTCGACGTTCACTCTTGCCTTCTCTTGTTTGACCACTTCCAATTTGCCTTGATTCATGGACCTGACATGCCAGGTTTCTATGCAATATTACTGTTTACAGCATCAGACCTTGCTTCTACCACCAGTCACATCCACAGCTGGGTATTGTTTCTGCTTTGGTTCCATCCCTCATTCTTTCTGGAGTTATTTCTCCACTGATCTCCAGTAGCATATTGGGCACCTACTGACCTGGGCAGTCCCTCTTTCAGTATCCTATCATTTTACCTTTTCATACTGTTCATGGGATTCTCAAGGCAAGAATCCTGAAATGGTTTGCCATTCCCTTCTCCAGTGGACCACATTCTCTCAGACCTCTCCACCATGACCCGCCTGTCTTGGGTTGCCCGCGGGCATGGCTTAGTTTCATTGAGTTAGACAAGGCTGTGGTCTTAGTGTAATTAGATTGACTAGTTTTCTGTGAATGGTTTCAGTGTGTCTGCCCTCTGATGCCCTCTTGCAACACCTACCATCTTACTTGGGTTTCTCTTATCTTGAGTGTGGGGTATCACTTCACAGCTGCTCCAGCAAAGCACAGCCACTGCTCCTTACCCTGGACGAGGGGTATCTCCTTACCACCCCCGTTCCTGACCTTCAACGTGGGATGGCTCCTCTAGGCCCTCCTGCGCCCCTGTAGCCACCACTCCTTGGACGTGGGGTTGCTCCTCCCAGCCGCTGTCCCTGGCCTCGGGCATGGGGTGGCTCCTCTCTGTCACCGCCCCTGGCCTTGAGCGGGGTAGCTCCTCCCATCCGTTCCTGGGCTGTCACAGCCTGGCACTCTCGGCTGCTGCCCCTGACCTCAGACGTGGTGTAACTCCTCTTGGCCGCCACCCTTTGGGCATGGGGTCACAGCACAGGCGGCTGAGACCAGCGCACTAATCCTACTGTAATAACTTCTTAATAAATGTAATCTGCTTATTCCCTACTGCTTATGTGTAGTCCATTCTTCACACAGTAGCTAGAATAATTTGTTAAAACTATAAATTAGATCATAACACTCTCATGTTTTCAATGTGCCAGTAGCTTCATATAACACTTATTAGAACCTAAATATCTTATCATGACCATTGGGGTAGCCCTTGCCTACTTCCATAGTCTCTACCATTGTGCCTTTAATTTGCTTCCCCTCAATTCCACTGTCTTTCAAGTTAGTTTTTTGAACATACCAATCACAATCTATCCTTAAGGTCTTTGTACTCAGGGTTCCATGAAAAAAAAAAAAAAAAATTTTCTTTCACATAGTGAGTACCTGATATAATACGTATTTATTAGTTCAGTGTTTTTTGTCTCTCTCAGCCTGGTATATACTCTAGTGTATATTCTGAATTACTCACTCTCACCAGTTAATCCACAGCTTCTGAAACAGTAACTGATACACAATAGACACACAATAAGTGGCAGCTGAATGAATGAATGAACAAAAGAGAGGAAGCAATATAGTTCAGGAAAAGCAACAGTTCTAAAGGAAGAAATATATGACCAGAAATTTCATTTGCTACTAGCTTCTGGGGAGACAGAGTTTTATGTTCAGGTCATGCCAAACTGGACAGCCTTGGTAATCATCTCGTATGTTCCAATGAATTACAAGAAGCGCCATGTCTTATAATTTAAATTCATATCCAAGAACTAAGGGACTAACCCTGAGATTAATAGAAAAATGAAAAACCAAATAGATTGACCTATATAAAGTGTAACTTAAATTTAAGCCTCAATAAAATCAAACTAACTCACTAGTAACAGCCTGCTAAAACAAAACTCAACACAATTTAGAGAGAAATAACAAAATTCAGTCTCTTCAACATATCACTTAAAATATCCAATATAAAGCGAATAGCTGCTAGACATGAAAGTACACAGGAAAATGTAATAACACACAGTGCAGAGGAAAATGGTCAATAGATTCAGAGAAATGACCCAGATTTTGGAATCAGCACATGAAACATTAACATAATTTTATTAATTCCATACCTGACCATGGTGCAGTAATGGAGGAGCAGTCATGCCTTATTGCTGTAAACATCTTAAAAAAAAAAAAAAAAAAAAAAAAAACTATCTTAGAAAGCTATTTTCAAACATTAGGAAACAGTCTTTGCAAAACCATGATCCCTAACAGAAAGGGGAAAATGAAGTATCCATAGTCACCCTAGCTTTTTGTCTGAAAACATATTTCAAAGCGTGGTGCAGAGTAATGCAAGTATGGGAATTTCACTAAGTTTTGAGCTGAGAGACTAGAGTTCAAGAAAGGTAAGGTGGTTGAGATCTCAGAGTAATAAAGGTAAGGAGGATAAATAGAAAAAAAGAGGTCTGAAAAACTAGTCAAGATTCCCTTTGAACTGACTGCTGGTTTTTATGTCATTCATGAGGCCAAGAAAAGAGTGACCAAAAAGCGATAAGCTACACGATTTCCACAGAGTGCTGAGAAACTATGTTCTAAACCATCAGAGTGGACATTTCTGGTTTAATTACAAAGAATGCTCAGTAAAAAATTCAGAGAAAAATCATGCCTTAGTAGTAGTGCTAACCCAGCTTTGTTTTAAAAGCTCTGCTAATTTACCATAGCTAAAAATACTTAAAAGAACCAAACTGATTGATATATAACTTAATTCTGTCAGAACAATGGCCAATGTTTTTGAAAGAAGATATTAAATATTATAACTCAGAAATATAATGTTCACAATATGCAATGTCTAATCAAAAATTCCTAACAGTGATTAGCTAAATGTGACCCATAACCAAGGAACATGTCAATAAACAGAAGCAGATGCAGCCATGACAGAGATATAAAATAGAATTAATACTTTTAAAAGACTTACTAAAAAATATGTTGTTGTTGTTTAGTCACAAAGTGATGTCCGACTCTTTTGTGACCCCATGGACTGCCAGCCTCCTCTGTTCATGGACTTTCCTGATAAGAATACTGGAGTGAGTTGTCATTTCCTTCTCCATGGAATCTTCCCAACTCAGGGATTGAACCCACATTTCCTTCATTGGCAGGCAGATTTTCTACCACTGAGCCACCAGGAAAACTCACTAAAAAATATATCCAAGGGCTAAATAATGAGGAGAGAATCAGAAGCTAAAAAATAAGAAATATAATACAAAAATACAATATTTAAAATGAAAAATTAGTTAGATGGGTTAATAGAAACTTTGGAAGAAAAAAAAACAAAAATATATTAATAGAAATGTAAACACTGAAACATATAGAGAATATTGGTCAACATAAAGTGAACAAAGCCTTAATGACAAGAGATCAACATATGTATAATCAGAATCCAAAAAAGAAAGGAGCAAAGATGTGAAACAGTATTAGAAGACTTTCAATGAACTCCAGACAGAACAAAAACAAAGAAAAGCACATAGAGTC
>SJYT01073909.1:0-29231 GCA_006410635.1 Cephalophus harveyi | reverse complement strand
TACTGAAAAAACCATAGCCTTGACTAGATGGATCTTAGTCAGCAAAGTAATGTCTCTGCTTCTTAATATGCTATCAAGGTTGGTCATAACTTTTCTTCCAAGGAGTAAGAGTCTTTTAATTTCATGGCTGCAGTCACCATCTGCAGTGATTTTGGAACCCCAAAAAATAAAGTCTGACACTGTTTCCACTGTTTCCCTATCTATTTCCCATGAAGTGATGGGACCAGATGCCATGATCTTCTTTTTCTGAATGTTGAGCTTTAAGCCATCTTTTTCAGTCTCTTCTTTCACTTTCATCAAGAGGCTTTTTATAAATTAAAAAAAAAAATCAAAACATCCTAAAATTATTTTTTTCAGAAAACAATTATTTTTCCTCTCCTTCCTACTTCATCCCACTATCCACATATGACCACATTCAATTTTTTGAGTATTTACTCAGATACTCACATCCATATTTCTAAATAATAAATCAATATGGTTGTGAGGCTGTCAGAAGAGAATTGTGTATTTTATTGAGAAATGGTAGCAGTTAGAAGATAATTTTTTGGTGGAAATTATGAAGATGATCTCACAAAGCAGTAGTCACAGCAGGATGCTCCCAGGGGGAAATGTGACCCTCTAGTTTCTAGGACACAGAGCTGCCTGTGATATTATCCTTGACAAGTGAAGAGTCCACCAGGAGGCACAGGGATACTTTTATCTCCTTCTGGAAGCATACTGTCCATCAATATACAAGGAAAGAGTCACCATGAAAAGTGTGGATTCAAATCTCTGTGTTCAGGTAGAGCTTATACTGGGAGTAGGAAAGGTTCAGTTCAGTTCAGTTGCTCAGAAGTGTCCAACTTTTTGCGACCCCATGAACTGCAGCACGCCAGGCCTTCCTGTCCATCACCAACTCCCAGAATCCACCCAAACCCATGTCCATTGAATCGGTGATGCTATCTAACCACCTCATTCTCTGTCGTCCCCTTATCCTCCTGCCTTCAGTCTTTCCCAACATAAGGGTCTTTTCAAATGAGTCAGTTCTTCACATCAGGCAGCCAAAATATTGGAGTTTCAGCTTCAGCATCAGTCCTTCCAATGAATATTCAGGACTGATTTCCTTTAGGATGGGCTGGATGGATCTCCTTGCATTCCAAGGGACTCTCAAGAGTCTTCTCCAACACCACACTTCAAAAGCATCAATTCTATGAAACTCAGCTTTCTTTATAGTCCAGCTCTCACATCCATACATGAACACTGGAAAAAACATAGCCTTGACTAGACAGATCTTTGTTGGCAAAGTAATGTCTCTGCTTTTTAATATGCTGTCTAGGTTGGTCATAACTTTCCCCCCAAGGAGTAAGCACCTTCTAATTTCATGACTGCAATCACCATCTGCAGTGATTTTGGAGCCCAGAAAAATAAAGTCAGCCATTGTTTCCACTGTTTCCCCATCTATTTGCCATGAAGTGATGGGACCAGATGCCATGATCTTCATTTTCTTAACGTTGAGCTTTAAGCCAACTTTTTCACTCTCTTCTTTCACTTTCATCAAGAGGCTCTTTAGTTCTTCTTCACTTTCTGCCATAAGGGTGGTGTCATCTGCATATCTGAGGTTATTCATATTTCTTTCAGCAATCTTGATTCCAGGTTGTGCTTCCTCAGCCCAGCATTTCTCATGATATATTCTGCATATAAGTTAAATAAGCAGGGTGACAATATACAACCTTGACGTACTCCTTTTCCTTTTGGAACTAGTCTGTTGTTCCATGTCCAGTTCTAACTCTTGCTTCCTGACCTGCATACAGGTTTCTCAAAAGGCAGGTCAGGTGGTCTGGTACTCCCATTTCTTTCAGAATTTTCCACAGTTTATTGTGATCCACACAGTCAAAGGCTTTGGCATAGTCAATCAAGCAGAAATAGATATTTGTCTGGAGCATTGTTGCTTTTTCAATGATCCAGCAGATGTTGGCAATTTGATCTCTGGTTCCTCTGCCTTTTCTAAAACCAGCTTGAACATCTAGAAGTTCACAGTTCAAGTAATGCTGAAGCCTGGTTTGGAGAATTTTGAGCATTACTTTACTAGCGTGTGAGATGAGTGCAATTGTGTGGTAGTTTGAGCATTTTTTGGCATTGCTTTTCTTTGGGATTGGAATGAAAACTGACCTTTTCCAGTCTTGTGGCCAAATTTGCTGACATATTGAGTGCAGCACTTACACAGAATCATCTTTCAGGATTTGAAATAGCGCAACTGGAATTCCGTCACCTCCACTAGCTTTGATTCTCTACAGAGAATGTGATGGCCAACTGTTTGTTGATCAGTGGCCTTCAAATGGCAATTTCAGTAAGACTATAGGAAAAGGAACTCCTATCCTTCTTGATATTTATCCACCTTGCTATTGGTTTTCTGGAGTTGTATGGGGAAAAATACATTAGGAAAACCTACTAATCAATAGGCAGAATGTTACTCAGAGCTTTAGTTTCTAATAGAGGCCCTCAAATTTCCTTCCTCTAATGCCAAGGTGTAAGTTCCCACCATTTAGTTTCATAAAGGAAAATAAGATCAAATCTAGAAACAAAGGAAACAAAGATTGGAAAAGCAAGGACTCCTTTACATATCTATTCAAACCATTTTTTAGTTTTCAGCCCCTGTCTCATTCCTACCCCTCTATGGTACCAGCAGTCCCCAAGTCTTTAATTCCTATCTCTCCATGAATTCCAGAGGAGAAATTGATGATCTCCTCATTGATGCTTCTTTCATAAGTGCTTGTGTCAGATTCTCTGCTGAGTCGTTCACCTGTCTTCTACTTGTTTTTATGTATAGTGCATATTACAGAGGCTCCTTTTTTTCATCAAATGTGAAACGTCTGTTTCTTATTTTTTTAAGGCATAGTAGAGTGCCTCTGGAGAGAAGAGTTGTGGCACAGTATGACATGATTTATAAAAAGTGTATATTTGGTCTTTGTCCCCATTTCTGGCTCTGAGCTCCTAAAACCCTTGAGATTTCCTTGATGAGTGCATAAGGCATTAGGGTGTCTTTTGTTATGTGAATGATATGACTTTTGGAAAACACCTAGGATGAGGGCTGGTTGCCGGCAGAACCAGTGCTTAACGTGTTGGAACTTTCAGTCTCATTGCTCATGATCTTCAGGGAAGGGAGAGGGGCCAGAGGTTGAATCAATCATATATTTAAGAAAGTGCTTACCAGTGGCTCAGACTATAAAGAACCTACCTGCAATGCAGGACACCCAGGTTCAATCCCTGGGTTAAGAAGATCTCCTGGAGAAAAGAATGGCTATCCACTCCAGTATTCTTGCCCAGAGAATTCCATGGACAAAGAGCCTTTCAGGCTACAGTTTATGGGGTCACAAAAAGTAGGACATGACTGAGTGACTAACACACACACACAAAAACGTAAGAAACCATCATAAAAAACCCAAAAGGAGACTGTTGGAGAGCTTCTGGGTTGGTAAACTGGAGATTTGGAAGAGTGGTGTGCTTAGAGTAGGTTTTACCATATCTTGCCCTATGCATCTCTTCCATTTGGTTGTTCCTAAATTATATCATTTTATAGTCATCTCCAAAAGGTTTCCCTGGTGGCTCAGCTGGTAAAGAATCTGCCTGCGATGCAGGAGAACCCTGTTCGATCCCTAGGTTGGGAAGATCCCTTGGAGAAGGGAAAGGCTGCCTACTTCAGTATTCTGGCCTGGAGAATTCCATGGACTCTATAGTCCATGGGGTCCCAAAGAGTTGGACATGACTGAATGACTTTCACTTCACTTCACTTCAGTGATCTCAAAAGTAAACATTTCTGTAAGTTCTGTTAGCTGTTTTAAAAAATTAATCAAGCCCAATGAGGGGGTCTTGAAACCTCCAATCTATGTTTGAGTGGTTAGAACCCCAGATCAATGTGGGCTTGACTTTGGTATTCTAAGTGGAGAGGGAACAGTCTTGTCGGACTGAGCCCTTAACCTGTGCAATCTAACACTCATCTCCAGATAGTGTTAGAATTTGATTCAATTTTAGAACAACCATCTGCTGTCTGATAATTGCTTGGTGAATGGTTTAGGAAGCCACACCATACCATCACTGACTGGAACTTTTGAGCAGAACCCTTTATAGTGGCTTTGCTGGTGGCTCAGACAGTAAAGAATCTGCTTGCAATTCAGGAGGTCTCAGTTTGATCCTTTGGTTGGAAAGACCCCCTTGAGGAAAGAATGGGAACCCACTCCAGTACAATGTCACTTTTTACAATACTATCTGAATTCAGAAATTAACACAGCCATACTTAAATATGCAGATGCTGACTCCAAGATGCCCATCTAAACATAGTGGATATAATACTCTAGCATTCTGGGCATCTGGTTTTTAGAATCCTTGAAGTTAATTAGTTAGTTTATTTATTTTTTCATGGCCACAAACTAATAAGGGCACTAGGTAAGAAACTCCAAATTAAAATCTCTTCTTTTCTGCCTCTTTTAATTATCCTTGCTAAATGATGTAGGATACAGATTTTTATAATGAGGCTGAACTGATAATAGGTGAAAAAAATAAAGTTTTGATTAAAATACAAATAATACATTATTAAAGAAAAAAATGCTTACTCCATTTAGCTGGGGTTTTGAAAATCACATTGTCTGTCCCTATTGTGCCAGTAGGCATGATGAGTTCAATAAAGTTTCCTTAGGTTCTTCAAGATTAATTGGTTTCTGTCTTCTCTTGAAAACCCCCAGGGTGACCTCAGCCACTAATGAAGAAGAGACTCCAGAGACTATCAGCAATGTATTCATAAGAAATCTTGCTCATTAAGGCTGTGAAAAAGGGTGGAAAGGTGCTTATAGAAGACAAGGAAGAAATCAGGATAAAATAAATAAAATAAAATATAAAATGAATATTTTATTATGTGTAAAAAGAATCAGAGGAAATATACCAACATACAACTCAATGGACTTGAATCTGAGCAAACTCTGGGAGATAGTGAAAGACAGGGGAGACTGGTGTGCTGCAGTCCATGGGGTTACAAAGAACTGGACACAGCTTAGCCACTGAACAACAACCACAGAAAGTCAGTGATTATATTTTGGTGACTCCAAATCATTTTTAGCCATTCTACTTTTATGTATTTTTTAAAATAAATTTAATTTCAAATGTAATGATACTTAATATACATGACTTTTAACATGCACATTATTTTTAAAAAAGCCTTGGTTTTATGATGCATTTTGAAGAGTGACACAAATGCAACTTTCACTCTACTGTTTCCTCCTAGTGTCTTTAATTGAAATTATGTTTTGCTTCTTTTAAAATCTACAAAATTTGTTTTATTACAGCCTCAGTGTCACTTATCACATACTGCCTTGTATTTTAATCAGATGGCTGCTGTTTTCTTCTTTTTCCACTTAAAAGTCAATATTTAGTAGTAGGTGTCTTAGTTACATTCCCCATGGTTCCAAGCAGAGCATTTAGCACAGAGTGGTTACTCATACACATGTATAGATGAGTGAGTGAACTGACTTTCCAGACTCTGAAGTCTTTGTGAAGTTGCTGGATACTCTATGAGCACATTGCCCTTCTGATTTGTCTTCCAAAGCATCAGGCTGTGAAACCTTCTATTTCCAAAACTCACCATATTTATTACACTCTGAAGATATTTTTTCCCCCGTTTGCTTTTATCAAATGTTTATCTTTTTTTTTTAATCCATGTCTGTTGCCATAGCAGCAGCCATTAGACCAAGCTGAGAAAAATCCTAAGAACTCTTACATACACAGGCTTGTTATTACAGTGGTATCAGCTTGTTTACGGTGCCAAATGAGTGTTTTTACATGTCCTGAACTGCCCCTTTCTTCAAGGCCAAATGCCTTACTGCCTTCATAAAGATGCATGTCTTCTAAAGCTGTAAATGTACAGTGAAGTAGCAAGATACATGTAGCACCTGCTAAATTTCTGAGTGCATTTGTTTCAATCCTTTTAGACAACATAATAACCATAGTTTTTCTTTTTCATTAACTGCACAAGTTCTTTCCTTTATTTAAACCCTATGCATGTGAAAGGTAGCTGCTTCTACATCTTCCAAGAGGAAAATAGTCATGAAGTGCATAATGCTCAAAGTCCTCTGGACTGACCTCTCACACTTCCCAAAAAGAGCTGTTCTCTTTATAACCAGATATATACACAGCTGATTGGTGGCTCAGAGGTTAAAGTGTCTGCCTCTAATGCAGGAGACCTGGGTTCAATCCCTGGGTCGGGAAGATCCCCTGGAGAAGGAAATGGCAACCCACTCCAGTATTCTTGCCTGGAGAATCCCAAGGACAGAGGAGCCTGGTGGGCTACAGTCCATGGGGTCGCAGAGAGTCGGACACGACTGAGCGACTTCACTTATACTGACCGTTTCCTTTCAATTTTCCTGAGAAAGCGGTGCTGTAGCCTTCCTGATATGCTATCTCTGTGATCTTTTCCTAATGCCTTTCACTTTGTATTTTTCTTTCTTGTTTAGCCTATTGAAAATGGGAGATTTTTAGGAGTTAAGAGTCAAGGATCGTAAGGTGTTCTGTAATAGAAAGAACCTCAGGGAATATCTATTGCAACATTTTCATTTTATTCGGTAGAAATTGTGACACAGAGGGGGAAAGTTAACTTTCAAAGGCCACATGGTGAATTAAAGGTGTATTGTGGTATCACTACAATGATGTGGTTTTTAATTCAGAGTTTATTCTATTTCACTCCATATGACCCAACATCAACATGGGTTTCAAACAAAGAAATTGAGTCTGCTTTAAATAAAACAATAGTAACACAACCTTCAGTATTAAGGAGATATGAGAGTTGGTCATGAGCAATGTAGGGTGGGTACGGTCTTGGGGAAAATTATATCAAATTCCACACAGTTCTAAAAGGCATCATATTCTTTTGTGTATTTTGGTATTTCCTGAGATGTCTCTTTCCTTTTGTACTACCATCTACTGTTCCTTGTCATTTAAGCATCAACTCAAAGTTCAATATCTCCTTGTGAGAGTGGTTGGGCCCTCCATATCCATCTGGGGTCCTTTTCCTGTAAGCTTCTCTATGGTAGCACTTATTCATCACACTACTTTATTCATTCATTTCATACATTCATTTTTATTAAGTATTTATTGAGAACCTACCATATTCTCCCCAGAGTTGAGGGTGCTGTTGACACTATGATTATTGTCGCTATTTAGTCACTTAGTCATGTAATCTTTGTGACCCTATGGACTATAGCCTGCCAGGCTCCTCTGTCCATAGGATTTCCCAGACAAGAATACTGGAGTGGGTTGCCATTTCCTTCTCCAGGGACCTTCCCAACACAGGCATTGAACCCACATCTCCTGCACTGGCAAGCAGAGTCTTTACTACTGAGCCACCAGCCAAGCCCAGATACTATGATACCATGATGATTAAAGAAGAAAAAGAAATCATTGTACTCAAAGAAATGTCTGTTTAGTTGGAAAGTTCATAGCACATATTGATCACTTTTTGACATTAGATTGTTAGATTTCTGAGGCCAGGAATTGAGCTTTTTTAATATAAATTTATTTTAATTGGAGGTCAATTACTTTACAATATTGTATTGGTTTTGCCATACATCAACATGAACCCACCACAGATATACACGTGTTCCCCATCCTGGACCCCGCTCCCTCTTCCTCCCCATACCATCCCTCTGGGTCGTCTCAGTGCACCAGCGCCAAGCATCCAGTATCATGCATTGAACCTGGACTGGTGATTTGTTTCTGCCTTTATGACCCAGCAATCCCACTGCTGGGCATACACACCGAGGAAACCAGAATTGAAAGAGACACATGTACCCCAATGTTCATTGCAGCACTGTTTATAATAGCCAGGACATGGAAACAAACTAGATGTCCATCAGCAGATGAATGGATAAGGAATTGAGCTTTATGTATGATTATATTCTCAAAGTATAGTGTAGTGCTTAAACTCTAATAAATATCTATTGACAGAACCAAAGACTAAATAAACTAGGTATACAATGTAAGTACCACAAAATGCAGAGAAATTATCAATACTAAAGTATTCTTAGATCAATCCATTGGCCATTTGAGACTACAGCTTGATATTAAAAGCACAGGTAGTATTGGAAAGGAAATCGAGAGGGAAGGAAGACTCAAGGCAAAGGAAAAAACATGAAAATGCCACAAAGTGGAGGTGATATTTATGATTACAGCTGACAACAGTATTGCTGTTAGGGAGACAACACAGAGTTGCATAAACACCTTTGAGGAGAAATTTTAATACTTACCTTAGTAGGTCTTTTATGTAAATTGTTTTATGTGCAATAACAAAGTGCCTTGTTTAGGAACTATTAGCCAAAGATAAAGTGTATTTTAAAAAAACAGTATTTTAAGATGTGCCTTGTGAAGGGGTGGTACATTTGGTTTTTCTATTTACATATTCAAACTGGGGGTGGGCAATCTACTGACAGATTATTTAGTGGGCAGGTATTACATGTGAATTGTTTATCTAGAATTTTGGAACTTTTGGTACTGATCATCTGTTTGTTCTTCCTCCAAATTCATTTTAACCAGTAGTTACAATTTAGGAGAGAATTGTAACCATAGTCCATCACCAAAAGAACATGAAATCAATTGACCTCCCAGGGAAAGAAATCAGACTAGATAGTTGATGGATGGATAAATGCATAAGAAAAAAATGATATAAAATCATAAAAAAATAAGAAAAATTCAATAGTTTTGTTAGGTAGAATGATGCTTATTTTTATTTTTTTCTATTCATCTTTTTTTCTCTTTCTAACTCACAGAATGAATATAAAAGAGGAACCTCAATATGACAAAAAATTCCTCAGATCTTCATAAAGCCAAGGGCCATAAACATAGTCAAGATCGTATACCATTTCCTCCTTATATGTTCTCATTATATATCCATTCGATCTTTTCCTTCGGCAAGGTCTAGGAATGCACATGATTGAATATTTGAAACAAGAGAGGATTGTTATTTTGCACTGCTTCACAGAATCCTTCTACTATGACTGAATTATTATCACAGTTTATGTTTAAAAATCACACAAAAATACAGACACACTTACATCAAAGCAGCCATCATTAGCAATTCAAGAAATAATTTCATACTTCACCATGTAATATTTAAAAGAAATTCAATATAGTCATTTTACATGTTTCCAGGGAGAAGTGCCTTTGAAATTGCATGCTGGAGCAATACATAATATATAGACAACTGAATTGGACCCCAAAAACTCATTTATGAGAAAAATGCTTCAAATCTGGGAAAAAATTAATTTATCTAAATTGTGCAGCTTTATTAAAAACCCTCAAACTTCAATGCAAATATCTGAGAGTGAAAAAGTAGAATAATGTTTCTTCTAAAAATGGTAATTTTAAACAAAAAAATTATTCACATAGGACTAATAACTTTAGAAGAAAACCCTAGCTTAATGCAGCTTCAATTATGGGAATAGTGCCAAATGGCTTTGCTTAGAATTTCACTTTTTACATTTATCCTTTCAAGAACAAAACAAGTGAAAGCAGATCCTTAACCCTAGTGAGGATCAATTACAATAAACTGGATTTAAAATAAATTTTACATGTTTTAATTCTTCATAATTCTTTTTTAATGAATGGTACATTGAAATCAATTACCAAAACATAGCTGGAGCAAAACCTTGATTTTTTTCTGGAGTGAATTTTCTACTTGATTATTTATTTGTGGAAATTTATTAATCTTTCAAGCTATCACCTCTTTAGGTAATGATGACTTTGAAAATAAAAATTATTTAGTCTACACTTAATATAATTTAGCAGTGACCTAAATCTAAAAGAGTCATATTCTGTTTTCTTGCCATTTTCCCCGTTTTATTGAGATATAATTGACATAGAACAATGGGTACATTTAGAGTGTAAAGCATAATGATTTGACTTGCATATATTAAGCAATAATTATTGCAATTAATTTAGTAAGTATTCATAATCTTATACAGATACAAAAATTTTTTGCCTTGTGATGAGAATTCAGGATCTGCTTTCTTAAAGATTTTCACATATATCATAGACCAATGTTAACTATAGTTATCAAGTTGTACATGATATCCCTAGTACTTATTTATCTTATAATTGAAAGTTTGTACTTCTTGACCAGTCTTATCTAATTCCCCCACTCCCTACCATCTTCAATGTTTAATTTAGGTCACTTGTGTATATTGTCACCCTGCTTATTTAACTTCTATGTGGAGTACATCATGAGAAAGGCTGGGCTGTATGAAGCAAAAGCTGGAGTCAAGATTGCTGTGAGAAATATCAATAATGTCAGATATGTAGATGACACCAGCCTTATGGCAGAAAGTGAAGAAGAACTAAACAGCCTCTTGACGAAAGTTAAAGAGGAGAGTGAAAAAGTTGGCTTAAGGCTCAACATTCAGAAAACTAAGATCATGATATCTGGTCTCATCACTTCATGGCAAATAGATGGGGAAACAGTGGAAACAGTGTCAGACTTTATTTTGGGGGGCTCCAAAATCACTGCAGTTGGTGATCGCAGCCATGAAATTAAAAGACGCTTACTCCTTGAAAGGAAAGTTATGACCTACCTAGATAGCATATTCAAAAACAGAGACATTACTTTGCCAACAAAGGTCTATCTAGTCAAGGCTATGTTTTTCTAGTGGTCATGTATGGATGTGAGAGTTGAACTATAGAGAAAGCTGAGCACCAAAGAATTGATGCTTTTGAACTGTGGTGTTGGAGAAGACTCTTGAGAGTTCTTTGGAATGCAAGGAGATCCAACCAGTCCATCCTAAAGGAGATCAGTCCTGAGTGCTCATTCGAAGGACTGATGTTGAAGCTGAAACACCAATACTTTGGCCACCTGATGTGAAGAGCTGACTCATTTGAAAAGGCCCTGATGCTGGAAAAGATTGAAGACAGGAGGAGAAGTGGACGACAGAGGATGAGATGGTTAGATGGTACCACTGACTCAGTGGGCATGAGTTTGGGTAAACTCCTGGAGTTGGTGATGGACAGGGAGACCTGGTGTGCTGCAGTTCATGGGGTCGCAAAGAGTTGGACATGACTGAGCAACTGAACTGAACTGAACTGTGTATAAAAATTAGGCCACTGTAAATTCATGAAATTTTTCATAAGAAAATATCAAAAGTCTCCAGGGGATAGCTATTTTATGAGAAAATACAGGCTTTCTAAAATAATTTGCCAGCATGTACTTTGTTTGAATATACATAACAACATCATACAATGATTTGTTAGTTATTTTTCTAGGATTTTCGCCTTCCAATTTTTATTTGTTTTATAGATTAAAACATTTTTTCAGCAAGTCAGTGTTTTTGCCGGCCTTACTCAGCACTGCCTACAGATCTCACCAAACTTTACCAGCACTGGTCTAAGACACATTGTACCTGCTGGCAACAAGCCTCATGAAACATGAAAGTGAGTGTTAAATAACAGTCATGTCCAACTCTTTGTGACCCCATGGACTATAGCCTTCGAGACTCCTCCGTCCATGGAATTCTTCAGGCAAGAATACGTGAAACATAAGGATTATAGAATTGTAGAGCTTAAAGACTGCACAGATATTTGTTGAGTGCAAGCCCCTTCTTTTACATATTTATTTATTTAATAACCATTTGTTGAGGTCATGATATATTTCCAATGATAAGCTAGGTACTGTGGATATGATAACATATCATCACAATTATGCCATATAATATTTATGGAGAGCTTCCTTTTTACTACATGATGTTTCAATGCTTTACATGTTTTTTCCTTTCAACAACCATAACTAGCCTACTCAGTAGTGCTCCTATTATCTCTAGAGATCACAGATAGGCAAACTGTGACCTGTGGCCTATTGTTGTAGGGCCAGGAGCAACAGTTTTCAACACTGTAAACAAAGAGAGAGAATAAAGAGACAGAAAAGAACAAAATGCTACCAAAAAATGTATTAGGCTTTGCAAAACCTAAAGCATTTACCATCTGGCCCTATATAGAGAACTTTTACTGAGTCTTATCATAGATAAGGCAACTGAGCCAAAGGAAATTCATTGTATCCAGGCCATCTGTCTCTGGGAAAGAAAACTGTTTCTTTTCTTGTTTTTTAAAAAATTTTATTTTGTATTGGAATATAGTTAACAATGCTGTGTTTATTTCAGATATACAGCAAAGTGATTCAGTTTTACATAGAGAGTATTTCAGTTCAGATCAGTTCAGTCACTTAGTCGTGTCTGACTCTTTGGGACCCCAAGGACTGCAGTACAGCAGGCCTCCCTGTCCAACATCAACTCCCTGAGTTTACTCAAACTCATGTCCATTGAGCCGGTGATGTCATCCAACCGTCTCATCTTCTGTCGTCCTCTTCTCCTCCTGCCTTGAATCTTTCCTAGCATCGGGTCTTTTCAAATGATTCAGCTCTTCTCATTAGGTGGCCAAAGTATTGGAGTTTCAGCCTCAGCATCAGTCCTTCCAATGAATATTCAGGACTGATTTCCTTTAGGATGGACTGGATGGATCTCCTTGCATTCCAAAGGACTCTCAAGAGTCTTCTCCAACATCACAGTTCAAAAGCATTAATTCTTTGGCACTCAGCTTTCTTTATACTCCAACTCTCACATCCATACATGACTACTGGAAAAACCATAATCTTGTCTAGATGGACCTTTGTTGGAAAAGGAATGTCTCTACTTTTTAATATGCTGTCTAGGTTGGTCATAACTTTTCTTCCAAGGAGTAAGCATCCTTTAATTTCATGTTTGCAGTCACCACCTACAGTGGTTTTGGAGCTCTAAAAAATAAAGTCTGTCACTGTTTCCACCATTTCCCCATCTATTTGCCAAGAAGTGGTGGGACCAGATGCCATGATTTTAGTTTTCTGAATGTTGAGTTTTAAGCCAACATTTTCACTCTCCTCTTTCACTTACTTCAAGAGGCTCTAGTTCTTCTTTGCTCTCTGCCATAAGGGTGGTGTCATCTGCATATCTGAGGTTATTCATATTTCTCTCAGCAATCTTGATTCCAGCTTGTGCTTCCTCCAGCCCAGCATTTCTCATGATGTACTCTGCATATAAGTTAAATAAGCAGGGTGGCAATATACAGCCTTGATGCACTTTTTTCCCAATTTGGCACCAGTCTGTTGTTCCATGTGCAGTTCTAACCGTTGCTTCCTAACCTGTATACAGATTTCTCAAGAAGCAGATCAGGTGGTCTGGTATTCACACATCTTTAAGAATTTTCCATGTTGTGATGAAAAACTGTTGTCATCCNTTTTTTCCCAATTTGGCACCAGTCTGTTGTTCCATGTGCAGTTCTAACCGTTGCTTCCTAACCTGTATACAGATTTCTCAAGAAGCAGATCAGGTGGTCTGGTATTCACACATCTTTAAGAATTTTCCATGTTGTGATGAAAAACTGTTGTCATCCACACAGTCAAAGGCTTTGGCATAGTTAACAAAGCAGTAGATGTTTTTCTGGAACTCTTGCTTTTTTGATGATCCAACTGATGTTGGCAATTTGATCTCTGGTTCCTCCACCTTTTCTAAATCCAGCTTGAACATCTGGAAGTTCATGGTTAACATAGTGTTGAAACCTGGGTTGGAGAATTTTGAGCATTACTTTTCTTGCCTGTGTTCAGTTCAGTTCAGTTCAGTTCAGTCGCTTAGTCATTTCCGACTTTTTGCGACCCCATGAATGGCAGCACGCCAGGCCTCCCTGTCCATCACCAACACCCGGAGTTCACTCAGACTCAAGTCCATCGAGTTGGTGATGCCATCCAGCCATCTCATCCTCGGTCGTCCCCTTCTCCTCCGGCCCCCAATCCCTCCCAGCATCACAGTCTTTTCCAGTGAGTCAACTCTTCGCATGAGGTGGCCAAAGTACTGGAGTTTCAGCTTTAGCATCATTCCTTCCAAAGAAATCCCAGGGCCGATCTCCTTCAGAATGGACTGGTTGGATCTCCTTGCAGTCCAAGGGACTCTCAAGAGTCTTCTACAACAGCACAGCTCAAAAGCATCAATTCTTCGGTGCTCAGCCCTCTTCACAGTCCAACTCTCACATCTATACATGACCACAGGAAAAACCATAGCCTTGACTAGACGGACCTTAGTCGACAAAGTAATGTCTCTGCTTTTTTACAAATAAATGTATTTACAAAACAGAAAGGTTCAAAGACTTAGAGAATTAATTTATGGTCAACAGGGGAAAGGGAAGGGGGAAGGGATAGTTATGGAGTGTGGGATTGACATGTACATTTGCTGTATTTAAAATGTATAACTAATAAGGTCATATTGTATAGCACAGGTACTCTGGTCAATATTTTGTAACAATCTAATGGAAAAGTGTTTGAAGAAGAATAGGAACAGGCATGTGTATAACTGAATTACATTGCTGTACACCTGGAGCTATCACAGCACTGTTTAACTATGTGCTGTGCTGTGCTTAGTCACTCAGTCAAGTCCAACTCTTTGCTATACTCCAATATAAAGTAAAGAGTTAAAAAAAGATGTACATGGAGTTATAGTCAATAGGATTTATTGACATATTGAATGTGGGAAGTGATCAAAAAAGAGCAGTAGAGGATCATCTCAATATTTTTCTCTGTCCAACTGAATAAATGCCACTCTTTTCAATAGATGGAATGAGATGAGGGATAGAAATCTAGAATTGTCCTTAAGGGGTGATAAGTTTGGAGATGTTTATAGACTTCCAGATGGTGATATCTTGAAATTAGAGTTGTGTAGACATCAGTATCTGAGACAGAAGTAAGACTCAGTTTGGTATTAAACACATCATCAATTAAGAATATTAGTAGTTTGAAAGCCCAAAGTTTGGCTGAAATCACCTAAGAAGAGAAGTACATGGTGATAATGGACCAGGACTATTGATTGCAAGTGTTTTGAGGTGTTCATGATGCAGAGACTAAACCCCTATGGCAACCAACTTTTATCACAGATGATTGCTACAGATGACACAAAACAAAAACAAACAAAACACCATCAACAGAAAGAAGAGAGGGTTTATGAATCATAGAACAATTATGTCACACTGCCAGTGGACTGAAAATGCCATCTGTGTATTCCAAGGGCAGAATTCAGATCAATATAAAAAAAGCAAACAAGCACAACACTAGTGATTAAAATCAGCAACAACTAACACAAACAAACAAATTAAAAATATAAGATCGCATCCTAACAGTTGATGATTTGCTATTCATCTGGAGGAAGAGAAAGCTGACCTTTTCAGTTCTGTCTCAGTAAACATTACTAATGTGCATTTCATTTGTATTACACATTCCTCGAGGTTAGTCATTAGGGTATATGAATGGCAATACTCGCAGAACTCAAACAAGCAAAGATGAAAAAGATCATAAAAAAAAAAAAAAAGCATTCCAGAAAGAGGAAAATACAAGACAATGGGAATCTGATTTGACAGGCAAATATTCCTTAAGTTACTGATAAATTGCTCATTAATCCAACAGTTTGTGTCATTGCATCAAAATTTAGTAAGTCATAGTTCTCTTAAAAGGATGCTGAAATGAAGTACATTATATCATTAAAATGTCATATGTTTCTTTATCTGGGAATCTTTGCAAAAGAGAGGATATGAACAATGCTGGAATGTCAGAGGAATTGACCTAAGTGTATCATAACAATAATTCTGAAGAAAGTTCTCCATGAAACTTACAGGAGAATTGACCCCAGGTTCTTTATGTTTTTGGCAGTCCAGTGTGCCCTAGAGGAATTAATAGGCAAAGTTGAGCTTAAATCACAGTTCTTTTGACAAGTAACTTTACAGCTCTGAACTTTACCCATATGTACAATAAGTTTTATTACATTATCTTTATGAAATATAATGTGTTAAATTGTAAAATATATTTAAAGTCTCTAGCTAAGTGCTTGACAGTACAGATACAAAATTTCTTACAAAGCAATTACAAAATTCAAGACTCTAAAAAACAGAAACTTGGGGTTCAATTTGTTTTTAGTTGCTAATTTAGTGGCAAAACCTGACTTGACATGAACTTCTTTGGCCCACAAACCTGATCTCAGATGACGTGCTGCTGCTGCTGCTGCTGCTAAGTCGCTTCAGTCATGTCCAACTCTGTGCGACTCCATAGAAGGCAGCCCACCAGGCTTCCCCATACCTGGGATTCTGTGGGCAAGAACATTGGAGTGGGTTGCCATTTCCTTCACCAATGCATGAAAGTGAAAAGAGAAAGTGAAGTCGCTCAGTCATGTCTGACTCTTAGCGACCCCACGGACTGCAACCTACCAGGCTCCTCCGTCCATGGGATTTTCCAGGCAAGAGTACTAGAGTAGGGTGTCATTGCCTTCTCCACAGATGATGTGAAGTTAATTATACTGTTTATACCACTAAATGTGAATGATCATGCTTTCACTAGAGAAATACTGTGTTTGATTTTAGGGTGGAAGTGGGTATATAAAATTCAGGGTAGCAATATATTACCATTCTGAAATCCAGGGGCTTCTGATAAGGACTGTGGATCTTTACAAGGCAGCCCAAACAATTGTAGAAATTGCAAGCAGGCAACTAGTATATCATCTGTCCTTGTTTCTGATTTTCTGTTTCACACATTATCTGACTAGAGTGACAAGAACTCTGTGGAAAAGGGAGTTCAGCTCAGCTGTTGACCACACATTTGAGTTAGGCCTGGAAGCACAGAGTGTATAATAATAGCAGAGAAAAGAGAAGCTCTTGGCTCAGTAGAAGAATAGAATAATGCATGTTTTACTTAACTGAGTGGTAGTTAAATTCATTGCTTTAATATTTAGATATAATGGAAGGTGGGCTGTACTTGTACTTTTGGCCCAGACTCTGCAAATATTAGGATTGGGTTTGAGCAGTGACTAAATGTATTACCCTGCATCAGTTACGAAGTATGTTATCACTAAAAAAGAGACTGTGAGTGTGGTGATGCTGTGACACTTTAGTGTTTGTTTCCTTTAATGTCATTCCGTGATGACTATCAACTTTAGATTTAATGTATTTGGAAAGTACAATAAATGGTATTCTTCTAATACAAGTGACTTTCATGCTGAAAATAACAAATAATAATAAACCTTATTCTTTTGGAAATGATGCCTGGAGCTATTGCAGCCATTTTGACTGTACATGCCAAAGCTGGATAATGAATTCAAACATTCTGAGAATGGTATAGTACATTATAAACAAAACCTATATCTTTAATGAAGTCAATCAACTCAAGCTGTCTACCACACAAACTCATTTAAGTCATTGTTAATGTATTACTAACAATCGAATTAAAAGAGAATGGGTATTTTTGACTTAAAGAATATCCTGAAATAGTAGGCTCTATCTTTTGGAAATGTTCAAGCAAAGATTGGTGGACTATATCTTCAGAATGTCTTAGAAACGATTAATATATTAAGGAAGATATTCACTAAAACAACTCTAAGATTCTGTACTCAAATGAAAACATGTTTTGTCATGGTTATTTAGTTTTCTTTTTTTTAGAAAAAATATGATGTATATAAATGTAATCAACATCTCAGTAAATAATCTGTACTCAATTCTTTGTTGTGGCATTCTGGCAATTATCACTTTTACTATAAGAAAAATAATTATTTCATTTTCAGAATGAAATGGTTGTTTTTTAATAAAATTAAAATGACCAGTTCTTTAAAGTGGTTGATCAAGCTACTCTATCTAAGCAGAATAGATGAATCTGTTCTAATTAATTGATTTCAAAACCTCAACATGTATCCTAGGTCTGGGTATTTAGTAGATGCTCAATGAGTTTTTATTGAAGTGAATTTGGTTTCAGTTCTAACCCTCCTCCAAGTATTCTGACAAGTAACCAATTATTTTTGCTTTTTCCTTTCAAATATCCAATTTTATTTACACTATTGCTCACAATATTAACATAATGTGATATTCAGTTCAGTTCAATAACTCAGTCATGTCCGACTCTTTGCAACCCTATGGAATGCAGTACACCAGGCCTCCCTGACCATCACCAACTTCAGGAGTATATTCAAACTCATGTCCATTAAGTTGGTAATGCCATCCAGCCATCTCATCCTCTGTTGTCCCCTCTCCTCCCTCCTTCAATCCCTCCCAGCATCAGAGTCTTTTCCAATGAGTCAGCTCTTTGCATAAGGTGGCCAAAGTATTGGTGTTTCAGCTTCAGCATCAATCCTTCCAATGAACATTCAGGGCTGATTTCCTTTAGGATGGACTGGTTGGATCTCCTAGCAGTCCAAGGGACTCTCAAGAGTCTCCTCCAACACCACAGTTCAAAAGCATCAATTCTTTGTCACTCAGTTTTCTTTATAGTCCAACTCTCACATCCATACATGACCACTGGAAAAACCATGGCCTTGACTAGATGGACCTTTGTTGGCAAAGTAATGTCTCTGCTTTTGAATATGCTATCTAGGTTGGTCATAACCCTCCTTCCAAGGAGTAAGTGTCTTTTAATTTCATGGCTGCAGTCACCATCTGCAGTGATTTTGGAGCCCCCCAAAATAGTCTGACACCGTTTCCACTGTTTCCCCATCTATCTGCCATGAAGTGATGGGACCAGATGCCATGCTTTGTTTTCTGAATGTTGAGCTTTAAGCCAGCTTTTTCACTCTCCTCTTTCACTTTCATTGAGAGGCTTTTTAGTTCCTCTTCACTTTCTGCCATAAGGGTGGTATCATCTGCATATCTGAGGTTATTGATATTTCTCCTGGCAATCTTGATTCCAGCTTGTGATTCATCCAGCCTGGCATTTCACATAATGTACTCTACATAGAAGTTAAGTAAACAGGGCGACAAACCTTTCCCAATTTGGAACCAGTCAGTTGTTCCATGTCCCTTTCTAACTGTTGCTTCTTGACCTGAATACGGGTTTCTCACCGCACAGGTAAGGTGGTCTGGTATTTCCATCTCTTTAAGAATTTTCCTATACCATTGTATAATATTCTACTGATGAAAAATTAAGTAGCTATAATACTGTATAAATTTAGTAATTTTCTTGCTTTATTGCTATGTCCACCCATGTACAGGCTAAAAATTACAA
The DNA here is from genome assembly GCA_006410635.1 of Cephalophus harveyi. Taxonomy (NCBI): domain Eukaryota; kingdom Metazoa; phylum Chordata; class Mammalia; order Artiodactyla; family Bovidae; genus Cephalophus; species Cephalophus harveyi. Next base: position 10,186 of record SJYT01073909.1, on the reverse strand, counting down.
AAAAGAAAATTATGTCCATTAGACATATAATTGAGATATTCAGATTTTAGTTATGTGTTTGATCACAGAAGATATAGGCACCCACCATGTACAATTTTAAAAATTTTTATTTAATTCATTTCACAAATAAAGCATCTTTTTTAGTACAGTGAAGAACATCAGTCTGCATTTTCTGTCAGTCTGTTTTGTTGGTCTTATATAAGTGCACTTGCTTTGGTCATTTGCTTCTCTCACTCTTCACTTAATATATTTTTCTGAAATACTCTCCCCAGTTTTACATAATAAACTACCAAAAGCCAGGGTCTCTTCATCTAAGGAAAGCTCAGTCCATGGCCCTAATGGATGTTTGGGTAATAAGTTTCAAAGTGACTTGTTAAACTGGCAAAAGTTGCAAATGAAATCTATTTTTCAGATGGATGGCAACTGAGTAGTAATTCAGAGTTAACAGTTAGTATAAAAGAACCAGGTTCCCTTAGGAAGAAATAGTAAATGACTCAGAGCCACAGTGACAGCTTTGAAACATCAGTTACCTGAGATAAAGCTTCAAAATAAATAATTGCTGATTTTAAAAAGAACTCAGTGTGGAGTAGGTTGCTTCTCTTCCAGTTATATACTCACATCACTTGAAAACTGTTAATAAGCAATCAGCATATGAATAATAATGTTCAAAACGCTTAACAAAATTAGCCAAAGATCTATTTTGGTCATTGATGAGCTATATAGTTTTTTTTTTATATCAAAGTATTCATACAGAAATTTAATTTGCTAAATTTTATATTCTCAGCTGCTGATAACTTATTGTATCTGTTGGCAATACAAGAATGAAAGGGAGGGTAGTTCCTCCCATATCAATTTAAATAAGCTTAATTGTCTTGGTATATTAATCAATAGTCCTGATGATGTTCACAGGCTAGGATATTGTGTTTCCACCTCATCTGGTGTTATTTTTAATCAAGACACCATTGATTGAACTTATTGAGACAGAATAAAAAGATACCCAGATCAAAATCATATGTGCTTTCCATCACTTGCCTGCATAAAATAAATTCTCGATGATCTACTAAAACACCATCATTCTAATATTCTGAAGACAATACTAGGGTTTATTATCATCTAGCAATTAGTAATGCTTTCTGCTGTGTCACATATAAATACACACCAAACAATTGGTTCCATAGTACTCAAGGGTTCTCCACAAGTTTTGTCCTCAGAAACTACCAACTTCCTTTTAAAAGAAAAAAAGAAGTGGGGGGAAAAAAAACACTCTAAGATACTCACCCATTTTGGAAAAAGTCCATAATTGACAGTCAGGTTGAAGAAATGCCATTCAGTTCCCTCATTCTGACAGTCTTTCATACTAATTGCACTCCCTGAATATTAAATAGAGATTTCTTCCATATGAGAGCAATTACAGAACTTGTTAAAAACACGCAAGTGGCTTGTAAAAGCAATGCACACATTAAGGACAACTTCCTAAAAGGACTTTTGGAAAGGTCTTTGGAAAACATTCGGAGATGAGCAGGTAATGCAAATGCAGGGATCTTTGATGAGAACACTGTTTGCTGGAGAATGGTGTGAAGTAAAAGGCAGAACAATGTCAGAGAGAACATTAGTTACTGAAGTCTGAAAACAACTGCACTGTGATTCTGACGAAGTTAGACTTTCAGGTCCCATAACACAGCACGATCAGAGGACCTTAGGGTACTGAAGGAATAAAACATGAAGCAGAGTAATTAACAAGTAGTCTTGCTTGCCTGCATGCCAAGTTGCTTCAGTCATGTCTGATTCTTTGTGACTCTATGGACAGTAGTCCACCAGGCTCCTCTGTCCATGAGATTCTCCAGGCAAGAATACTGGAGTGTGTTGTCATGCCCTCCTTCAGGGGATCTTCCTGATCCAGGAATCAAAATTTCCTCTCTTAGTTCTCCTGAATTGACAGGTGATTTCTTTACCACTAGTACCACCTGGGAAGACCAATAAGCATTCTTACCTAATAAGAAATTTTGTATTACTGTTGCAAAATTACATTTGTATCTCTCTACATTTTTTATCTACATATTAAAATATATTTTAGCAAGAGGCAGAATGGGATGCTTCATTCATTCCTTTATTCAATAAATATTGCCTACCCTGTGATCATTTTACTCTATTGATTTAGGAATACATTGATTGTCTAAAAGATAATAAATATACTTTAAATTCAGACAGATCTGGCTCCTGCCTTAGCAATTCCACTTGCTAAAAGCTGATCACGGGTACATGGATAAGACTGAATTATTGGCCCTAATACTTCATCTGTCTCTGTATCCTTACCCTGTGACAAGTTATATTTTCACCCCATTGAGGTAGAATAGATCACTTTGTCCCACTGCTGCCAGGTCATGGTGTATATCTTGCTTTCACCAATAAGATGTCAGCAGCTATGATCCAGGCAGAGGTGTGACATGTGTTTGCATTGTTGGGCTTGCCCTCTTGTTCTTTTGTCATTTTTGTGAGAAAAACATTCTTTTGCTAGCCCACTGACCAAAGGCAGAAACTATGCGATTCCCAGGAAATTGAATGATACATGAGAAAAAATGACTATTTCAAACCATTGGAAACTTGAAGCTGTTTGTTATGTAGCAGTAGCAACTGATTTGGCATGTAACTCATTCTTCCACTCAGTTTTCACATTTATAAAATGACACAATAGAAGTATGTAATACACAGGATTGTTGTGAGGACTGTTGATATTTTTAAATATCTAAGTGTAGCATTTAAAAGTGAATTGCATTTCCAGCATTTATTGTTGTAGATTTTTTGATGATGGCCATTCTGACTGGTGTGAGGTGATACTTCACTGCAGCTTTAATTTGCATGTCTCTAATAATTAGTGATGTTGAGCATCTTTTCATGTGTCTATTGGCCATCTGTATATACACAAAATCTAGAAATATTGTATTGATGAACCTATTTTCAGGAAAGGAATGGAGATGCAGATGTAGAGAATGGACTTGTGGACACAGTAGGAGAGGGAGAGAGTGGGACAAATGGAGAAAGTAGCACCAACACATATACATGTGTTGTCGCTATGTATAGCTGGTGAGAAGTTGCTGTGTAGCAAGGGAGCCTGGGACTCTGTGATGACCTGGAGGGATGAGATGGAGGAGGGGAGGAAGGCTCCAGAGTTATGGGCTAAATGTATAATTATGGTTGATTCGCATCATTGTATGGCAGAAACCAACACAGCATTGCAAAAAGTTAAAAAAAATTTTTTTAATTAAAATTAAAAATGTCAATTGTTTTTCTATGCTAACAATGATGCGTGGAACTGAAACTACAAATTTTAATGATTTACAGTTACTAAAAAAAAAGCGGGGGGGGGAACACAAGTGTAAATTTACCAAAAATGTGTAAGACTTGTATGTTGAAAACTATACAATACTGATGAGAGAAATCAAAGATCTAAGTAAAGGGAAAGACATATTATATCCACTGAAAGACTAAACATAGTGTAAAGATGTCAGTTCTCTTCAAATTGATATAGAGATTCAACATATTTCCCATCAAATTTTCAGCAATATTTTTTGAGATATAGATGATTATTCTATAGATATAGAATAATCTTTACATAGATAGAGATAGACAAGATTATTCTACTTTACATAGATAGAGTGAGATAGACAAGATTATTCTACTATATATATGCATATGGAAATATGAAAAATAAAAAAAAGTTGAAAAATTTTGCACAAGAAGAATAAAATAGAAGGAATCAAAAAACCTGATTTCAAGATATATTACATAGCTATGGCATCAAGACTGTGTGGTATTTGTATAGAGATGAATACACAGATGAACAGAACAGAGAAACCAAAAATAGACCAACACAAAAGCCTTCAACACAAATATGATGAAAATGCAAACACAATTCAATAGAGGATAGATGGGAGGGTAGGCAAGACCCTTAACCTCACTCTCACACTTTATACAAAAGCTAACTCAAAATGAGTCACAGACTTAACTATAAGCTGTAAAGCTACAAAGTATTTTTTTTTTTAAATAGGAGAAGATTTTCAGATCTAAGGCTAGAGAAAGAATTATTGACAACAAAAAGCACAATCCACCTGAAGAAAAAATTGATAATTGGACTTCATCAAGATTTAAATCTTTACTCTAAAAATTTTCTTTAAGAAGATGAAAAGACAAACTATAGAGTAGGAGAAAATATTTCTGCACCACGTATCTACTAAAACCAAAATGGGATAGCACCATACACCTATCATTAATGGCTAGAATATAAAATTATGTCAGCTTCAAATGCTAGCAAGGATACAGAGAAACTTAATTACTTATACATTGCTGTTGGAAATGTAAGTTTCTTTAAAAAAAAAAAAAAAGAAAAGAAGAACCTAGCATAAGAATCAGGAATTTCACCCTTAGGTATTTTTTCTAGAGAAATAAAGTCTGTGTTAGCACAAAAATCTGTATAAAAGATGCTTATAGCAATTCTATTCTTATTAAACAAGAACTGGGGGGGAAAAATCCAAATATCCTTCCAAAGGTGAACAAGTAAACAAATTGACATGTCCATACCATTAACTACTACTCAGCAATTAAAATGGAAGAACTGCTGATACGTGCAAGAATAAGGACGAATCTCCAGAGAACTAGGCTAAGTGAAAAAAGAAAATCCCAAGAGGTCACTTACTGTAAGATTCCATTTACATAACATTCTTGAAACCACAAAATCCCATGAATGGAGAACAGATTCAGGGTCAAAATTGGGCATGCGCAGGGAAGGAAGTTTGCTGCTGCTGCTGCTAAGTCACTTCAGTCGTGTCAGACTCTGTGCAACCCCATAGACGGCAGCCCACCAGACTCCTCCTTCCATGGAATTTTCCAGGCAAGAGTACTGGAGTGGGGTGCCATTGCCTTCTCCAGGGAAGGAAGTTTGAGTGGTTATAAAAGAGCAACATGAGTGATCTGTGGTGATCACTGTGTCTTGACAGTAGCCATGACAATATCCTGGTTGTGGTGAAGTGAAGAGTCTCATCTGCGACTCTTTGCCACCCTGTGGACAGTCCATGGGATTCTCCAGGCCAGAATACTGGAGTAGGTAGCCTTTCCCTTCTCCAGGGGATCTTCCCAACCCAAGAATCAAACCCAGGTCTCCTGCATTGCAGGTAGATTCTTTACCAGCTGAGCCACCAGGGAAGCCCGGTTATGGTATTGGAAGACAATTTTTTAAGATGTTCCCGTTGGGAAAAACTGAGTAAAGTGTACATAGGAGCTCTCTGTATTAATTCTAATAACTTCATGTGAGTCTATAATTATCTCAGAATGAAAAGTTTAATTCAAATATGTGTTTAAAACTTGAGAATAAATAATCCATTTTGGTTTCTAAAAACCTAAATGCAACATAACTATCTTTCCTCGAAAATATCTTTCTTTCAATTTTAAATGGTTGGTCCAGGTGCTGAAAAATTGAAGAGATTCATCAGCTCATTAGGCAGCCATTAGACCAGCGAACTCAGTGTGCTGAAATCAACATGGGTAGCCAGCTGCAAATCCAGTGTTCCAGGACTCCAAAGTGTCACCTGTATTTCCTGGGGTAATTCAGCATAGATGCTTGACTTCTTTGAGCCCACTTCCAATGCAGAGGCTCACAGCTCTTATGTCTGCTCCCATGTTGCCTCAAGGATTTTAATATATTTAGTGCTTGCTGTAGAGAAAGTTGTCATATAAGGCAAATTAGTGATTTTTTTTTTCTACCCCTGAAGCAATTGGAATTTTAGATATAGAAAGGACCTTTGTGTGTGTGTGAGGTGTATTAAAGGATGAACATCTCTGGTTAACACATAGTAAAGCACTCAACAATTGCTAAATTTCTTTCCTCTTAATGAATGGGATTCTCTCTAGAAGTCCTTAAAAAAGAACATGTATCCCCATGGGGCCTGAGATGATTTATTATATCAGATTCATCAAAATGAACTAGTAGAATTCCTCCTAGCATTCTCAAGATAAAATTAACCACTCCATTTTAGACTTTTCCCCTCCCCTTGAAAGAGTCAGGAATCCATATAATTGATCACATAGTTACAAATAAGTCCACAAATTTTTCCCTCCTCCTTTTAAAATATATTTTTTTCATCATTTTCCTTTAGGTTATGAATATGGGGATTTTGCTTTACCATATGCTAATCTGACTGGGACTACTGAAAAACACAAGTACGTGGTGCTCTAAAGCCCTGCTACCAGAAGACAGAGCACAAAATTTAGTTCCTGTCCAGCTTATAGGAAAGGTCAGCTTTTTCTGATTTTTCTAATGTGAGAACTTGAGCAAGCCATTTACTTATATGGGCCTTGCTTTTCTAAAACATAACAATGAATGTTGATGAATATACCAGACATATTTCATGAACCATTTCACTGTTTACCTGAACTCTTATTTCAGCTACCTGCTCTGTGTGAACCCTGATGAATTTCATGCAGGTGCACCAGACAGAGCTTAGTCTCATACCCATGATGTTAAATTTTCAATTTCATTATGGAACTTCTGATTGTCACTGATCCTGCTCAGATACCATATACATATAACATGGAAGAGGCAGGGAGCTAATAACCCTGGGGCAATTTTAACCAACGGGAAATTGTGTAGTGTAGATAAATTCTTTCTTCTCCCCATGGGTAGACAGTCCTGAGATATAGTTTACATCACTTCTTGAAAAACTATCACAATAGATTGAGGAATCATTGCACTCTGTGGTATCCAGCTTGACCACGCTGCTCATATTGTTTCTTCCTATGACTCTGACTTGTTTCATTTCTCTTGCTTCCTGGGGTTGAAGTTCCTAAAAAAACGTAGCTCTGCTTTCTAGGGAACCCAGGCTAAAACAGTTGGTAAGAAGAGTAGCGATAAAGTCTCAGGATGAGGTTCTGTAGAAAGACCCCACCACTGGACATATCACAATTACTGAGGCTTTCACTTGAGATTAATTGCAATGAACTACTTCTGGAAGGTGTGATATGGGGGATATAGCATGCAAACTATATGGAGCTGTGATAAATTTAAGGATTTTAAAGTAGGCTTTTTTAATGGCAGTTTTTCCTAAATGCCTTGAAAGCCTAAATTTTAAAAACTCTCAAGAAATCATCTGCCAACCTAAGGTAAACAATAGAAGATGGAAAATCTTTGACAGCAATTTATAAAGTACAATTTTCCTTCTTAAACTTTTCACATAACCACCCTTATTGCTTTCAGACTAGCATTCAGAGTCAGAGCTCAAAAAATCCCAGGTAGACAAGTACAATTCCTTTTAACAAAAAAAATCACTCACTACCCTGAAGGAATTACAGACATTACCTGTATATACTGCCAGGGCCCAGAAGAATGGATCTTTAAGGGTGAATCTTGTGGGTTAGGAAACAGGGTTAGATGGCGCATGGACTGTGAAGAAATTTATTGCTTGAGCCACTTATCCACAACTTGGGCTTCAATATTCAGGCGAGGACATATTAAGTTTTTTGGTAATGTCTTCTTAAAGCACAAGTTTTAAGATAGTCAATAGTGACAAAAGCCTTCTTAGAAAGAATACTAAGAAATTAGTCAGTAGACTCAAGGAATGTGGCAATGTCATGACAAATTTACTCTATTAGACTTACGACCTTACAGTCTGACCATATTCTCTTGTAGGCCTGGGATACTCTCTTTATGAAGATATTTTAGCATCTTGGAAAACTCCAGTAATGTCTGTCTTTTGTGGCATGACAATGGGAAATGGTTCTTTGGAACTGAGATCCTTGCTAACAGTGATGGTAATGGATTTTGAAACAGCAGAAATCTAGTTGCAATAATTAACTCTCAGTTTTGAAGTAAACACAATGACCAAATGGGCAGCAAAGTTGTGTGGCAATGAGGGCTCCTTCCCACAAGGATCTGTGGTGATGAATTGTAGATCATGGTATTTCTAAGAGTGAGATAAATGGACAGTCAATCTGGGTGTTGCTAGATTTAGGTAATAATAATAATGATCTCAAAAAATTAAGTGCTGATAAGCAGTGATTGTCAACTGCCAGAATGGAAGTTGAAGTATTTCATCCAGATTCTGATCTATCAGGATTCTAGATCCAAATTTTCTATACATACGATCCACTGATCTAAGGTATTCTAGGTCATTCCATCTAGTAGGAAGAACAAATATTGCCGATCATGCCACCCCACTAAGAAAGAGACCTTCATGGTGAATCTTTTTGGATTTGAAGATACCATGTATTATTCTTAAAAATGAAGTATATAGGATGAATGAATTATATAGGAAGGATATAGGGTGAAGAATACATAATGAAGTTTATAAGATGATATGGAATATTTTCAGATTTGAGCAGGGCTTGGAAAAACTGGAGAAGGGAATGGCAAACCACTTTAGTATTCTTGCCTTGAGAACCCTATGAACAGTATGAAAGGCAAAACGATAGGATACTGAAAGAGGAACTCCCCAGGTCGGTAGGTGCCCAATATGCTACTGGATATCAGTGGAGAAATAACTCCAGAAATAATGAATGGATGGAGCCAAAGCAAAAACAATACCCAGTTGTGGATGTGACTGGTGATAGAAGCAAGGTCCAATGCTGTAAAGAGCAATATTGCATAGGAACCTGGAATGCTAGGTCCATGAATCAAGGCAAATTGGAAGTGGTCAAACAGGAGATGGCAAGAGTGAACATCGACATTCTAGGAATCAGCAAACTAAAATGGACTGGAATGGGTGAATTTAACTCAGATGACCATTATATCTTCCACTGTGGGCAGGAATCCTTTAGAAGAAATGGAGTAGCCATCATGGTCAACAAGAGTCTGAAATGCAGTACTTGGATGCAATCTCAAAAACGACAGAATGATCTCTGTTTATTTCCAAGGCAAAGCATTCAATATCACAATAATCCAACCCTATGCCCCAACCAGCAATGCTGAAGAAGCTGAAGTTGAATGGTTCTATGAGACCTACAAGACATTTTAGAACTAACACCCCCAAAAGATGTCCTTTTCATTATAGGGGACTGGAATGCAAAAGTAGGAAGTCAAGAAAAACCTGGGGTAAAAGGCAAATTTGGCCTTGGAATATGGAATGAAGCAGGGCAGAGACTAATAATTTTGCCAAGAGAATGCACTGGTCATAGCAAACACCCACTTCCAACAACACAAGAGAAGACTCTACGCATGGACATCACCAGATGGTCAACCCCGAAATGAGATTGATTATATTCTTTGCAGCCAAAAATGGAGAAACTCAATACAATCAGGAAAAACAAGACTGGAAGCTGACTATGGCTCAGATCATGGACTCCTTATTGCCAAATTCAGACTTAAATTGAAGAAAGTAGGGAAAACCACTAGACCATTCAGGTATGACCTAAATCAAATCCCTTATGATTATACAGTGGAAGTGAGAAATAGATTTATGGGACTAGATCTTATAGATAGAGTGCCTGATGAACTATGGACGAAAGTTCATGACCTTGCAAAGGAGACAGGGATCAAGACCATCCCCGTGGAAAACTTCAAAAAAGCAATATGGCTGTCTGGGGAGGCCTTACAAATAGCTGGGAAAAGAAGAGAAGTGAAAAGCAAAGGAAAAAAGGAGAGATACAAGCATCTGAATGCAGAGTTCCAAAGAATAGCAAGGAGAGATAAGAAAGCCTTCCTTAGCAATCAATGCAAAGAAATAGAGGAAAAGAACAGAATGGGAAAGACTGGCACCCCACTCCAGTACTCTTGCCTGGAAAATCCTATGAACGGGGGAGCCTGGTAGGCTGCAGTCCATGGGATCGCTAAGAGTCGTATATGACTGAGCGACTTCCCTTTCACTTTTCACTTTCATGCATTGGAGAGGGAAGTGGCAACCCACTCCAGTGTTCTTGCCTGGAGAATCCCAGGGACAGGGGAGCCTGGTGGGCTGCCGTCTATGGGGTCTCACAGAGTCGGACATGACTGAAGCGACTTAACAGCAGCAGCAGAGATCTCTTCAAGAAAATTAGAGATACCAAGGGAACATTTCATGCAAAGATGGGCTCGATCAAGGACAGAAATGGTATGGACCTAACAGAAGCAGAAGATTTCAAGAAGAGGTGGCAAGAATACACAAAAGAACTGTACAAAAAAGATCTTCATGACCTAGATAATCACGATGGTGTGATCATTCATCTA
>SJYT01073901.1:352315-381526 GCA_006410635.1 Cephalophus harveyi | reverse complement strand
GTTTTTGTTGACTGTATAGAGCTTCTCCATCTTTGGCTGCATAGAATATAATCAATCTGATTTCGGTGTTGACCATCTGGTGATGTCCACGTGTAGAGTCTTCTCTTGTGTTGTTGGAAGAGGGTGTTTGCTATGACCAGTGCATTTTCTTGGCAAAACTCTATTAGTCTTTGCCCTGCTTCATTCCGCATTCCAAGGCCAAATTTGCCTGTTACTCCAGGTGTTTCTTGACTTCCTACTTTAGCATTCCAGTCCCCTATAATGAAAAGGACATCTTTTTTGGGTGTTAGTTCTAACAGATCGTGTAGGTCTTCATAAAACCGTTCCACTTCAGCTTCTTCAGCATTACTGGTTGGGGCATAGACTTGGATAACTGTGATATTGAATGGTTTTCCTTGGAGACGAACAGAGATCATTCTGTCGTTTTTGAGATTGCATCCAAGTACTGCATTTCAGACTCTTTTGTTGACCATGATGGCTACTCCATTTCTTCTGAGGGATTCGTGCCCGCAGTAGTAGATATAATGGTCATCTGAGTTAAATTCACCCATTCCTCCCAAATTGCAGGCAAATTCTTTGCTGTCTGAGCCACCAGGGAAGTCTATGAGCTCATAGCTATTAAAATATAAAAATAATTTATTTTCATAGACTATTAAAGTGTAAAAACATAAGGCATTCTTTCCAGGCTAAGGAGGTAAAGGTTTTAGTAGAGTTAGGATTCAATATTTGTAATATTGTTTATATTTTAAATTATATTAAAATGGTAATTACCCAGAAGCTAGAAAACATGATTTAGAAATATCCAAAACATTCTTTCCCTTTGCTCTACCAATTCATCTGCTTTGGGCTGTTCTGGTTTTGATTCATATCATAACCAGAAGGCATTGGAGGTAAGGAGTTAGAATTTAAACAGTTTAATCTTATTCACTGTAACTGGAAGACATTTTGCAAATAGAAAATAACATTAAAGAGATGTATATTCTTTATTAAGAAAATTTTCCAGAATTTTTACTATAGCTCCCGTTTTTAATCATCTCCTTGTTTATCTGGCTGCCTCAGGACTTCCCTGCACCACGTGGGATCTCTCACTGAGGCGTGCGGACTCTGGTTGTGGCACAGTCTCAGTAGTTTGGGTTTGGACTTAGCTGCCTTGTGGCCTGTGAGATCCTAGTTTCCCAGTCAAGAGTTGAACCTGCATCCCTTCATTGCAAGATGGATTCTTAACCATTAGACCATTAGAGAAGTCTCTTTAGCTACCTTTTAAATACAACTAGGTGAAAATATCCATTCATGGAAATTTCCTAGAGGTAAATTTCCATGTGGTCAACTAAATAATGCTGAGTATGCAAGTGCTTGAAAATGGTAGGCAAAATACAGTAATAAACTCTAAGATGTATACAAAAGCTCTTGTCAGAGCTGAGTTAACCACTGACTAGGTTTTTTTTCTTTTTTTAATATCACAAGAAGTCTCAGATATTTATGTTAAAGTGAAATATCCCTATTAAAATATTACTTCTCAGAGTATGTGGCTCTTACTCTATAGTAATTAGTTTGGAAATGCTTAAGCCTCCTTTTTTTAAAAAATAAAAATCTATAGCAATGAAGTGCTTTTGAAAACACAAAAAAGAAATTGAGCATGTTAAAATTTTGTGGGGGTCTTGCTATTTTATTTGACTTGATTTGGATTGAAAGAGAAACAGAGAAGGAAGGAAGGAAAGAGGGTAGGAACAAAGAAAGGAGGGAGGGAGGGAGGGAAGGAGGCAGGGAAAAGGGGGAGAGTAAGTGGGGGAAAGATGGGGTGGAGAGGAAGAAGGGGGGAAAAAAGGAGAAACTGTATCTGGATTCTAATTGAGTCTCCTCTCAGAGAGCCTGAGAGGAAAGATTAAAGGATTTACCACCTGCTAAGGTTGGAAGATTATGAGCATTGTGCAAAAAAAAAAATATTCTGACAACCCTATAAATTTAGCAAAAAGGATCTAACACAATGAGATTGATACAAGGGAATTTAACTATCCAAACTAACTGCAATTTTTCAAGGGATAAAAGACTTGAAAGCTTCAGGAGGGTTTTTTTTCTTTTTATTAGTTATTGTAGATGTCAGGACATTATTTTTCTTAGGCCAGAATCATATACAGTATTTAACAAGAAACCACAAGTGCTAAAAAGTGGTCTATTGGAAATGGTATGCGTATGCAATATTTTGACATGCAATAGACTTAATTCTGTTATTTTTTAAATGAGAGCCAATTAATTTATAATTGAGCTATTAACACAATAAAATCTTAATGAAGAGGATTTTTAAATTCTGTTGTATTTTCTAACATGACACTAGTGTGTAATATTTGGAATCGGAAAAGAGGTTCAACTTGAGAGGAATTTTAAATATATGTTTTCAGTTGAAAACTAATTATGGGAGTATTCTACTTCACTAGCTTTCCAAATGTAAAGCTGTAACCAGATGATTACTTGCTTTGTCATTGATCACTAATTTTAAGAAGATAATATTAGCTGAGAAAACTGAGAAAATAAATCCAGCACCCAGGACAGTAAATTGCATGCTGAAGTAGAAGAGGGGACAATAAATAAGGACTGTGGGGCAGGGGTCAGAGAACAGAGAAGAGTCCAGAATGAGAAAGGTTGAGAGAAGAGAGAAATACTTGCAATGAGAGACTATTGTCATCACGTTACTTGTAAACTTGTGGTCCAGAGTGATCCAGCTTTAAATCGTGAAGAAGCTACAATGCATCACTGTGACCCAGGGAGCCCTGACTTCATCCTAGTAGCGATTTTCAACTCGCCCTCTACACTACAGTGAAGATCCCAGGCTCTTCACAGAGCTCCCTCCATCTAACACCCAATCCTTAGCACCTCCACCACCACCCACTTGATCACCTACACCCCACTCCTAAGGCTACTTCAGGAAATGAAACAAACTTGGCAATTTATATCTTAACATAAATTATGCCTCTCTCAAAAGCAAGTTGAGCCTAATTCTAATTATGGAATGGAAAGCTTTTCCCCTATTAAGAAATCTTGACTATCATCAAAAATGTGGGACAGTTCTAGGAAGGGAGCAGAGCAAAGGAATCAAACACTAGGCGATTTTTTTCTCTTTCTATAAATATGTCCTTGACTCAGTCAAAGCCTCCACCCAGTACAAGCTTGAAATATCATTTCTATTCCATTCATTAAAGAGAATTACTTCTCCTAGACTGTAAGGTCATAATAATGCTCACACACAGGTAGATTCAGAAGCATCATTTTGTCCTGATGAAAATTATATTTAATTTCCAAGGAACATCTAAATAACAAATAACATTTAGAAGAATCTTCAACTATAACTGATTTGAATCTACTATATAAAAATATGCCCATGTATTAATTTTCAAAGAAGAGTATGATATAAAATCTAGAAACTATAGACCACACAGTTCTATGCTTGATCCCATGCAGAACTCTAAAATGGATTGTTAAATATGACTTTTGAGCACTTAGAAAACAAAGTGGTACTCCTTAAATAGCAAATAGGAGTTGCTAAAAATTGTCCCATTAACCTCGTTTTAGGAAAGAATTTCACAGTTTTTTTATTGTATATTCTCAAACAAGATGGGGAAATGTGTTCAGTAAATTCACAGTTCTTTGAAAACACAGACCTACTAAATTTTAATAAATGAACTAGTGTAAACCTGATCATCTGTAATGTCAGAACTCCAAACTCTGTATGTTATATTGTGCAGCTCAACATCTTTTTCAGTGACTAGGAGAAAGCCACAGATGATACAAGTCTAAAATTAAAATTAAAACAAGTCTAAAATTAAAACAAAATAAGATAAGACAGCAAATATATTTGTGGTAGATTAAAAAAAATAATAGATTAAAATAAATAAAACTAAGTAGCTTGATTTCTTCTCTTCAAACTTCCACTTACTGTTCTTACAGACGGGGACAAAACTTTTAATCTGGTAGAACCTCATTTCCTCATTTAAAAAGGAGACTAATCCCAAGGTTATGTCCAACCTAGATAGCATTTTCAGAAGCAGAGACATTACTTTGCCAACTAAGGTCCGTCTAGTCAAGGCTATGGTTTTTTCTGTGGTCATGTATGGATGTGAGAGTTGGACTGTGAAGAAGGCTGAGCGCTGAAGAATTGATGCTTTTGAACTGTGGTGTTGGAGAAGACTCTTGAGAGTCCCTTGGACTGCAAGGAGATCCAAACAGTCCATTCTGAAGGAGATCAACCCTGGGATTTCTCTGGAAGGAATGATGCTAAAGCTGAAACTCCAGTACTCTGGCCACCTCATGTGAAGAGTTGACTCATTGGAAAAGACTCTGATGCTGGGAGGGATTGGGGGCAGGAGGAGAAGGGGACGACCGAGGATGAGATGGCTGGATGGCATCACTGACTCGATGGATGTGAGTCTGAGTGAACTCCGAGAGATGGTGGTGAACAGCAAGGCCTGGCATGCTGCGATTCATGGGGTCGCAAAGAGTCGGACACGACTGAGCGACTGAACTGAACTGACCTGAATCTCAAGTGGTTTTATTCATGGGGCTGTTGAGAGATTCAAATAAGGCAAGAATGGCAAAAACCCTTTTAAAATCATGAGTGCCGTTAAAAAAAAATTTTTTTTAATATGTAAGAAATAAATGTAGAATTCCTAGTAGAAGTTTTAAATATTCAACCACTTGAATACTGACTGAGGGACAGCCACTTAGGGTGAGTGGAGAGGCAAGATAGGTAAAGATTAAGAATCTGCAAACTATTAGGCAGAAAAAAAATAAGATACAAGGATATAATGTTTAGCACAGAAAATATAGTCAACAGTTTATAATTTTATGTGAAGTATAATCTATAAAAATGTTATATCACTATTAAGTACACCTGAAGCTAATATTATATTGTAAATCAAATATGCTTTAATTGAAAAAGAAAATAGCACAACAAACAACCCAATTATCAAAAAAAAAAAAAAGTGAGCAAAAGGTCTGAACAGACACCTCATCAAAGATAGATAAATGGAAAATAATATATGAAAATATGCTCAACATCATTTGTCTTTAAGAAAATGTAAATTAAAACAAAAAGGTATCACAACACACCTGTTGGAATGTCTAGAATTCAAAATATCGAAACATCAAATGCTGATAATGTCATGGAGCAACTGAAACTCTCATTCACTGTTAGTGGGAAAGAAAAGCGGTGAGGTCACTGTGGAAGACAGCTCAGTAGTTTCTTACAAAGATAATCTTAGTCTGAATACATAATCCAGCAAGCACATTTCTTACCCAAGTTTACCCAAGTGAGTTAAAAACTTTTGTCCACACAAAACCTGCATATGAGGCTAATGGCAATTTTATTCATAATTGCCAAATTGAGAAGCAAATAAGATGCCTTTCTGTAGGTTAATGGATAAAAAACAAACAAACAAAAAAAAAAAACCTGTTTATTCTACACAGTAGAATATCACTCAGTGATAAAAACAAATAAGTATCAAGTCACTAAAGTTTATAGAGGACTCTTTAATGCATAATGCTAAGTAAAAGAAGCCAATCTGAAAAGCTACATGCTATGTAATTCCAAAACATTCTGCAAGGCAAACTGTAGAGACGTAAGATCAGTGCTTTCCAAGGATTTGGGGGAAGGAGGGATTTTATATGGATAAGTAGGTGGAATACAGGGAAGTTTTAGGACAATGAGGCTGTCCTGTATGATACTGTAATGGATTCATATCATTATGCACTTGTGAAAATCCACATAACTGTATAGCACAAAGAGTAAATCCCAATGCAAACTATAGGCTTGAGTTCATAATCGTATTTTTTCATGATTGCAACAAAGTAGTAGTGTTAGTCACTCAGTCACGTTCCACTCTTTGCTATCCCATAGACTGTAGCCCACCAGCCTCCTCTGTCCATGGGAGTCTCCAGGCAAGAACACTGGAGTGGGTTTCCATGCCCTTCTCCAGAGAATCTTCCCAACCTAGGGATCTAAACTGGGTCTCCTGCATTGCAGGCAGATATTTTTTACTGTCTGAGCCATCAGAGAAGTCCCATATATCACATGAATGCAAGAGGTTAATAACATGGGAAATGGAGGGTGAGAAGAGGCATATGAGGCAGGAGCCCTCTGTCAGCTTCCTGCTCAAATGTAAACCTACAACTGTTCTAAAATATAGTCTTTGTTTGAAAAGTAATGATAACAAAGTCTATTAATTTAAAAAAATCTTGCCAGTAATGATGGCTATTTACACATGGAATGTACAACCTACAGTGACAGGCAGTTGCTGTCATCAAGAAAGTGCACAGAGAGATCAAATGGCCATCTGTCCCGAGTAGGGGAGAGAGAATTCTCTCTTTGAAAGGAAGGTTAAACTGCTTGATCCCCAAGAGCCCTATCACTCCCCCTTTAATCCATTAGAAATGATCAAAGTGCAGCTCTCGTCAGATTACTCCGGTTGCTTCTCGCTGCTTCTGAGGCCACCAGGAATGCCTGTATTTCCACCACAATCCGTGGTGGGAGGGAGGTGTGGCGCTGTGTCTATAACGACAAAACTAAACTCCCTTCCAGGCATACTGCAAACTGCCATTGTCTGCTGCCACAGCTGTGAGACCCATCATATTCCACGGAGATTGATTAGTTTCATTAGGATACCACGCCTCTTTACTGCAGGGAAATATAACTTTAAATGTTGACTCCTAAATTAGACATTTCTTTGCTATTTCAGACCCAAGGTTAAGATTCTGGCTCTGTGAAGAACAAGAGTTCCTAAAACATGAAAAGAAGAATAGTGTTTGCTAGCAACATTTAGAAATAGGTGAGCTTTGCTAAATCCTAACAGTTGAGGTGCTACCCTTTCAAAATCTACTGAAAATATATAGATTTTTTTCCCCAGAGAAAAAATATGCATGTACAGTTTTAAAGGGTACGCAATTTCAGGATTTCAAAGAATTTCTGAAACCGAAAGAACCTTTAAAAAATCAATGAAGCCTAAGTTAAGAACTCCTGCAACAGCATACCGAGTACTCGGTAATCCCCACGCGTATATTTTGCTCATGTTATTTCTTCCACTAACATGCCCTCTCACCCGCCTCCTGCTAAGTCACTAATTCTATTATCTAGCCCCACAATAACTAACCTGCTTTACCCAAAACATTTCTCTGCTGGTCCCCTCTAGCTCCCAGAAGTTCTGCGCTCATTCATATCTCCAGGCTTCTGCTCACTCTCTTATCCCCTCAGCTTCCTCCATTACTTGAACTCACGTATCAAGTGAGATGATTTACACAATCATCTCAAAGCTGTCTACTTTTTGGAGATTTGTCTGATAATTCCTTGCTGTGCTCTGCTTAGACACTCAGTCGTGTCCAACTCTGTAGCCCCGTGGACTATAGCCTGCCAGGCTCCTCACCATGGGGATTCTCCAGGCAAGACTGTTGGAGTGGGTTGCCAGCCCTCCTCCAGGGGATCTTCCTGACCCAGGGATTGAACCCAGGTCTCCTTCATTGCCAGTGGATTCTTGCCCTTTATCAAGAATTGTGGAAATCACATAATTCTGGAAATGTATTGACAATTACAGGGTTTTTTTTTTTTCCATTTTTATACTAAATTATTTCAGAACAAATCATGTGACTTACCTTTTTAGCATATTGAGATACCTATGAGTCCTCCGTAAACACTTGATCACTTCTCCTTAAAGCTTAACATACTGTATTATAAGGTGACATTATAATGTTACAACACTAGTAGCAATTAGCTTCCGAGTGAATGAATGGATGGTGGATTTAAAAAAATGGCTGTGGTGAGATTCATACAACATAAAATTAACCATCTTAAAATGAGCTATTGAGTAGTAGTTAGTACATTCACAGTGTTGTTCGACCACGACCTCTGTCTAGGTTCAAAACAGTTCCATCACGTTAAAGTAAATCTTGCATCCGTTAAACAGTTTCTCTCCATTTTTCCCCTCCAGCTCCTAACACCCACCAGTCTGTGTTCTGCCTCCATGTATCTATCTGTTCTGGGCATTTTGTCTAAATGCAGTCAGATAATACGTGACATCGTGTTCCTGGCTTCTCTCACTTAGCATAAGGTCCTCAAGGTTCATCCTCGTCGTGGCGCGCATCACTACTTCATTCTTTCTCATGGCCAAATAACGTTCCATTATGTGTGGACACTAGGATTTGTTCATCCCCTCACTCACTGATGGACATTCGGGCTGTTCCCATCCCCTGGCTGTTATGAATAAGCCAGTGCTTGTACACATGTCTGTTTAACTACCTGTTTTCCACTATTTGGAGCATAAACCTAAGGGTGGAGGTGTGAGCTCATGTAGTGATTATGTGGTTAACTTTTTGAGGAACTGTCAAATTATTTTCCACAGCAGCTGAACATTTTTTTTCCCAATAATATATGAGGTACAAGGGTTCCAATTTCTCTAAAACCATGTCAACACTAATTTTTCATTTTTCATTTTACTGGGTTTGAGGTGGTACTTCTGGATGATGACTTTAAAACAGTGCACGGTTCTGAATACATCTTTAACATCAGTAGGGGTGGATTTACTGTAAAGCTAATAAGTCTTATGTTTTAGAGCCCCTCACTAAAGATTTGGCATTGAAATTAGGAGTCAATTTTCTATTCTTTTTAATTAAAAGGGCCCTATAAATTATATAGTTTCCAGCTCCCAAAACTTCAACTTTCCCTGCACACAACCAAATAAAAATATCTAGTGTTCAAAAATATAACAATAGTATCCCTATCTCCAGCTGTGGTGGTGCATTCTTTTGCTTGCAGAGTCACCATATTTGACTTAAAGCCTTTATGACAAATAATCTTACCTCCTGAGTAAGATGTTTAAGAACCTAGTATTACAGATGGCATGACAGGAATCATAATAATCCCAGTCACTTATCAATTGCAGGACAACCTGAATCCAGCTTATGGTTAGAAAGCCAAGCATAAATTTTTGTTTCCAAAAGGATACATATGCAGTTCTGCTGACAATTACCTCTTCTTCTCAAATATCAAATTAAAAAGAACAGAGCCATAGGGTGTCTGCAATATTTTAAAGCTGTAATCTCTTTTACATTATTTCTGCATTTTGCTTGTAGCCAATAAGATGATTCTGTCACATTCACTGAGAGGAATTGAGTTGCAGATGCAAATTTATATGACTATTGATGTTCCTGATTTACATAAAAATCTGTGGTGCACATCCAAGATCTGTACTGCCTACAAATAGATCAGTGGCAAGCTCTCTCAACCATGCTTATATGATTTATGGCCAAGCTTTACTCTATGTGCTGTTATGCCCTTCAGAAACTGGGTTATTTGAACTGAATGTTCAGTGTAATACAGTATGTGACAGACGATGCAAATTATTTGCACAAGACATGGTAAGCAATTTTGACTGTACAGCTTGATTGCAGTGTTCATCAGGAGGGTGGCCTGCAGCTCCAGAAACCTTGGCGATTTATGTTATCATCCCATATGGTGTTCTTTGCTTTCCACATTTTCCTCTTAAAGATTTGACCGTATTCCCATAGTTCATCATGCTATTCTCCCCTGTAAAATATTCGCTTTACCTTACATATGAGCAAACTAAATTTAAGTTAGTGTCATTCAATTTTAACAAGTTCACCTTCCAGTTCCTATTGCTAAAATGGTACTAAATGACTAGATTCTTGCTCAGTCCTGTTCCATGTACTCAGAATATTCTCCATTTTTTAAGAGAAGTAACTCACTATAAACCTAGCTTGGCCTCTTAAAATCAAAATGATCACCTTTCACAGATCTCAAAATATTGAGTTCTAAGTATTTCCATTTCCCCTTCTATAGTTCTTTCATAATCTGTTAATAACTTTCTATCACCTATTTTCATACATACATGGTTTTTCATCATATAGGCTGAGTCTCAGTCCATCAGAAAAGGGATACAATGAAGCCCATCTCATTGAGCTTTGTGGGAAACGTGTGCTATTGACACAGCTAGCATTCAATAAAAGTTATAGTGTCTCCCCCTTCCCCCTTACTTGATGGATGCTTAAGTAAATGAGTAACAGGCAAATTTGGCCTTGGAATGCAGAATGAAGCAGGGCAAAGACTAATAGAGTTTTACCAAGAAAATGCACTGGTCGTAGCAAACACCCTCTTCCAACAACACAAGAGAAGACTCTACACATGGACATCACCAGATGGTCAACACCGAAATCAGATTGATTATATTCTGTGCAGTCAAAAATGGAGAAGCTCTATACAGTCAACAAAAACAAGACCAGGAGCTGACTGTGGCTCAGATCATGAACTCCTTATTACCAAATTCAGACTCAAATTGAAGAAAGTAGGGAAAACCGCTAGACCATTCAGGTATGACCTAAATGAAATCCCTTATGATTATACAGTGGAAGTGAGAAATAGATTTAAGGGCCTAGATCTGACAGATAGAGTGCCTGATGAACTATGGAATGAGGTTCGTGATAAAGAGGAGAGCGAAAAAGTTGGCCTAAAGCTCAACATTCAGAAAACGAAGATCATGGCATGTGGTCCCATTACTTCATGGGAAATAGATGGGGAAACAGTGGAAACAGTGTCAGACTTTATTTTTTGGGGCTCCAAAATCACTGCAGATGGTGACTGCAGCCATGAAATTAGAAGACACTTACTCCTTGGAAGAAAATTTATGACCAACTTAGATAGTATTTTCAAAAGCAGAGACATTACTTTGCCGACTAAGGTCCATCTAGTCAAGGCTATGGTTTTTCCTGTGGTCATATATGGATGTGAGAGTTGGACTGTGAAGGAGGCTGAGCGCCAAAGAATTGATGCTTTTGAACTGTGGTGCTGGAGAAGACTCTTGAGAGTCCCTTGGACTGCAAGGAGATCCAACCAATCCATCCTGAAGGAGATCAACCCTGGGATTTCTTTGGAAGGACTGATGCTAAAGCTGAAACTCCAGTACTTTGGCCACCTCATGCGAAGAGTTGACTCATTGGTAAAGACTGATGCTGGGAGGGATTGGGGGCAGGAGGAGAAGGGGACGACCAAGGATGAGATGGCTGGATGGCATCACGGACTCGATGGATGTGAGTCTGAGTGAACTCCGAGAGATGGTAATGAACAGGGAGGCCTGGCATGCTGCGATTCATGGGGTGGCAAAGAGTCGGACACGACTGAGCAACTGAACTGAACTAAGTAAATGAAAAAGTATGAATTCTGCCAACATTTACAGATTTAAGCTTGTAAAACCACTCTTACAGAATAATATTTCTCAAATGTTACTGTGCAAATTATCTGAGGAGCTAGTCAAAATGCAGATTCTGTTTCAATAGGTCTGGGGTGGGGCCTGATATTCTGAGTTTCTGAAAAGTTCTCAGGTGATGCCAATATGGGTCCACAGACCACTCTTTGAGTGACAGGGTTACAGATCCATGCTTCTACCTGAGCATGCTAAAGGTAGCTAAGCAGGTAGCTCGCTGTTTTTTTTGTTTGTTTGTTTAATGAAGCTTTCAATTTGGGATAACGGTAAGTTTATATACTGTTATAAGAAACAATATAGAAATTTCCCATATGCCTTTCATCCAATGATAACCCCTTGCAAGCTATAGAACAGTAGCATAACTGGTATAGTAAGATAGATAATCCACTGATCTCACTCAGAGTTTCCTTGTACTCGTGTGTGTGTTTGTGTTTTATATAATTTTATCACATGTAAGTTCATGAATCCATCACCCATCAAAATGCAAAACAGTTCCATCCAGGGTCTCTCCTGCTGCTTTTTATAGCCACAGGCATTTTTCTCCCTACCCAACACCCTGTCCCTTCCCTGGCCCTGACAATCACTAATCTGTTTTCCAACTCTATAATTTTCCCATGTTTAAAAAGTTTATACAAATGGAATTGCCAGCTTCTAACCTTTGCAGATTGGTTTTTAATCATTATAATTTCCTGGAGATTCATACAAAGTATAGTGTGCCTCGATAATGCTTTCCTTTTATTCCCCATGATATGGCTGTACCATAGTCTAATTATTCAATCACTGAAGAGCATCTAAGTTGTTTCCTGTTTGGGTTTATGGGAAAAAAAATCTGCTTTTGCACATCTGTGTACAGGCTTTTGTGTGAACACAAGTTTTTAGTTCTTGGGGATAAATGTCCAAGTGTGAAATTGTTGGGTCATACATTAATCACATTTAGATTTATAAGAAATGATGCAGTTTCTCCACATTCTTGCCAGCATTTGGCAGTGTCACTTCTTCTATTTTAGCCATTCTGATAGATGTGTAGTGATACATCATGCAGCTTTCATTTGTAATGGTCAATGATATTCTCAGCCTTTTCACGTGCTTATTTGCCACTTTTATATCTTATTTTTTGAAATGTCTGTTCAAGTCTTTTGTTCAGTTTATACTTTGAGTCTTAATGTTTACTAATAAGTTTTGAGAGTTTTCTATATATTCTAGATGTTAGACTTAAGTTCAGATATGTAGCTTGCAAATATTTTCTCCCATTCTGTTGCCTGTTTTCATCCTTCTAACAGAATCTTTCACAGAACAAAGGTTTTTGGTTTTAACCTGGCACAATTTATCCATTTGTTTCTTTTATGGACTATGCTTTTGGTGTCAAAGTTAAGAATTCTTTGCCTAGTCCTAGGCATAGAGGAGTTTTCCCTTTTTTTCTAAGAGTTTTATAGTTTTATACTCAACACATAAGTTTATGATCCATTTTGAGTTAGCATGAGGTTTAGGATTGAGTTCATATTTTTGCCTCGGATGTCCAGTTGTGCCAGCGTGATTTGTTAAAAGGGCTTCTTCCTCCTCTGAACTGCTTTCATACTTTTGTCAAAAGTCAGTTGGTGCCTTTTTAATGGTGGTGGTCATGCTTTGTCCTCAGACACGAAGGTCTGTCCCCTGCAGTAACTGACAGCAGTCAAGACTACAGCAGTGAGAATTCCCTGGTGGTCCAGGGGTTAGGACCCAAAGTTTTCACTGCCATGAGATCAGATTCTATCCCTGGTCAGGAAACTAAGTTGCCACAAGCCATGCAGTGCAGGCAAACAAAGAAAGAGAGAAAGACTATGTTGGTGAAACAGTCAGTACAGATTTCCTCATGAAAATATAATTACTAGAAGAGAAAGAAAATTATTGCAGGCTGCCTTCATCCTAAGGAAAGCTTTGACATAGAGGCAGGCTACTAGCACAATTCACTCACTAAATTTCAGCAGTTATCAGAAACGTGTTGAGTTTCTTCTTGCTCTTTATTTATCTAGTTCTAATAGTTTGTCTTTTCATTTAGTGGTTTAACGGTCAGAAATTATTCAAACTTTATCTACGTGCCTGCTTTACCATGTTCAGTTTGGCCCTTTAGTGCTTCAGTTCAACTTGATGTCTGTTTAGCATTTACAAGAAGCCAGGGAGAAAAACACAAATTAGGCATTCAGAGGATCTCTTAAATATATCCCCTGTTTTCTCATTTATTTCAACATTAAGCTGAACATTATTTTTTATACTATTAGTTATATACCTGGGATATGATTGATATATCTGTACTTTCAGAGAAAAGTTGGGCAAATATTTTCAAATCAAAGAGATGTGTCTCTAATGCCCATTTACTGTTCACTCAGTCTTAAAGCAAACTCTACCTGAGCACTTTGCCCAATCAGACACTGAACTGCCAAATTTCTAAATGGGCAGGGAAGGGCATCCTGGTGCTCCTGGGCTTTAAAAGCTGACTACCAGACAAGGATCAAGATACTGGAGTAAAAAGATCCTGCACTCCCTCTGCAAACGGACACACCAAAACTACAATCAGATATAGAATAACTATCCTATGAGAAGGACCTGAACACTAGCAGAATAGCTCTTCCACAACTATGGATATAAAGAAAAAAGCACACTGAGATAGGTAGGAGCAGGACCCACAAGAAGGAGAGGAATCACAAATGCAAAGGCTCTCCTTCAGGAGAAGGGGTTTGAACCCCACAGTGGGCACGCCAGTTCTGGGGACCTTCACCAGGGAGACAAGCTTCCATAATATCTGGCTTTGAAAACAAGCAGGGCTTTCATCTAGAAGAGCCAGAGGATGATGGAAAATGAAAATTTTACTCTAAAAGGGCTCACATGCAAACTCACTCCAAGTCCAAGCAGAGAGGCAGCAGTTTGAGAAGCACCTGAACCCTAAGTGAAGGAGATGTATTGACTAACTTTAAGACAAGTACCAAAAAGGCACTGGAACTTTCTCTGGGGTTCAAAGTGCTGATGGATGCCATTGTTTTTCTCCTGGTTGGCCTGACACTGGCATGCTCCGTCTGTGACATTCACCGTCTATATCTATAGCTAACACCCTCTGCCCATGTGACAATCCTCTCCTGCACTTCCCCGCACAATCAGCCTGCCCTAGTAAGCACTGCTCAGTGCAGCTCCCACCTTGCTGCATATTTTTGGTGGCCTAGGACAAGACTTCCCTGTAGCTCAGAGGGTAAAGAACCTGCCTGCAATGCAGGAGACCAGGGTTCAGCCCCTGGATTGGGAAGATCCCCTGGAGAAAGGAATGGCAACCTACTCCTTGCCTGGAGAATGCCATGGACAGAGGGAGGAGCTTGGCTGGCTACAGTCCATGGGGTCATAAAGACTTTGATACGATTGGGCAACTAACACTACTCCTAGGACCAGACTAGCACCCCACAAATTAGCTACTACCCCTCCACACTGAGTGGGTGGGCTCCACCAGGACAGGTGTCCCACACCCTGCAGAGTGGCTCCCTACTTACCACACCCAGTGGGCAGCCTTGGACCAGACAGGCACCTTTCCAAAGTGGCTCCCACACCAGGAGCATACTCTACCCACCAGTGCACCCAACTGCAGCACCACAAAATAAAGGGCACGCAGCCCACATGGGGGACACATCTGGAGCACCAGGAGCTAGTAACCAGGAGGGTCTGCTTTTCCAGGCCCCAACTTTTTACATAAGGCCATTCCTTCCAGACCAGGAGACATAGCTGGTCTAGCCAACACCTAGAAACAAACACATAACCTTAGGATAAACAAGGAGATAGGACAATATGGTCAAAACAAAAGGACAAGACAAAACTTCAGAAAAAGGATGAGACCAAATATACATAAGAAAAGAAATGCAAAAAAGCAAAATGGCTGTCTGGGAAGGCCTTACAAATAGCTGTGAAAAGAAGAGAGGTGAAAAGCAAAGGAGAAAAGGAAAGATATAATCACCTGAATGCAGAGTTCCAAAGAATAGCAAGAAGAGATAGGAAAGCCTTCTTCAGGGATCAATGCAAAGAAATAGAAGAAAACAACAGAATGGGAAAGACTAGAGATCTCTTCAAGAAAATTAGAGATACCAAGGGAACATTTCATACAAAGATGGGCTCAATAAAGGACAGAAATGGTTTGGACCTAACAGAAGCAGAAGATATTAAGAAGAGGTGGCAAGAATACACGGAAGAACTGTACAAAAAAGATCTTCACGATCCAGATAATCATGATGATGTGATCACTAATCTAGAGCCAGACATCTTGGAATGTGAAGTCAAGGGGGCCTTAGAAAGCATCACTACGAACAAAGCTACTGGAGGTGATGGAATTCCAGTTGAGCTGTTTCAAATCCTGAAAGATGATGGTGTGAAAGTGCTGCACTCAATCTGCCAGCAAATTGGGAAAACTCAGCAGTGGCCACAGGACTGGAAAAGGTCCGTTTTCATTCCAATTCCAAAGAAAGACAATGCAAAAGAATGCTCAGACTACCGCACAATTGCACTCATCTCACACGCTAGTAAAGTAGTGCTCAAAATCCTTCAAGCCAGGCTTCAACAATACGTGAACCATGAACTTCCAGATGTTCAAGCTGGTTTTAGAAAAGGCAGAGGAACCAGAGATCAAATGGGCAACATCTGCTGGATCATGGAAAAAGCAAGAGAGTTCCAGAAAAACATCTATGTTGGAGAAGACTCTTGAGAGTCCCTTGGACTGCAAGGAGATCCAACCAGTCCATTCTGAAGGAGATCAACCTTGGGATTTCTTTGGAAGGAATGATGCTAAAGCTGAAACTCCAGTACTTTGGCCACCTCATGCAAAGAGTTGACTCATTGGAAAAGACTCTGATGCTGGGAGGGATTGGGGGCAGGAGGAGAAGGGGACGACCGAGGATGAGATGGCTGGATGGCATCACAGACTCGATGGATTTGAGTCTGAGTGAACTCCGGGAGATGGTGATGGACAGGGAGGCCTGGCGTGCTGCAATTCATGGTGTCACAAAGAGTTGGACACGACTGAGCGACTGACCTGAACTGAACTGAATCTACTAAAGAGTTAAAAGTTATGGTCATAAAGATGCGCACAAAAATCAGGAGAAACTAGATGAACACAGTGAGAACTTTGACACTGAGACAGAAAATATAAAAACCACTCAGAGCTGAAGAATACAATAACTGGAATGAAAAATACACCAGATGGGATCAGCAGCATGTGAACTTCCAGATCAATGAGCTGGAAGACCGAGTAGTGGATATCCCCTAATCAGAAGTGAAAATTAAGTAATTAATTTAGAAAGTACAGTTTAAGACATATCTGGGACACCTTAAAGCATACTATCATCTGCATCATATGGGCCCCATAAAGAGAAAAGAGACAGAAAGGGCTGAAAAACATATGAAGAAATAATGGCTGAAAACTTTCCTAATCCAAAGAAAGAAACAGATGTCCAGGTAAAGGAAGCACAGAGAGTCCCAAATAAGATGAACCAAAGAGATATGCTCCAAGACCCATTATAATGACAACATCAGAAGTTAAAGACAGAATCTTAAAGGCGGAAAGAGAAAAACAACTAGTAATGTATAAGGAAATTTTCTCCAGAAACATTACAGGCCACTAAGAGCTGGAACAATATATTTAAAGTACTAAAAGGAAAAAACAAGAATATGCTGACAGCAATGTTATTATTCAGATTTGGAGATACAAAGAGTTTTCCAAGTTTTGGAAAAAGAGTTTTTTTGGAGATACAAAGAGTTTTTCCAAGTTTTGTATCTCTTTTGGAGATACAAAGAGATACCAAGACAAAAGCTAAAGAAGTTCATCACTCCTAACTTGCATGTAGACAAAAGGTTTAAAGAACTTATTTAAGTGAAAAAAAAAAAAAAAGGGCTGTGGCTACACATAAGAAAATACATGAAATAATCTCACTTACAAACATGAAAATAAAGAAAAGGTACTGGATCAATACTTACAAATCTAGTATGAATGTTAAAAAACAAAGGTAGTAAAATAAACTATAGCTACAATTAGCAAAGGGATGCACAAATTAAAAAGATGCAAAATATGCCATGAAATCTCAAAAAGTTATGAGATACACAAAATTAAAGAAAAATGAATCCAAGCATAACACTAAAGATAGCCATCAAATCACAAAAGGAGAGAACAAGAAGAAAGGAACAGAGAATTACAAAAACCAGCAGAAAACATTCAACAAAATGACAATAAGTATATACCTGTCATTGCTTTAAGTGTAAATGAACTAACTGCTGCAATCAAAAGACATAGAGTGGCTGAATGAATATAAAACAAGACCATCCATATAACGTCTACAGGAGTCACATTTCAGATCTAAAGATACACAAAGACTGAAATTGAAGGGATATAAAAAAGAATGTATTATACATAAACAGAAGCAAAAAGAAAGCTAGGGTAGCAGTACTTATATCTGCAAATAGACATAAAAACAAAGGTTTTAAAAGAGATTTTTTTAAAGTATATTTTAATACTTTAACTATCTTGTATAATGATACAGGGATCAATACAATAAGAGGAAATATTAATGAATTCAAAATAGAGGCAACTAAATATATAAAACAATATTAACAGACATAAAAAGAGAAATTGACAGTAATAATATATAGTAAGGGTAACTCTAATACACCACTTATAGCAAAGAATAAATCATTCAGACAGAAAATCAACAAAGAAACACTAGTCTTAAAAGATATATTAGACAAATAGATTTAATAGATGTATATAGAACACTCCATCCAAAATAATAAAGTATGCATTTTTTTCAAGTGCATATGGAACATTCTCCAGAATAGAACACATGTTAGGCTGCAAAACAAGTCTCAATAGTTTGAAGAAGATTGGATTCATATGAAACATAATTTCTGACCACAATAGTATGAGACTAGAAATAAGACTCTGATGCTGGGAGGGATTAGGGGCAAGAGGAGAAGGGGATGACAGAGGATGAGATGGTTGGATGGCATTACCAACTCAATGAACGTGAGTTTGAGTGAACTCTGGGAGTTGGTGATGGACAGGGAGGCCTGGCGTGCTGCGATTCATGGGGTCGCAAAGAGTCGGACATGACTGAGTGACTGAACTGAACTGAACTGAACTGAGAAATCAACTACAAATTTTAAAAGCTGTAAAAAAAGAAAAAACAACAAAACCTACATGCAGTCTAAACAATGTGCTCTAAAATGACCAATGAGCTACTAAAATATCAAAAAGGAAATAAAAAATTACCTGTGGACAAATGAAAATTGAAACACCACATTCCAAAATCAATGGGAGGCAGCAAAAGCAGTTCTAAGAGGTAAGTTAATTGTGGTACAAACCTACTTTAAGAAGCAAGAAAAATCTCATTCTATACCTAAACCTAGTGTGAAAGTAACTCATTCATGTCGAACTCTTTGGGACCCCATGAACTATACAGTCCATGGAATTCTCTAGGCCGGAATACTGGAGAGGGTAGCCTATCCCTTCTCCAGCAGATCTTCCCTACCCAGGAATCGAACTGGGGTCTCCTGCATTGCAGGTGGATTCTTTACCAACTGAAGAATCAGGGAAGCCCCAATTAAACCTGAAGGAATTATAAAAAAGAACAAAGCTCAAAGTTAGAAAAAGGAAATAAAAAAGATAAAAGCAGAAATAAAGGAAACAGAGACCAAAAGAGAAAAAAAAAATCAATGAAACTAAGAGCTAGTTCTTTGAAAAGATAAAATTGATTAAAGAACCCAAATAAATAAAATCAGAAATGACACAGGAGAAGTTGTCTCTGTCACCAAGGAAATACAAAGGATCATAAGAAACTACCAAAATTGACAATCTAGATGAAATGAATAAATTCCTAGAAATTTACTATATTATTTAATTTATTCTATTAATTTATTTCTATTAATTCCTGCAATCCCCCAGGACTGAACCAAGAAGAAGTAGATAAGATAAACTAATTATCAATAGTGAAGTGTTGTTGCTGCTGCTGCTGCTGCTGCTGCTGCGTCGCTTCAGTCGTGTCCGACTCTATGCGACCCCATAGACAGCAGCCCACCAGGCTCCCCCATCGCTGGGAAGTGAATCAGTACTAAAAGAAAAAAAAAAAAAATCTCAACAAACAATAGTCCAGAACAAGACAGCTGCACCAATGAATTTTATGAATTATTCAAAGAAAACTTAACACCTGAACTTCTCAAACTATCACTAAAAAAAACTGAAGAAGAAGGAACGCTTCCAAACTCTTTCAACAAGATCAGCATCATCCTGATACCAAAACTAGATAAAAATATCACACAAAAAAAGAAAATTACAGCTAATATTCTTGATGAAGATAGATGCAAAAGTCCTCAGTGAAATATTAGCAAACCAAAGTCAATACGTTAAAAGAATCATACACTATAATCAGGTGAGATTTACTCCAGGGAAACGATGGTTCAGAAAGGCTTTCATCAAAAAGACAAACTATAACAAGTGTTGATGAGGATGTGGAGAAAGAGAAACCCTTATTCACTCTCGGTGGGAGTGTAAATTGGTTCAGTTGCTATGTAAAACAATATAGAGGTTTCTCAAAAACTTTAAAAAAAAAAATAGAACTACCAGATGATCCAGCAACTCCACTTCTGGATATTTACCCAAAGAAAACAAAATCTCTCATTGAAAAAGATAGATGTACCCCAGTGTGTATTGAAGCAGTGTTTACAGTAGCCAAGATGTAGCAGAAACCTCAGTGTCTGTTGATATTAATAGATGACTAGATATATAGTGGAATATTGTTCAACCATAAGAAAGAAAGAAGTCCTGGCATTTGGGGCAAACTAGGTGAACCTAGAGGGTAATATGCTTAAGTAAAGTAGGCCAGATAGAGAAAGACATCTTATGATTTCAATTATATATGAAATTTAAAAACTGAACTAAAGCAGACTCATAGACATAGAGAACAAAGAGATGGTTTCCAGGGAAGAGGCAGGTAAACAGATGGCAAAATAAGTGAAAGAGATTAAGAGGAAGAAACTTTAAGTTATAAAATAAGTCATGGAGATGCAATACACAGAGCAAGGAACATATTGTATTAATAATATACAATAAAGTGAAGGTGAAGTCGCTCAGTCATGTCTGACTCTTTGCGACCCCATGGACTGTAGCCTAACAGGCTCCTCCGTCCATGGGATTCTCCAGGCAAGAGTAGTAGAATGGGTTGCCATTACCTTCTCCAGAGGATCTTCCTGTCCCAGGGATCGAACCCAGGTCTCCTGCATTGTAGGCAGACGCTTTACCATCTGAGCCACCATCCTTAATTATAATATACAATAATATGGTATTAATTTTAAATGGTCACATTTTGTTACTAGATTTATCATGATGATCATCTAAAAATATATACAAATATTGAATCACTATGCTGTATGACCGAAACTAATATAACACTGTATGTCAGTTGCACTTCAATTTTTTGAAAAGCTGATCACAACTACACACAAACCACCTGAGCTTAGACTTCTGTTCAGCAGTCCTATACACTGTGTGCAGAATCATGACATAAATTCACTTGTCTGATGTCGAGCACCCTGAATCCTCCTCCATCCCCTAGTCTGATTTATTTCTGTGCTATTTCGTTTCTCTGAGGCTCTCTTATGATTTTGCTTCATTGATTCAGACAGTATTGGTTGCTGTTTTTCTACAAATTGCCTTCCTTTGCATTTAAATTACTGAATTGTTTCAAGAGGAATCCCTTCCTGGCAGGAGCTCTCCATTGGCATTCTTATGAGGGAAGCCAATCTCTGCTTTATGAGCTTCTGCTCCATCCTCAGGCCCCAGCAACACAGACTGCTGCCAAGACAATTACAAATCTGCCTCAGGGTAATTGACATTTGCTCGTGGGGGGAGTGGAGTTGAAATATTTCTACTCTAACTTTGTTACATGACGCTTTTGCTCTCCACCGTCTCATTCCCAATTTGCTCCTGGTAGGAGAAGTTGGAACGCAAAACAATCTTCTTCCATGGTTTAGTAATGATTGGGATTACTGTGCCTTAAGAAAGGAAATCAATTTTGGTCCTTTTTCTTGACTTTTTCCTTTATGATGCAGTAAACTTTCTGAGTACAGACTTCTCCTTAGAGAAGTTTTTCTCTTAAGGTTAGTAGGTGGGTGAGTAGACACAGCTATGCCAAAGCCTGTGACTGTGTGGATCACAAGAAACTGTGGAAAATTCTTCAGGAGATGGGAGTACCAGACCACCTGGCCTGCGTCTTGAGAAACCTGTATGCAGGTCAGGAAGCAACAGTTAGAACTGTACATGGAACAGCAGACTGGTTCCAAATAGGAAAAGGAGTACGTCAAGGCTGTATATTATCACTCTGCTTATTTAACTTACATGCAGAGTACATCATGAGAAACGCTGGGCTGGAGGAAGCACAAGCTGGAATCAAGATTGCTGGGAGAAATATCAATAACCTCAGACATGCAGATGACACCACCCTTATGGCAGAAAGTGAAGAGGAACTAAAAAGCCTCTTGACGAAAGTGAAAGAGGAGAGTGAAAAAGTTGGCTTAAAGCTCAACGTTCAGAAAACAAAGATCATGGCATCCGGTCCCATCACTTCATGGGAAATAGATGGGGAAACAGTGGAAACAGTGTCAGACTTTATTTTGGGGGGCTCCAAAATCACTGCAGATGGTGACTGAAGCCATGAAATAAAAAGACACTTACTCCTTGGAAGAAAAGTTATAACCAACCTAGACAGCATATTAAAAAGCAGAGACATTACTTTGCCAACAAAGGTCCATCTAGTCAAGGCTATGGTTTTTCCAGTAGCCATGTATGAATGTGAGAGTTGGACTATAAAGAAAGCTGAGCACCGAAGAATTGATGCTTTTGAACTGTGGTGTTGGAGAAGACTCTTGAGAGTCTCTTGGACTGCAAGGAGATCCAACCAGTCAGTCTATCCTAAAGGAGATTAGTCCTGGGTGTTCATTGGAAGGACTGATGCTAAAGCTGAAACTCCAGTACTTTGGCCACCTCATGAAAAGAGCTGACTCATTTGAAAATACCCTGATGCTGGGAAAGATTGAGGGCAGGAGGAGAAGAGGATGACAGAGGATGAGATGGTTGGATAACATCACCGACTTGATGGACATGAGTCTGAGCAAGCTCTGGGAGTTGGTGATGGACAGGGAGGCCTGCCATGCTGCAGTTCATGGGGTTACAAAAAGTCGGACACGACTGAGCAACTGAACTGAACTGAACTGAGTAGACCCAACAGTCAGGTCTGCAGAAATAGCATATTTCTCTTCAGTAAGATGTTTCAAAATTTAGATTCAGAGAGAAGTTGGAGAATCTACTTTGACCTCAAGGTTTAAACTGAATTTCTGAACACAGCTTTTATCAGAGCCCTTCATTCTCCAGTCACAGAAATCCCAAACCCTTCATCTGCTTCCTTTTTCAAAACTGTTTTACCTCTTAAATTGTATTCCTAGTGTCAAAGGAAGAGGCCACCATCCAATACTTGATATGAATATTGAATTTACTGCTTTATAATCAAGTCAGAGATTGCTTAGAAAGTTGTCTTCCTGAGCAAAGCCTAGAGGTGGTCTTACAAACGATTTGACACCAGGGAGTTCAAGAAAAATTTATTTTCCCTTAGAAATGTCTAAGGGCTTCCCCAGTGGCTCAGATGGTAAAGAATCCACATGGAATGCAGGAGAGCCAAGTTCAATTTCTAGGTTGAGAAGATTCCGTGGAGAAGGCAATGTCTATCCACTCTGGTATTTTCACCTGGAGAATCGCATGGACAGAGAAACCTGGCGGGCTACAGTCCATGGGGTCACAGAGAGATGGACGTGGGCTGAGTGACTAAGCAGCAGCAGACTAAGGAGCAGGCGATGGCGCCCACTCCAGTACTCTCGCCTGCAAAATCCCAGGGACGGAGGAGCCTGGCGGGCTGCAGTCCATGGGGTCGTGAAGAGTCGGACACGACTGCGTGACTTCACATTCACTTTTCAGACAGCAGCAGCAGCAGCAATGTCTAAGTCTTCTAGTAATTTCTAGAAATTTCCAGCATCCAGCAGTACCAATGAGAAATCTCATGCCAATCTTATGTTTATTTATGGACATTTTTTCCATCTCTGGACTTTTATCTTAATGTTTTGAGATTTAAAACAGTTTGATATGTTTGAGTTTTACTCCTCACTCACATTTGGTGACCTTTTTAAATCTAAAGATTTGTGCATTTCTTCAGCTCTATATAAAAAAGTTTCTCTATAGTTTATTAATTTTTCTTTATATCCTCTCCTTTGGGGACTTACCTAACTTATGTTGGAACTCCTAGTTCTATCCTTCATGCCTATTTTTCCTCTCTTACCATCAGTTCTCTCTTGCCTTGTCTTGAATGTTTGTACATCTCCTGTCTTTCTGTGTTATACTCTGGGAGAATTATTCAACTTATTAAATCTCTCTTCAGTTGTGTCCATTCTGAAATTTAATCAATCTCATATCTTTTTTTGTTTTTATTATTACTGCTTTTTTGCTTTCTGGATGATCAAAATTTTTTTATCTCCAAGTCTCTAATTGATTCTTTCACAATAAACATTCTAATTAACATAAAATAGATACCCTCTCTTATCTCCATGAGGACATTAATCTTTTACAAAAATTGTTGTCTGTTTTGTTCATTTTAATTCCTCAAGTGTTTGTTTTAATGCTTCTCATAGTGCTCATTTTGCGCAATTGTTTGACAGTCTTTGTCTTGTGTGATTATCTTTGTACTGAAATTCTTCGTAATTTAGGCAGTTTAGTAGTATACAAAGAGTGATAATAGGCATGGTCTACCTTAGGGGTGGAAGTATTTTATCATCAGCATCATTTGGTATCAGCACACAGTGACAATATAAGGACTGACTTTGAGTTATGTATAGTTTTTTTTTTTTTTTTTTTTAATTTCCCTGCAGACATTACCCGCTTAATTGCCATCACCTGGGGAAGATCAGTCCCATTACACCCCCTCTAACTCCACCTTCTCAATTCATCCCACCACATGATAAGCTATTGCTATAGATTCTGTTCCATTTAATGTCTTCTTTCTACAGTGATTGTGGGGGAAACATTGCTAAGAAAAAATAAGTAAGCAACAAGGCTTTATGGTAAAGCACAGCTAATTATACCTGATATATTATAATGACCTATAATGGAATATCTGAAATTTTATCAGTCAAAAAGCTGAATCACATACCTGAAATTAACACAATATTGTAAATAAGCTATACTGTGTTGTTGTTGAGTCACTAAGTCATATCTGACTCTTTGTGATCCCAAGGACTGTAATCCACCAGGCTCCTCTGTCCATGAGATTTCCCAGCCAAGAATATTGGAGTGGGTTGCCATATCCTACTCCAGCGGATCTACATTAATTTGAAAAACTCCTAAGAAGGGTATAACACTAACTCATTGTCTGGCCATAGAGTCCCCAACACCCTCTGATTTTTGCCATTCACCTGGGGTATAGCTCTGCTTCTCCAGCTCAAATTCCCAATCTTACCCAATCTTACT
The DNA here is from genome assembly GCA_006410635.1 of Cephalophus harveyi. Lineage (NCBI taxonomy): Eukaryota > Metazoa > Chordata > Mammalia > Artiodactyla > Bovidae > Cephalophus > Cephalophus harveyi. Next base: position 356,719 of record SJYT01073901.1, on the reverse strand, counting down.
CCCCACCCTGGAGACAATTGCTTCTGCTTTCATCCATTCCGTGCAGATTTGGTGAGAAAGAAGTCAACCTACTTCACTTACTAACCCCATGTAATCACCTTAATGGTTAACCATGGCACTTGAATCTGCCCTCTTCAAGGGTAGAGCATTTCCAGAATCCTTCTCACTTTGCAATAAATGTTTCCTATGAGTGTTTTGGGTATTGGTATTCTTCATTAATAGTAACAACAGTAGCCTATTCTAAGCACTTCACAATTTGTGCAAATTAAATGATGTGAACCTATGTGACTTCTCATTAAGAAACTTCTCAAGCTTCCTGTTTTCCAGCTAGCAATTTCCTGTTTTCCAGCAGTGTAGATTTTCTTAACCATCTTTTTTGTCATTTCTAGAGATTTATGGCATTCAGCTTATTATCTTGATCTAATTTTTTTATCTGCTTTTTAAAATAGCTTTGCCCCCCTTTTTTTTTCTAGACATACATTCATTCTGGAGTAGGCTGCTCAGAGTGTCATAGCAAAATACCACAGACTGGGCAGCTTAAACAACTGAAACTTAATTTTCTCACAGTTCTGGAAGATAGGAGTCCAAATCAGAGGGCTGTCACGGTTGATTTGTTAAGACCTGTTTTCCTGGCATGTAGGGAGCTACCTCCTCATAATCTCCTCCCATGGTCTTTCTTCTATAAACAGACAGAGAGAGAGTTCTCCAGTGTCTCTTCCTCTTCTTAGAAGAACACAATTCCTGTTGGATTAGGATCTCATTCTTAGTTCAGTTCAGTTCAGTTCAGTTCAGTCGCTCACTTGTGTCCAACTCTTTGCAACCCCATGAATCACAGCACGCCAGGCCTCCCTGTCCATCACCAATTCCCGGAGTTCACTCAGACTCACGTCCGAGTCCATGATGCCATCCAGCCACCTCATCCTCGGTCATCCCCTTCTTCTCCTGCCGGCAGTCTCTCCCAGCCTCAGAGTCTTTTCCAATGAGTCAACTCTTCGTATGAGGTGGCCAAAGTACTGGAGTTTCAGCTTTAGCATCATTCCTTCCAAAGAAATCCCAGGGCTGATCTCCTTCAGAATGGACTGGTTGGATCTCCTTGCAGTCCAAGGGACTCTCAAGAGTCTTCTCCAACACCACAGTTCAAAAGCATCAATTCTTTGGCGCTCAGCCTTCTTTACAGTCCAACTCTCACATCCATACGTTCTATTCAACTTCAGCTACCTTTCTAAAATCTTATCTCCCAAATAGTCACATTAAATAGTCAACATATGAATTTGGAGGAACAGCATGCAATCAATAGCAATTTTAATAGATTGATTCTTAAAGAAAACAGCAATTTCCTCAGAAGAAACTGATAAGCAAGAACAAATGTAAGGGCACATGTAAAGTGAAAGAGAGGGATATTAACTGAAGAATCTTTGAAGTGAATATAGAACATGCTGTCTTTCTTGGTGAAAAGTAGTGTGCAAAAATATCTGTAGAATAAATGAATGAGACATTCAAAATGCACCTCAGCTTCCTCAAGACACCAATTTTCAGGAACATTTGTGAATATATTCTTTGATTCATTTAGGTTGGATATGTGTAAAAGGAATAATAAAAGCGTAACTGTTCCTTACTTTACTTTCAAACCTGAAATTCATTAGGGAATTTGAGATGTTTATTAAATCAAATGTTAGTGTTAAAGACTAATAAATTTTGATATTGATATGCTATTAAAAATTCCCTTTCCAACTGGGCTAAGATTTGGAAAGGGTTGTTGTTCTTATGCCTGATGATGTATTTGTGGATATGTGTGCATATAAGTGTACATATGGGGCTTATAAATTTTAAATCTCTGTGGCAATATTTCTGTAATGCTTTTGTGACTTTAGTCTTAACTAGTCACAAGTTCTAACAAAGTTAGGCACCACCATATTTATAGACGATTAGAATATGAGTCACTAAAAATAAAAATAAGTGCCATGTACACCGGCTCTAGCACTTACAGGTTAACAGAAGAATAGATCTACAGAGCAAACTGTTGGAATAGGTTTGCAAACAAGATTTGGAGCCACAAATGCATCATAGGCTGTTCTACACAGATCGAAAATAATTTAGGTTAGGAAGCTGTGGATCATAATATCCATATGTACACTGCCATATGTACAAATTAATGTGTACAAACAATACCATATGTAGAAGTGAAATGTGACAAGCAACTCAAACTTTTCTCAGTATTTAGAGGTAAATGTGAGAAGACAGCAAAGTGAGAATTGGTTAAGCTTTTTCCTAATGACCCAAGTTTGCTTACAACTTATTTTTATGATAGAGCAAAAGATACATTGCTTAAAATCAGAATTGTGTGTAAATTTCAAATATTGGTACTTAGAAATTTAATCCTACAAAAATTTTCACTTATTCAAATCAGATTTCTTTTCTTCAGATGTAAAATTAGAGGACAGCTCTACGAATTTATCATTAGTTAATATCTTTCAGTTGCTAAGTCATGTCCAACCCTTTGAGATGTCATGGACTGCAGCTTGCTAGACTTCCCTATCTTTCACTATGTCCAAAAGTTTGCTCAAATTCATGTCCATTGAGTCAGTGATGCCATCCAACCATCTCATCCTCTGTCGACCCCTTCTCCTTTTTCTTTCACTCTTTCCCAGCATCAGGGTCATTTCCATTGAGTCGGCTCTTCATATCAGTTGGCCAGAGTGTTGGAGCTTCAGCTTCAGCATCAATCCTACCAATCAATATTCAGGGTTGATTTCTTTTAGCACTGACTGGTTTGATGTATGATGTAGTGCAAGTGCTCTCCAGAGTCTTCTCCAGCACCACAATACAGAAGCATCAATTCTTCGGCATTCAGCCTTTTTTACTGTCCAATTCTCACATCTGCATGTCACTACTGGAAAAACTATAGTTCTGAATATATGAAACTTTGTCAGCAAAATGATGTCTTTGCTTTTTAGCACACTGTCTAGGTTTACCATAGCTTTCCTTCCAAGAAACAAGCATCTTTAATTGTGTGGCTGCATGTCATGGTCCACAGTGCTTTTGGAGATCAAGAACATAAAATCTGTCACTGTTTTCATATTTTCCCCTTCTATTTGCCCTGAAGTGATGGGGCTGGATGCCATGATGTTAGCTTTCTTGAATGTTGAATTTTAAGCCTGTTTTTTTGCTCTCAAGACTAGAAAAATGGCCAGCTACTCTCTCCCTCCTAAACCTCCCAAATTAGAATATAATATTCTTTGTATTGAAATATAGTTGATATATGATATTATATTATTTTCAAGTATACTACACAGAAATTTGACATTTTCAAAAGATATGAAAGGATAACCACCGTAAGTTTGGTAACCATCTGTTCCCAAATAAAGTTATTAAATATTACTGATATTTATTAAGATGTATGTTATATCTTGTATGTTATTTATTTTATAACTAGAATTTTATACCTCTTAATCCCCTTTATCAGTGTTACTCACCCCCACATTCTCTCCTGTGGCAACCACCCATTTGTTATCTCTATAGGCCAGTTACACTTTTGTTTTATTTGTTTGTTTTCAGACTCCACATATAATTGAGATCATACATTATTTGTCTTTTACTAGCTGATTTATCTCACTAAAGTTTAGCTTTCTAGATCCATCAATGTTGTAAAAATGTTAATATTTCAGTTATTGTTATGGCTGAGTAATATTATACCACACACACACACACACACACACACACACACAATCTCCTTTATCCATTTGTCTGTTGTGTACACTTAGGTTGCCTCAATGTCTTGGCTACTGTAAATAGTGCTACTGTATACACTGGGCTGCATATACATTTTCCAATTAGTGTTTTATATTTGGGGACAAATACCCAGAAGTGGAATCTCTGGATCATACCTTAGTTCTATTTTTAATTTTTTGAGAAACATCCATACTGTTTCCCATAGTGAATGCACCATCTACACTTTCACCAACAGTCTCGAGGGTTCCCTTTCTCCACATCCTCACCAACACTTGCAACTTTTTAATAGCCATTCTGATGTGTGACAGGTGAGATCTCACTGTGATTTTGATAGGCGTTCACTGATGATTGGGCAGATTTTCAAGTCCTTTGGCCATCTCCATGTCTTCTTTTTGCCTTCTCATACTGTTCATGGGGTTCTCAAGGCAAGAATACTGAAATGGTTTGCCATTCCCTTCTCCAATGGACCACATTTTGTCAGGACTCTTCACCATGATCCGTCTGTCTTGGGTGGCCCCACACAGCTTGGCTCGTAGTTTCATTGAGTTAGACAAGGCTGTGGTCCATGTGATCAGTTTGGTTAGCTTTCTGTGTTTGTGGTTTTCAGTCTGTCTGCCCTCTGATGGATGAGGATAAGAGGCTTGTGGAAGCTTCCTGATGGGAGAGACTGACTGT
>SJYT01073901.1:264407-349507 GCA_006410635.1 Cephalophus harveyi | reverse complement strand
TCTTGAGAGTCCCTTGGACTGCAAGGAGATCCAACCAGTCCATTCTGAAGGAGATCAACCCTGGGATTTCTTTGGAAGGAATGATGCTAAAGCTGAAACTCCAGTACTTTGGCCACCTCATGCGAAGAGTTAACTCACTGGAAAAGACTCTGATGCTGGGAGGGATTGGGGGCAGGAGGAGAAGGGGACGACCAAGGATGAGATGGCTGGATGGCATCACTGATTCGATGGATGTGAGTCTGAGTGAACTCCGAGAGATGGTGATGAACAGGGAGGCCTGGCGTGCTGTGATTCATGGGGTCGCAAAGAGTCGGACATGACTGAGCGACTGAACTGAATCCAGTTTTCCCAATAGCATTTTTTGAAAAGTCTGTCTCCCTCCATTGTATATTCTTGTTTCTGTCATCATACTTAATTAACCATATAAATATGGATTTATTTCTGTGGTCTTTATTTTGTTCCATTGATCTATGTGTCTGTTTTTGGCCAGTACCATACTGTTTTTATTACATTAGCTTTGCAATAAAGTTTGAAATCAGGGAACATGATAAACTCACATTTTTCTTTTCCAGGATTATTTTAATTTTTCAACATCATTTGTGTTTCCATACAAACTTTAAAATTATTTCTTCTAGTTCTATGAAAAATGATATTGATATTTTGAGAACAAAATTTTTTCATCCATTAAATTTTTTTCATGCCTTTTTTTCTGGATGCACTTGTAAATGAATTTCTTTTAATTTTTATTTCTGATAGTTCATTATTAGCATATAGAAATGCAGCAGATTTTTACATTAATTAGGTATACTTCACCTTTACTGAATTTATTAGTTCTACACTCTTTTGCTAGTGTCAAAGATTCTCTACATATACTAACGTGTCATTTTCAAACAGCGACAGGTTTGCTTCTTCCTTTCAAATTTGAAGATTTTAATTTGTTTCTTGCCTGATTGCTGTGGCTAAGACTTCCAAACCTATGTTGAATGAGAGTGGCACAAGTCCACTTATCTTATTCCTGAAATTATAGCAAAGGCTTTCAGCTTTCACAATTGAGTATGATGCTGACAGTGGATTTGTCACATATAGCCTTTATCATGTTGAGACGTTCCTTCTTTACCCACTTTGCTGCGAGTTTTGCCATAAATGAATGTTGAATTTTGTCAAAAGCTTTTTCTGCATATATCCAAATGATCATGCTATTTGTTCTTCTATTTGTTAACATGGTCAATTTGCAGATATTGACTCATTCTTTCATCCCTGGAATAAATTCCTTGTGATCATGGTGCATGATCCTTTTAATGTATTATTGAATTCACTTTGCTGATACTTTGTTGAAAATCTTTGCATTTATGTTTATCAAGGATATAAGCCTGTAATCTTTTTTTGATGTTTTTGTCTGGTCTTTGTAACAGAATAATACTGATCTCATTGAACGAGTTTGGAAGCATTCCTTCTCGTTCAATTTTTCTGAATAGTTGGAAAAAGTAAGTGGTAGTTTTTTTAAACAATTGGTAAAAATTCACTTGTGAAGCCATCTTGTCCTGGACTTTTGTTTGTTGGGAGGTCTTTTTAAATTATTAGTAGTAGTAGTATTGATTCACTTTCATTATTGATAATTGGTCTGTTCATAGTATCTATTTCTTCTTGACTCAGTATTGGAAAATTGTACATTTCTAGGAATTTATCCATTTCATCCCTATTGTCCATTTTATTGGTGTATAGTTTTTCATGGTAGACTCATAATTCTTTGTATTTCTGTAGTGTCAGAGACAACTTCTTTCATTTCTGATTTTATTTATTTGAGTTCTTTCTCTTTATGTCTTGATGAGTCTGGTTAAAGGTTTATCAATTTTTGTGTATCTTTTCAAAGAAATAGCTCTTAGCTTCATTGATCTCTTGTATTGGTTTTTCCTGGTGGGCGGGGAGAGAGACTCCCTTATTTCATTCATTTCTACTCTGATCTTGATTATTTCCTTCCTTCTAACTTTGAGATGTGTTTGCTTGTTTGTTTCCTAGTTTTTAGGTTTGGGGATAGACTGCTTGAGATTTTTCTTGCTTTTTGAGGTAGGTCTGTATCATTATCCACTTCTCTCTTAGAACTGTTTCTGCTGTCTCTCACTGATTTTGAAATGTTGTGTTTCCACTTCCATTTGTCTTCAGATTTTTTTAAATTTTCCCTTTGATATTTTTAGTGACCCACTGGTTGTTTAGTAGCATATTGTTTTGGCTACACATGTTTGTGTGTTTTGTATTTTTAAACAACTGTAGTTGAAACAAATATATAGTTGATTTCTAGTCTCATACTGTTGCGGCCACCAGATATATGCCCTAGGGGTGACCCCATATAATCTGGGAACCCTCCTCTGCTGCAGTAGGCCTGTCTTCTGTGGGCATGCTGGTAAGCAAGGCTTTTCCCAGCCCGCTTGACTGCAAGGCCTGCCTCATGCAGTGACTGTGGCCCAGTGGTGGGGGAAGCTGAGTCCCAAATGCCTGGCCCCCAAGACTGAGGTCCAAGGGGCCACAACACTGATACCAGTCTGCCAGTGGTCACAGAAAGAGCCCTTCATGGCTGGCTGTACAGGATAGAGGGCAGTGGATCTGGTGTCAGTCCACTGGTAGATAGGCAGGTAAGCCTGCAGTTCTAATAGGCTAAAGAGAGGGCTCCTAAATGGCACTTTCCAGCACCAGAGTCCACACAGTGAAACAAGCTCCCCAAACTGGCTGCAGCCAGCATCTCCAACCCTAGAGGGAGTCCCAGTCGCCTCCTGCCTCTTCAGGAGGCTTTTCAAGATGAGCAAGGGGATCTGATCCAGGCTTCTCTAAAACTATTGCCTCTGTGCTGAGACTTACAGAGTGTGAGATTTTACATACACCCTTTTGGAACAGAGACTTTGTTTCCATAGTCTTCAGGCTCTCCCACACAGAAGCCCCACTGATTTTCAAAGCCGGACACTCTAGGGGCTCATCTCCCCAATGCAAGACCCCCAGTCTAAGGAGCCCAATTGGGGGCTAAGATCCCTCAGTTCTCGGGGAGGACCTCTGTGACTGTGGGTCACAGACAGAGGGATGTGGGTCCTGACTGTATCATGTCTCCATTTCACCTGTACATCTTCTGTGGCTCCTTCTTTATATCTTTAGCTGTAAAATTATTTTCAGCTAGTCTTCCTGTCTTTCTCATAGACAGTTTCTTTGTTAGATAGTTGCTCATAAATAGCTGTAATTTAGGTGAATTCAGGGACTATTACTCCTCCATTTTGACCACACCTTTCCTGGAATTTATTACCTAATTCCTGTCTGTTATTCAAGACAGAAATCATGGGTTTTAAAGACTTTAACCAACTGGAATCTAGATCCAGACATCTTGGAATGTGAAGTCAAGCGGGCCTTAGAAAGCATCACGATAAACAAAGCTAGTGGAGGTGATGGCATTCCAATTGAGTTGTTCCAAATCCTGAAAGATGATGCTGTGAAAGTGCTGCACTCAATCTGCCAGCAAATTTGGAAAACTCAGCAGTGGCCACAGGACTGGAAAAGGTCAGTTTTCATTCCAATTCCAAAGAAAGGCAATGCAAAAGAATGTACAAACTACTGCACAATTGCACTTATCTCACATGCTAGTAAAGTAATGCTCAAAATTCTCCAAGCCAGGCTTCAGCAATACGTGAACTGTGAACTCCCTGATGTTCAAGCTGGTTTTCGAAAAGGCAGAGGAACCAGAGATCAAATTGCCAACATCCGCTGGATCATGGAAAAAGCAAGAGAGTTCCAGAAACACATCTACTTCTGCTTTATTGACTATGCCAAAGCCTTTGACTGTGTGGATCACAATAAACTGTGGAAAATTCTGAAAGAGATGGGAATACCAGACCACCTAACCTGCCTCTTGAGAAATCTGTATGCAGTGATGGTGATTGCAGCCATGAAATTAAAAGACGCTTACTCCTTGGAAGAAAAGTTATGACCAACCTAGATAGCATATTCAAAAGCAGAGACATTACTTTGCCAACTAAGGTCCATCTAGTCAAGGCTATGGTTTTTCCTGTGGTCATGTATGGATGTGCGAGTTGGACTGTGAAAAAGGCTGAGCACCGAAGAATTGATGCTTTTGAGGTGTGGTGTTGGAGAAGACTCTTGAGAGTCCCTTGGACTGCAAGGAGATCCAACCAGTCCATTCTGAAGGAAATCAGCCCTGGGATTTCTTTGGAAGGAATGATGCTAAAGCTGAAACTCCAGTACTTTGGCCACCTCATGTGAAGAGTTGACTCATTGGAAAAGACTCTGATGCTGGGAGGGATTGGGGGCAGGAGGAGAAGGGGACTACCGAGGATGAGATGGCTGGATGGCATCACTGACTTGATGGACGTGAGTCTGAGTGAACTCCAGGAGATGGTGATGAACAGGGAGGCCTGGCATGCTGCGATTCATGGGGTCACAAAGAGTTGGACACGACTGAGCGACTGAACTGAACTGAACTGAACTGAAGTTGTCATTTAATTAAGCATAAAGAAGAATCTAGCAAAGTTTGCAAATGCCAAAAATCATTCAATAAGATTTTATTATAGGAAATAAATACTACATTTAAATGAATTTAAGAACTAATGAATGGAAGTCTAAAGTATAATTTAGAGAACAAAAGTTGATTCTAAGTACTGATTTTACAAAACACTTGAGACAACTGAGGAGAAAAATGACGAAATTTGATCACATTACACTTTTCCCCAATCAATTTTCTTAAAAATTACCAATGAAATCTTACTTGCTAAATGCATAGAATCCTCCTTAGTCTAGTCCCCATCTTGCTTTGGGTATAGTGCTGACTTCCTTTTTCAAACTCTCGGCTTCCCCAACTTTTGTGACATTTTTCTTTCAGTTCCCCGTCTCCAATTGTTGCTTCTCAGTTCCTTTACTTATGCTACTCTTTAAATGTCAGCAAATCCCAAGATTGTGACCTCCAAGTCTTATGTTGTTCTATATAATTTGCACCATTTCCTCTAGACAGGTGATTCTCTGTTCAGCCTCCAACTGACTTCCAGATCCAAATTTTCAACTGCCTCAAATACTGAGTGTATGCTAAAAGATCTTGATTATTCATTCACACCTCAAGTTTACCATATGCTAAATTTAATGTATTTCAGTTTGTCTTGCAGCTTCTTGTATCTCCATCTGAGTTGTCCATGTGGTATCACAATTACCTACTTTGCTAATTCTATTAGTTTCCTAAGGCTGCCATAACAAATTTCCACAAACTGAGTGGGTTCAAGCAACAGGAATTTACTCTCTCAGTTCTGAAGACTAAAAGTCTGAAATCAAGCTATTGGCAAGGTTGGCCCTTCAGGAAATTCTGAGGGAGAATCTGCTCCACGGTTTTCTCCTAGCCGCTGGTCATTGCCAGCAATCCTTGGTGTTTCTTGGACTGTGGACACATCACGCCAGCCTCTGCTGCTATGGTTACATGTCTCTCTCCATGTGTTTCTTCCATGTTTTCACTTGGCCTTCTTATAGAGAGGACTCCAGTCATTAGATTAAGAGCCCGCTCTACTCCGGTGTGACCGCATCATAAACAGTTACGTCTGTAAAGACTCTGTTTCTAAGTACAGTCACATTCTGAGGCTCTGGATGGACATGAATTTTGGCAGAACACTATCAATGTCTTATGTTGACCAAATTTGACATCTCCTACTGTTACACTAATCCACAGATTTTAACTCAACTCTCTTCCCTCTTCAAATCATACTTTTTCCTCATCACAATTAATTACCATCTTTCTTTTTACAATAATGTTCTGCAACATAGCTAATAATGTCCCTCTTCTGTTTAAAATTCTGTTATGGTTCTTCAGTGGTCTCAGTTGACCTTTCAAGCTAAATTACAGGTGACTAGAGATGCTATATTAAAATGTTTGAGGCTTTATTGTCCTCAGCAAGGCAGCAACTAACACATTTTTCCTCGGGCTTTTGAGTATCTTCCCCTTACATCATTAAAATATCATTCCTCCTCTTCTGTAGACTCATCCTTGATTACTGTCTATTCATTTTGCCCCATCAAAATTTGCCATCCAATTGTGTTACGTTAAAGCTACAATCTTTAACAAGAGTATATGTATCACAGGGTGCACATGAAAACTTTCCTAGAGCCCTATAAACACCAATAGTTTTTAAAGAATCAAGTTCAAAATCTACAATTAACATACCTACTCTTTCGTGAAACTGGTATTCCTGAGTCACCTGCAGATGAGGTTTTCTTTCCTATCTTTCCTCTCACATTGGCTTTTCTCTCAGTGGCCAAAGAAAAGCCTGCTTCTAACCCATCCCAACACTACTATGATACATTTTCCTGGAGTGCAAAAATTTTTGCAATCCCAAACACAGGGACAATTGTTAATTATGTAAAATGTTTGCCTCTATCTGATTGAATTTAGGAAATAAGGAATACTGTTATAATTCTTTTATTTGCTATCAATTGATTTTAGAAATGAGTTTTCTCTGAACCCTTATCAAAAGGAGAAATAAATTGTATTTTAACAATAATTAATTCTTTATTCCTCCCTAAGTACATATTCAGTCCAGTTCAGTCAGTTGCTCAGTCACGTCTGACTCCTTGCAACCGCATGGACTGCACCACTCCAGGCTTTCCTGTTCATCACCAATTTCCGGAGCTTCCTCAAACTCTTGTCCATCAAGCTGTTGAATGCCATCCAACCATCTCATCCTCTGTCATCCCCTTCTCCTCCTACCTTCAATCTTTCCCACCATCAGGATCTTTTCCAATGCATCAGTTCCTTGTATCAGGTGGCCAATGGATTGGAGTTTCAGCTTCAGCATCAGTCCTTCCAATGAATATTCAGGACTGATTTCCTTTAGGATTGACTGGCTTGATCTTTTTGCAGTCCAAGAGACTCTCAAGAGTCTTCTCCAAAACCACAGTTCAAAAGCATCAATTCTTTGTGACTCAGCTTTCTTTATAGCCCAACTCTCACACAAAATCTAAAAGGCTTATCCATGTCAATCAGAGATGACTATCAACAAAACTTTACTCTCATGTTTGTTTATCAAAATTTATAAAATATATTTACTGCTTCCTAAATTCTTCACCAAGGAGTTATGAGGAATAATTCTTTTAAAAATATACAATACCAACTAGAATTATCAAGTATAACTCAAAAGAACCTTTGTTATATAAAGCATATTTCATTGGTTCCCTCATACTCCCATATAATTTTTTATTTTATGGAATATTGTCCCATGGACAGAGGAGCTTCATAGGCTACAGTCCATGAGGTCACAAAGAGTTGGACACGACTGAGTGACTTCACTTTCACTTTCACTTTCATTGTTTCTTCATCTCCATTTTTTCATTCATCCACAAAATTACCTAAGGAGAAATACATTTATATTTCTGTATGTACATTGGTGGAGAAGAACATAGGCAAGGATTACTGTGGAAAAAAGCTGGAAAAAAACAGAAAAGGTGGAATAGATTAGCATATTGATGTTTAGCTAACACAAAAAGAAACATACAGAGTATGTGAAATATAGCTATGGATTAGAAATAATGACATGCTTTATAATTTTAAACATGTAGCTGTGAGATATGTTTGCACAGTACAAGCTGGTGCTCAGTTCAGTTCAGTCGCTCAGTCGTGTCCGACTCTTTGCGACCCCATGAATCGCAGCACGCCAGGCCTCCCTGTCCACCACCATCTCTCGGAGATCACTCAGACTCACATCCATCGAGTCAGTGATACCATCCAGCCATCTTATCCTCGGTCGTCCCCTTCTCCTCCTGCCCCCAATCCCTCCCAGCATCAGAGTCTTTTCCAATGAGTCAACTCTTCGCATGAGGTGGCCAAAGTACTGGAGTTTCAGCTTTAGCATCATTCCTCCCAAAGAAATCCCAGGGCTGATTTCCTTCAGAATGGACTGGTTGGATCTCCTTGCAGTCCAAGGGACTCTCAAGAGTCTTCTCCAACACCACAGTTCAAAAGCATCAATTCTTTGGCGCTCAGCCTTCTTCACAGTCCAACTCTCACATGACCACAGGAAAAACCATAGCCATTAAGGACCAATTATATGATCGAGTAAGACGTAGATAATTCAGGAAAAGAAAAGTATTCTCTTGAAGTCTTAGTGCTTGAATTAGACATTCTGACAGCTTGAACACCTGACTTTACAGTCAGTAATCCACCAAGCCTCAACCTTACTTTCTATGGATTTTTTTTTAGTGCACTGAAGTACATCAAATAAGGTCAAGAAAAAGGTTGAAAGTAGTGGATTTATTTATTCAACAAACTTTTATTTAAAATATACCTTGTCCTAGATCTTGCAAAATAGAAAGAAAACATACAGTTCCTGATCTTGAAATGGTCAGTTTATGATAATATCAAAAACAAACATAGCTTCAAAAATCCCAGATACACTAGATCATCAAGATCTTGTTGTAACAATTATATTCCTGAATGCTTCCTGAGTGTCACAAGCAAGGTCCTATCACACAAAGTCCTACAAACACCATGAATTGAACACATGCACATGTGCTTATAGACACAGTTCATCTTTTCATATACCCACTACATACAAGCATCTCTTTCTGAATTCAAATTTTTATTAATGTTTTCATAAATCTAGTCTTCTGTAATAGTAATCTTTGTAAATTTAGTCTCTCACAATAAAAACTTAGAAATTATTCTTGATTCTTCATTTGGATTTTTCCAAAAGATCCAGAAAGTTCGGATTCTTTGATTTCTGCCTCTATAATACTTCTTTAGTCCATTTTTCCTTCATCAATTCTAACCTAACCTATTAGCTTCCTTCCTTGCCTATATGCATTTACACTGCTCCTCTTCAATTCTCCCATTATTGCTACCTTTCCAAAACATCTATCAGCTCCTACACCTCATTTGCTTAATATTCTCCATTGGTTCCCATTGGCCTATAGGTCAATGTTTAAACCTGTAAGCAGATTAAACAGGAACCATCATAACCTGACCCCACTCACCTTTCCAGACCTAACCACTACCTCTCCTGCCACCCCACCACCACCTGGCCCCCTACAGGTACAGACTGCTTCCAGTCACACCAAAACACTTCTTCAACATATCATATTTATTTCACATTTTTTAACATGTTGTTCTTAAGGCCAGGAGGGGCCTCATTTCATTTTTCTGTCAAAGACATTCTAACCCTTCCAGACTTGTGATGCTCTCCCTATGGGGCCACTCTTATCCCCAGGCCAAGTTCAGCGTGAGCACAGCATTCTCCATGTATTTTTATTACTTCGAATTAGCTGCTTATTTACATCCTTGCTTCCCCCATTAAACTGTGAACATCCAAAGGGCTAGTGTGTGTTCAACATATCTTTCTATTCCAGTGTAAAAAATAGAAATTCAATAACTGTCTGATGAGTGAGTAAGCTTCTAGGCATGCTGTTGTGGCATACTAAGATGTTAAGCAGAAATTTATGACATGATATAAATGGCAGCAAGCTTTCATCAGAAAATAAAAATGCTTTCTTGGTTTTGTGGACTGAATGCCCTCCTGTGTCTGTTTTGTGTGTCAGATTTCCTTCCACTGCTGCTCCACCCTTGAATGGTTTATAAAGGTCTTAGTGGGACGCAGACACTCCTGAAGAATCTTGATGCTCAAGCAGGGCTTTAGACATTTGAAAGAGGTGCAAACTATCCTATGATAATTGTAAGGGGAGAAAGAAAGACACCAGTGGTCAGGGAATTTGTAAACAGTTAGACATGATATAGGGCTTCCCTGGTGGCTTAGAGGGTAAAGCATCTGCTTGCAATGCAGGAGACCCAGGTTCGATCCCTGGGTCAGGAAGATCCCCTGGAGAAGAAAATGGCAACCCACTCCAGTACTCTTGCCTGGAAAATCCCATGGACAGAGGAGCCTGATAGGCTGCAGTCCATGGGGTCGCAAAGAGTCGGACACGACTGAGTGGTGACACGTTAGACATGATATATTTGTGAACCTGGTGGAAAACGGATATTAGTGGAGAGGGGCTCATGTTAGAGTCCTCTTTAAATAGAATGCACAGGTTACCCAGTTCCACTGTGAACCCCATGGGTTCCCATTTGGAAGGGAGATGAAAAAGACAGATATGGATGTGAGAAGGTGAGAATGGCTGGAACTTATGTGGGTCTATGTAGACCCAGTGTTAGACTCAGAAGGAAGAGTGAGTTAGAGCTTTGAGGATAAACTATGAGGAAACTCAGATCATTATAAAATATACTAGTTTATAAAGTAAGTCCACTCCATACAAGCCTTCAAGCTGCACACTTTCACATGTCCAATAGTGTAAGTTATTCAGACGTCTGACATACATTGTCACATGCATGCATCCTCTACAAGTGGTTGTACTTCTGTGCAATTTATTGTACAGTACTGTATAGCGGACAGTAATACAGCATCTTTATTTCAACCCCAAGATGTCCACAAGCAAGTGTAAAAGCAGCAGTGATATAGCTGGTACCGCTAAGAAGTGCCAAGCAATAACAATGGAAACAAAAAGAAAATACCTGAGAGAGTAGAGTGAGGCAAAAATATGGTAGACACCACTTGTTCTTACAACATGAATTGTTCAACCATCAACATGGTTCTAAAGAAGAAGGATGACCTCATGGAACATGTGAAGTCTGCTGTGTCGATGACGTCAACAATAAAATCGAAGAAGCAAGGAAGAGTGATGGAGGAGGTGGAGAAACTTCCAGTGCGTAGATGCAGGATCAGGATCAGTGTCGAGTCCCACTCAGCTTAATGCTGCCTCAAGAGAGAGCTGAAAGCCTTTGTGAAGACTTGAAGAATCAGATGGCACACCTTCTAATGCCAGCTGTGTCTGATTTCATCAGTCCAAGGCTAGAGCCGAACCTTACAATGTAAAAGGACGAGGCAAGGCAACAAATGCAGATACGGTAGCTGGAAATTTCCTGTAATGCTTTGAGAAATGTTTTTTGAGAAATTACTGATGAAGTCACATATTTGTCCCATCAGGATTTTAATGTGGATGAGACTGGACTGTACTAAAGAGGGTGCCAGCCTGAAGTTGCATCAGTAAGGAGGAAAAGTGATGCCGGGCTATGAAGCAGCAAAGGACAGGCTAACTCTCATTTGGTGGCAATGCTTCTGGTGATATGAAGCTGAAATCTCTCTTAATCATTCTGAGAATTCAAGAATGTTGGGGTCCTTTAATGGACCGGGACCTGGTGGTCCGGAGGTGACGATAAGTGAAAGAGAGAAAGAGGCTGATACTCCCTGGTTTATGCAAATTACCAATAAAGTCCTTGATATAGGGCTTGAGTCTCTCACGAAGGCACGGGGCGCCCTCTCAAGGCGGGGGTGACGGCATGAGGTGCCTTCTCGAGAGAGTCTTAGAAGCCTGGGCAGGAGAGTGAGCTAGACGGGTTTCTGCATTACAGGGAATTAGCCGAGGAGAGAAAGAAACAGAAAGAAAGACAGACAGACAGACATGGGGACCCAAGCTCTGATGGAGCAAAGGTGCTTTATTAGCAAAATGCAGGCTTATGTATCTTTAGTAAGATGATTACTCAGCTATTACACAGGATGAAATTTTATCAATAGCCACAATATGGATAGTCTAATACATGCAAGGTCACTGACGCTGAAAAGGGTCTCTGCGCGTCTCATCCCATGACCTCAGTCCTGAGAACTGCACGCAGCTTTACTCATTCTTGGCATAGGAGCTGATAAGGAGCAGAGAATCCTTGAGAAATAGAAAACAGCACGCAGGAATCCTCTTGTTAAATGTTCCCTGACAATTCCCCCTTATTTATTATATTTGTAAAAAAAGGTCTTGATGAATTGAGTTTGTCATAAAGAGAATGTTTACTGAAGGAGATTCAAGCCTGTCTCACACAATGACCTCAGTTCCTGGGAGCAGCCTGCTCTTCTGCTTAAAAGGAAACAAAGGACTTATGAGAAACAGCACGTAGGAATCCTCCTGTTAAACACTCCCTGGCACAAGAGCCTTTATAAACATAGCCATGGACTCTCTTCCTATTGTGTGGAAGGGTACTGTAACCCCAAAGCTTGAGTTACAGAGGCGATTTTCCAGAACTGGTTTTTTCCACCACTTTATCCTGAAGGTGGAGAAATAGTGCTTGGAGAAGGACATCCCATTCAACATTCTTTTGCTGCTTGACAATGCTTGGGTCACCACCACCAACCCCCAATTCATGGACAATTTTCATCTTAGGATCAAAGTAGTAATAGGTCATTCATCCAACCTATGGACCAGGGAATTAGCGTGACTTTCAAGAAATACTATTTACATCACACTTTGTCAGACAGTGAAGACAAGGAATGAATCAGGAACAATCTTGTGACAACATTGGCAGGACCATAACAACTACAGGGCCTCTCTGGTGGCTCAGACAGTAAAGAATCCACATGCAATGCAGGAGACCTGGGTTTGATCCCCAGTTTGGGGAGGGATGCCCTAGAGGAGGGCATGGCAATCCACTCCAGTATTCTGATCTACAGGACCACGAAAACGCTGATTATGCTTGGCACGAGGTTATTTTATAGCTGTCACCAAGAATGGTATTTGGGAGAACCTTTGTTTGCAGTTTGTTCACAACTTTCACGGATTTAAGAAGGCGGGTGAGGAGTCCAAAGAGGTCTTCAGCAACTTAATGACCTTCACTGAGAAGCTGGAGCAAGGTCTGCAAGAGGACGACTTCACTGGACTCCTTGCTGTGCAGCACAAGAAGCTTACCAATGAAGGCCTGATGGAACCGGAGGCTCAGTGAAAGAACAAAAAGAAACGAGTGGAGCTCGTTTTTAGGCAGGGGACTTCCTGTATGCTTTATTTTGTACGTTTTCTTAGAAGGCAAGTTTATTAAAGCATGCTGATATATTAGTTTTCTACTATAGCTTAACACATTATGGCAATTCTAGAGACTTAAAACAGCAACCAGTTGCTAGCTCACATTTGCATAGCTCAGAAGTTTGGGTGGGCTTAGCTGGTCTCTGCTTTAGACATCACACAGTTGAAATTAAGGTACCAGCCAGACCTAGCTGCGCTCTTATCTGGAGGCACCAAAGAAGAATCCACTTCTAAGCTTATTCAATTATTGGCAGAATGCAGTTTCTTGCAGTTGTAGGACTGAAGTCCTTGCTTCCTTTTTATCCACTAGCCAGGGATCGTTCTCAGCTCCTAGAGGCTTCATGCAATTCTTATCAGGGGACTCCTTTCTCCTTCAAAGTCAAAAATGGAGAATTTCCCTCCAATGAAATTCCCTGTGTGCTTCAAATCTCTGACTTTCTGTTCTGTCACCAATTGGAGAAACTGTCTGCTTTTAAAGGACTCATTTGATTGCATCAGACACATCGATATAATTTCCTTATCTTAAAGTCAGCTGAGCCACATAGCACAACCAATTATGGAAGTAAACTCCACCATATTCATTGTGCCTGGGATTACCTAGGACATGCAAGCCAAGGAGACATCTTAGAACTCTGCCTACCACGTCAACTATAGCATTTTTTCTTCTCATGATCCAGTCTAATGACAGAATCACAGAATCAGTTCAGTTCAGTCACTGAGTCGTGTCTGACTCTTTGCGACCCTATGGACTGCATCACAGAATAGTCATTTGCTATTTCTGGATTCTAGTTTTTCAGTGGAAAATTTGTATTGCATGAGCACCATATCCATTAAATTTTATTCTTGAGTTGTTCTATTCAACTGTAGAAAGGAGAAGTTAATACATTATCTTGGGTGTACGGGGAAGAAGAAGAAACTTAATCCTTCCCCTGTATGTATCTCCTTATAGATCTGACTCTGTCACCTTTATTTTTTTTTTTTCCATTTCATCCAAAAAGCAAACCACCTGTAGCCCCCGTTATTAATGAGTACGCGGATGCCCAGCTACACAGCCTGGTGAGAAGACTGCGTCAAAGAACAGATTTCTACAAAAGAAAGTTAGTGGAGGCTGATATGTCCTCCCCTGAGAGCAGTCCCCAAACTGGTGAGTGGCGTTACCTCAAAGTCCTGGGACGAAGGTGATGAGTGGTATGTATCAATATTTTGCAAGCGGTTTAGCTTAGGCTTCCCCAAAAGCAGTTTCCCCAAGACAGTGACTTAGCTAGGAATATTTTATATTGAGGGTGGTGCAGGAGGTGAGACAGCAAGAGAGACACGGAAGGGAGTTAAGACAATAAAGGTATGTTAATGGCGGGGCCACTGGGGCTTGAGTCCGCTGAACATCTGTGTGGACGACACAGAAGAATCATCCTGGAGGAAGAGGAAGCTGGGAGATCGGCCCACCCTCTCCTGCCCTTTGTCGGCTGCAGTCTGCTGCTGGGGCAAGCTGCTAAAGCGTTGTGCTGTGCCTAGTCACTCAGCCGTGCCGGCTCTTTGTGACCCTCTGGACTCTAGCCCACCAGGCTCCTCTGTCCGTGGGATTTCCAGGCAAGAACGCTGGAGAGGGTTGCCATGTCCTAATACTCCAGCACTTTAAGCAAGCCAGCTGGGAGACAATGCCCTGGCAGGGAGATCAACTATTATATAATAGTTTCTTTTTAAAGGGAAGGGTCTAGAATATAGTCATTATAGCTTTATAAAGATATACCGAAAAGAGTGTTTGAGCTTTACTTGCCCATACTGGAAGGACATGAATAAAGCTAAAGAACCACAAAACCAAAGCCTGCGGAATGGTGTCTATTTGTAAAGTTCCTGTTCAATGTCAATCCAAAGTACTAACTACTTATGCTTCAAAATACGTGGGAATGAGGCTTGTATTTAAAATATCCTATTTGCAACACCTTTAAGACATTTAAGTTAGACTTGAAACCTGCTACTTCTTTCCAAATTTCAATGTTTTTGTTACTTAGGTATTTTCACAAACAACAATATTGTAAATGTCATAAAACGCCTCACCTGCCTGCATGAAGGAAGATTACAAAATGTTTTCATTCCAAACAATCTAAACTTTTTCCTCCCTAAGCTAACTTAACCTCTGAAAAATCTTTTCATCTTTTTTCTCCTATAAAGCAAAGCCCACAGCTGTGTCATCAACACAAGAAAGCAGCGCTAAGCTAAAAGAAGAGCATTCCCAGAAGGTGCCCCTGATCGAGTACCTAAAGCGACTCAGACTTCCAAAAAGCATAGATTCCTACACAGGTACCGTCAAGGAGTGGACTGTCTCAGTGGGAGGGCTGGCTCTTCCCAAGAACCCCCGAAGCTCAAGCTCACAGATGGCTTCCATGTTCTCTAGCCAGTATTCTGAGCCTGTCTAGAAACCAGTATTTAAACTGTATGGTCTGCGATGGATCATTTGTCCCTTTCTAGTGAAAAGAAGATATGAAAATATTCCTGTCTGTTTTTAAACAGTCCAAAGCGGGCCCAGTCCCTAATAATCTTTGAAAAGAAGCATTCAGCAATATGTTCATTGAACATTCTCCCCACCAAAAAACAAAAAAATCCTTATAAAATCTGTCTTCTTCCATGGGTTCACACTGTTCATTTAATTGGACAAGTCCCGTCCCCAGCCTCCCTGGGGCCGAGGAGAGCCCTGGGTGCAGTCGTGGACTGCGGTCACCGCTGGCTCACCCTGCCTCCACCTCGGTCACCGCCGGTGAGCAAGATGGGGGCCTTGGTTCGCAAGCCCTGCGTGACCCTGCAGCTTCCTTAAGCACCCGCTGGAGGCCTCCTGCTGCAGTTCCAGACACAGTGAGGCCTGCGACTTTTCCTCGGTTCCCCTCCCCTGACGCTAATCGAGCAGTTACTCCGGCAGAGAGACACAGTGGCTACTTCTCTAGGAAACAGGAAGGATGCCCTCCAAAGTTAGGAAAGCTGCTAAGATCATCTAGCATCCCTCCTAAAGCCCGGCGCCTCGGCTCCAAGGGCAGAACCTCGTGATTGTTGTAAATAGAGCCTCCTACACAAACTCCTCATCTCCAGAGGGGAGTGCCCCAACTTTAGGAAACTAAGCAGCAGAATTATTTTAATGTTCTGTGCATGCCATGTGGATTGCTCCTGTCGCTTTTTTCCAGATCGATTCTATCTCCTGTGGCTCTCGCTTGTCACCATCGCCTTTAACTGGAACTGCTGGCTTATTCCCCTGCGAGTGGTCTTCCCGTACCAGACGCCACACAACACGCACTGCTGGCTTATTACCGACCTCATATGCGATACCATCTACCTCTTCGATCTGCTATTAATCCAGCCCAGGCTCCAGTTCATGAGAGGAGGAGATATCATAGTAAGTAGGGGCTCGGGAGAAGCAGAGACTGACAAATGAACATCAAAGACTGAACTACGAAAGCCAGTTAATGTTTGCTTGTTGTTAATTTAACGTCTGAGGGACTGCATGCGTGGGGCTTTAACCACTGGAACCATCAGTATAGTAACGACAATAACAAAACAACCGCTGAGCCCTCCCTGTGTGCTGGGGACCGTGCATCTCCCTGTGCTCGAGGTTCCTCATTTTAAAAATAGCAACAGTAGTGCCTTCAGAATATTGATGGGGAGACCGGATGAACTGACGCCCGTGGGGTGCCTGCGACTATGTCTCCTTTCTGCACTTCACTTTCCAGATGCATCACACCTCATTCCTCAACATCAAGCGCCCTGTTTGATCCACCCGAGAAAGAGCATTCGGGTGAAGGTGAGAATGCTCTTCTCCTGGATTTATTCTCACTGTTGAGGGAATTTCAGTCAGTCCAATCAATCTAAGACGGAAAGAGAAGAGTAAGTTTTCACAAGGACACACCCAACTCTCTTACACTCCCCTGCCCCGCAGGGCCCCTCCCCAGTTCACTGAAAGGATGCTTGCTTCCCAACCCACGTGCCCTGTCTTCGTCACAGTCCTGGCAGGGCTGCACAGAAACAGACCCTCCAGGGCCACCCTGGGGTGAGCACAGCAACCAAGTGCATGGCGCCCTGGGCTCGTACATGTTTCTGAAGAAAAGAGGTTGGTTCCTTGATCTCCTGAATATTCTCTTTTGAATCCTTAGATGATTTTAAGTTATCAAAAGGCTGAAAGGGGTAGTTTTGCTTTTTTTTTTTTTTTTTTCCTCTAAAAGTACCCTTTGATGGGGAATGCCTCCTGCAATTGAAATCTTTCCTAGGAAGAATTCTAAAGGCCAGAGCTAAAGTTATCGCAGAATTCTATTCAAGTCATTCCTGGGCGGACTTCCGAGCATCAGTTAAGTCGGCACTCCTCTAAGCGCACCGGCAGGTTGATGAACGGTGATGCCGGCACACAAATAGGAAGGAAGCACCACGCGAGAAAGTGAGCACTAATTTCAACCCCCATTAGATGCACAAGAAGGGGAGAAAAATCAATGTTTGACAAATGGAAAATGACAAAATCAGCAAGGAGAAACTTTATTTTCAATTTTCGAAGACATCTTTCCACATAATGGAGTGTTAAAACCAAGAAAAATAACTAATAAAAATACACTCAATGGGCTCCATTTAAAACTCATTATCACAAGCCACAAATATAGAGCAGGAACTAATTGCTTTGTTTGTTCAAATGAAGTTTAATGGTTTCTTTAACTCAGAGTAGGTAGTTTTAGACTTTGAAACTTTGATTACATGTTGCTAAGAGGACAATCCAAGTTGAGTACCCAACCTGAAAGTCTCCCTGCAGTTTGAGCTATCTATGTGACCCTTATTTTACACCACCAAATTATTCATTCATTCCACAAACGTTTATTAAGTACCTACAGTTACCAGATATTCCAGAGCAGAGTACGGAAATATTAATTCCTGAAAGGCTTGAGGGAAAATAGATACCAGATTGAGTGCTGGAGGCCGCAATAGAGGGAATGGTGAGTGTTTACGAGTTTTCCATCGTATTTATGTGCAATATCTTTCTTCTGAAAATGGTGCTGCATAGAGAGCAGAATTTTAATTCAAGGACCAAAAAAAAAAAAAAAAGAACTCATTTAAAATGTCCTTCAAAGACAGCAGTAGAGCTGGGAATGGCCCTCGGGGTTATTTAGATATGAGATTTGCGCTCACAGCACTTCGCTGAGCCTGCCAGTCATGAGGATCCATGGAAACCCTCAGCACCTTCTGTGGAAGAGGTGAAAGCGTTAGTCGCCCAGTCATGCCTGACTCTGTGACCCATGGACCATAGCCCACCAGACTCCTCTGTCCGTGGAATTCTCCAGGCAAGAATAGCCATTTCCTTCTCCAGGGCACCTTCCCAACCCAGGGATCGAACCCAGGTCTCCTGCATTGCAGACAAATTCTTTACTTCTGAGCTCCCAAGGAAGTCCTTCTAGTGACCCCGTCTGTCGGGCCTGCCCTTAGAGTCAACTGCCTTTGGTGATTTGGTTGCTATTTATAAACTGATCTGAAGAAAACTAACCACTCTCTTCTCTTTGCTCTGCAGATTTTGCTCATACTTCTGTTATTTCGTTGGTATATAACCATTAAGCTCACTATGATGTAGTGGGAATAAATAGTAATAGACTAGGATCAAGTTTCACCTCTGAAATTAACTTAGGGTAATACTTGAAGAAAACTAATTCACCCTTTCATTGTGTACTTTGTCACCCATAAAATAGAACTGTTACACCCCCCTCGTAAACTTATTGTGAAGATTAGATAAGAGCGTGAGCACCGAGCCCATGGTCTGGCTTCTAGACGTGCAGTCAAGTGCTGACTGAATCAAGTGAGTGAATGTCCACACATTAACTTCCTTTTGTCTCCTATTTGTATATGTGGTCTCCTTTCTTACCTGATAAGTTTCCTGAGAGTAGGGACAGCATTCAATTCATTTCCCTATTTACCTTAGGAAATCAGAGGATATATTCCAGATATATTTGAAGGAGTGAGTGAATGGCAGCCTTGGCTCAAGGATCTTTTTTTTCCCTTGAATAACTATTTAATCTACATTGTAGTTATTTTATGGGCTTCCCTGATAGCTCAGATGGTAAAGAATCCATCTACAACACAGGAGAACTGGGTTTGATTCCTGGGTTGGTAAGATTCCCTGGAGGAGGGCATGGCAACGCACCCCAGTGTTCTTGCCTCGAGAATCCCATGGACAGAGGAGCCTGGTGGGCTACAGCTTATGGGGTCGCAAAGAGTCAGACATGACTCAAAAAATTCATAAAAATAGTTATTTTATATGAGAGTATTATTTTTGAAACATTTATACATGTTTTTTGTGAAATTATGGAGTTTCTATGCACCCCACTCCAGTACTCTTGCCTGGAAAATCCCATGGATGGAGGAGCCTGGTAGGCTGCAATCCACTGGGTCGCGAAGAGTCGGACACAACTGAGCGACTTCACTTCACTTATGAATTATTTAAAGGAAGAGGTAAACAATAAAGAGCATGGCAACCCACTCTAGTGTTCTTGCCTGATGAATCCCATGGACAGAGGAGCCTGGTGGGTTACAGTCCATGTGGTGGCAAAGAGTCAGACACGACTAAGTGACTAGCCCCTTCCCCTTCACTTTTCACATTTTAAAAAATAAGTGCTTAATTGTCCTCAGTTAGCATACTGATCTTCAGAAGGCTAACAATGCCAAATACATTTAGTGTGCCAAGAGAGGTTTTAGAAACCCCAGACGGCATTTTCATATAATCTAGCAAGTTTTAGCACCCTTCCATTTATTCCATCATAGGATCAGAGACAACCCTGAAAGCAAAGGTATGAATATGATGAGAAAATTCTTCCAGAGTTAAAGGATATGGTCACACTTTAACTTAACTTCTTAGCCCTTGAAATGTCTGCTTGTTCCATATATGCTTTGAAGCAACTGACTCATCTTACTCAAGCTTGGTACATGATTCAACATAAACTTATATATACATATCTCTGTCTACCTGTGGCTCAAGATGCCATTTTGTTTCAGAGAAAACAATTGTTAAATAAGTTGGTCACTTATTTTCTAATACTCTTCTGTAAAATTTGATAAGTGCACATGGATAGAAAGTATTGCTTTTAAGAAAATGAGGTGGTGGGACAGGAATTGGAAAGTTAGCTAACTGGTTTTCAACACTGTTCAACAGCAGCTTAAAACTTCTGAACATGGACAGCCTGGATAATAATGTTAGAAGATGCTGCTTCCACGTGTCCAAGTTATAATACTTTGGTTGAATAATTAATAGTACACAGTTTCTTCCTACCTATAGCTAAAATCAAAAAATACAAACTCAATAGTAGTAGTAATAGTAGTCACTCAGCTGTGTCTTTGCAACCCATGGACTGTAGCCCGCCAGGCTCCTCTGTGGGATTTCCCAGGCAAGAATACTGGAGTGGGTTGCCCTGCCCTTCTCCAGGGGATCTTCTCAACCCAGGGATCAAACTCACATTTCTTGAGTCTCTTGCAGTGACAGGCAGGTTCTTTACCACTAAGACCATCTGGGAACCCCATCAGTCCAATATTAGCATTAATTCCTTTAGGTCTGATTATTAATGAATGTCTTTCTAATTCCTCTACCTCTTATCACACATTTATTGTGCACCCATTATGTGTTAGACATTGTGTTAGGAACTGAGAAATGGAGGACAAAGATATGATCCTTATCTTTTTAAGCACCTCAGAGGATGAAGGAGAAATAAACAAAAGAAAAATGGTGGCGTTCTGTGAGTCATGACATAGATGAGCCCTGGGTGCTACTTGATGCAGAGAAAAACCATACAAAGGAGGGAACGCTTGATCCAAATTTTGAGGAATAAGTTGAAATTATCTGCACACCTTTGTTCCCCTAAGAAAAAGGAAAAAATATGTCCCAAGCTCTGGGAACAGCATAAGTCAAGGCATCAAGGTAGGAAATTTTTGGTGAGGCACTGCTAAACAGAGTGAGTATGACGTGCTACAGGCGACGAGTGGACAGAGAGTAGAGCTCTGTGTACATGAAAGGGAGCCAGATTTTTTTTTTCCTTTAGGTCATGTGACATCATGAACCAACAGAATTGTTAGTGATCTAGAGAGATCATCTCTGCCACTGTAGAATTGATCAAACAGAGCATGACTCAAGGCAAGGAAACCAAAGCCAGAGGAGAAAATAGGCTTGAGAACAGGGCTGCCCAGGTGGCATGAGCGGTAAAGAACCCACCTGCCATTGCTGGAGACCTAAGAGATGTGGGTTTGATCCCTGGGCATGAGAAAATTTTAGGAAGGAGAACCAGTAGAACTTGGTTGCTGGTTGGATGAGAGCTGAGCAAGAGTGCGTGGTGTGGACTCATTGACTAGAGAGATGAAAACGCGCATAGGCTACTCAGCAGGACAAGGAGTGTGGTCAGGCTTCCAGGAAAATGGAGATGATGCTGCATTCATGGTTTTGTAGGCCAACTTTGTGATTAGCAAAACTGATAAGTGAAGAGGCAATTGTTGGACAGGTTAACAGCTCCAGAAAGTGATACTAAATGGAGGTAGAGATTTGGTAGCATCAACATACCTAGTGACTTTGAAACTCTGCAAGTAGATGAAATCCAGGAAGTATAATTAATATGAAGAGAAAAGAGAAGAAGGCTGAATCCTGGGAAATATTGACATTTAAATGGTTAGTCAAAGAATGCAAGCAGGACACTGAAGAGTTGAAACTGAAGAAGTAAATTAAGAATGGCATTACAGATTCTTGGGAAAAAGAAAGCTTCAAAGATAAAATTGTCCCCAAAAAGTCAACTGCTTCAAAAGTTTTATTCATCTCTTTGTTACTTTACCTGTTCATCCACTCAAATATTTATTGAGCTTTTAATATTTATAGTCACTAGTTATACAAAGTTGCTAAACAAAATCAACCCTGTCCAGAAGTACATTATCATTCACAGAGTTGACCGATTTTAAACAAATGGGATCGAAAGGTGTGTGTGATTTCAAAACACAGTGAGTGCCATAAAAGAAAAGTGAAAGTGAAAGTCGCTCAGTCCTGTCTGACTCTTTGTGACCCCAGGGACTGTGTCCATGGAATTCTCCAGGCCAGAATACTGGAGTGGGTAGCCTTTCCCTTCTCCAGCAGATCTTCCCAATCCAGGAATCGAACCGGGGTCTCCTGCATTGCAGGCAGGTTCTTTACCAGCTGAGCTATCAGGGAAGCCCCACCATAAAAGAAGGATAGTATTATAAAGGACTCCCTGGGTGTGCTCATTAGGAGACAATTGGTGGCTTTCAAAACTGTAGCCTTGGTGGAATTGAAGAAGTAAGCAAAAGTCAAATCACCATCAAATTACTGTGTGTTGAGGAATAAATATGAGGGAAGGGCGTAGAACAAAACAAGGTAGGCAACTCTCTAAGAAGCTTGAGTGTGACAAATAATTAGAAACCATACAAAAAGAAGACAAAGCCAGGGAAGGTTTACAGATTTAAGATACGTGAAGAAGAAGCACATTTATAGGCGGAAATTGGAAGGGCCCAATAGAAAGAAATAGCTATAAATATTTTTAAGTGAGAACGTATTTAATGAAATTGCGTAAAATTAATATGAATTACATTTCAGGTGGATTCAAATGAACTAAAGAGACACTACAGGAATTCCTCAAAATTTCAGGTAGGTGACTTACAATTCCAAAATCCAATATCATTTTGAGTTTAAGTCCATCCACAAATTTATACCAAAAAAAAATTGCTTCCTTTCAAAACTGCAGCCTGTTTAACAAAGTTTATACAGATGAAATTGTATTAGGCTGAGATTCTTCTTCTCAATAATTATACAATATACTTCCATGTATGTGCAAGTGTATAATTCAAAATATGGGTCTTTATTAAGCAAAACGAAACAGAGTGGCCATATTTAAATTCTATTAAATGTCAATAAAGGAATATGGAGTGTATTTTGTCTCGTCCATACAGAATTTTAGCCTCCAATTCATGTAGCAAGATGATGTAAAAGTCAACAAAATTGTTTCTACTCCTGTTTAATTCTTATTCATATAACATAAAATATGGTATGAAATAACACAGGGAACTCTGCTCGATATTCTGCAATAACTTAAATGGGAAAAAGAATTTGAAAAAGAATATACATAAACATAGGCTTCCCTGGTGGCTCAGACGGTAAAAAATCTGCCTACAATGCAGGAGACCCGGGTTTGATCCCTAGCTCAGGAAGATCCTCTGAAGGAAGGAAGGAATCTGCCTGCAGTGCGGGAGACCCAAGTTCAGTCCCTGGGGTTGGGAAGATCCCCTGGATAGGGAAATGGCTGCCCACTCCAGTATTCTTGCCTGGAGAATTCCATAGACAGAGGCTACGGTCCATGGGGTCTCAAAGAGTCGGACACGACTAAACAACTAACACGTATACATGTACAAACATATACACTGCTGCTGTTGTGCAGCCGCACAGTCATGTCCCACTCTTTGTGACCCCATGGACTGCAGCATGCCAGGCTGCATCTCGCGAGGCTTGCCCAAGTTCACGTCCATTGCATCAGTCATGCCATCCCGCCTCTCATCCTCTGACGCCCTCTTCGCCTCTGCCCTCAGTCTTTCCCAGCATCAGGGACTTTTCCAATGAGGCAGCTGCTTGCATCAGGTGACCAAAAAACTGGAGCTTCAGTTTCAGTATCAGTCTTTCCAATGAATATTCAGGGTTAATCTCCCTTAAGATTGAGTGGTTGGATCTCCTTGCAGTCCAAGGGACTCTCAGGAGTCTTCTCCAGCACCACAGTGCAAAGGCATCAATTCTTTGGTGCTTAACCTTCTCTGCAGTCCAGCTCTCACAACCATACGTGGCCGCTGGGAAGACCATAGCTTTGACCATATGACCTTTGTCAGCAGAGTAACATCTTTGCTTTTCAGTATATAATATACATGCATACATCCCACACCAGGGTTTCCCTGGAGACTCAGCAGTAAAGAATCTGCCAGCCTATGCAGGAGACACGGGCTTGATCCCTGGGTCAGAAAATAGCATGGAGAAGGAAATGGCAACCCACTCCAGTATTCTCACCTGGAAAATCTCATGGACAGAGGAAAATGGCAGGTTCCAATCCATGGGGTCACAAAAGAGTCAAACATGACCCAGTGACTAAATAACAACATACATGTATATGTATAATTGAATCGTTTTGCTGTACACCTGAAATTCACACAACATTGTAAATCACCTATACTCTAATACAAAGTAAAAGTTTTTTAAATAAGATAAAATTTCTGGAAATTGTTCAAATGGCATACAGCAAATAAAAAAAAGAAGCAATTATATAGATAACATGGCACTTTCTTCTTTTCAAATAACTGTATAATATTATTTTTTCACCCATATGTAATTTTTTCACCAATAATTATCTGTTGTTGTTGCTATTCAGTCACTAAGTTATGTCCGACTCTGCAACCGCATGGGCTGCAGCACACCATGCTTATTCACTGTCCCCAGGAATTTGCTCAAATTCACGTCCATTGAGTGAGTGATGCTATCCAACCATCTCCTCCTCTGTCTTCCCCCTCTCCACCTGCCTTCAATCTTTCCCAGCATCAGGGTCTTTTCCAATGAGTTGGCTCTTCGCATCAGGTAGCCAAAATGTTGAAGCTTCAGATTAAGCAACAATCCTTCCAATGAATAGTCAGTGTTGATTTTCCTTTAGAATGGACTGTTTGATCTCCTTGCAGTCTAAGGGACTCTCAAGAGTCTTCTCCAACACCACAGGTAAAAAGTATCAGCTCTTTGGCACTCAGCCTTCATGGTCCAACTTTCACATCAGTACTGACTACTGGAAAAACCATAGCTCTGACTGTATGGACTTTCTTTGGCAAAGTGATGTCTCTACTTTTTGATACACTGTCTAGGTTCGTCATAGTTTTCCTTCCAAGAAGCAAGTGTCTTTGAATTTCATGGCTTCAGTCACTGCAGTGATTTTGGAGCCCAAGAAAATAAAATCTGTCACTGCTTCCATTCTTTCCCTTTCTACTCACCATGAAGTGATGGGGTCAGATACCATGATTTTCATTTTTTCAGTATTGAATTTCAAGCCAGCTTTTCACTCTCTTTCATCCTCATCAGCAGGCTCTTTTGTTCCTCTTCACTTTCTGCCATGAGAGTAGTATCATCTGCGTATCTGAAGTCGTTGATATTTCTCCCTGCAATCTTGATTCTAACTTGTGATTCATCCACCCTGGAATTTCACACGATGGGCTTCCCTGGTGGTTCAGTGGTAGAGAATCTGCCTGTAATGCAGGAGACGCAGGTTCAATCCCTGGGTCAGGAAGATCCCCTGGAGAAGAAAATGGCAACCCACTCAAGTGTTCTTGCCTGGGAAACCCCACGGGCAGAGGAGCAGGCTACAGTCCATGGGGTCACAAAAGAGTCAGT
This sequence comes from Cephalophus harveyi, assembly GCA_006410635.1. NCBI lineage: Eukaryota > Metazoa > Chordata > Mammalia > Artiodactyla > Bovidae > Cephalophus > Cephalophus harveyi. The sequence continues at coordinate 324,258 of SJYT01073901.1, read as the reverse complement.
CACAACTTAGCAACTAAACAGAAACACATAAGAGTCAGTCACGACTTAGCGACTAAAGAGAAACACTGCTAAGTTAAATAAGCAGGGTGACAATATACAGCCTGGCTGTACTCCTTTCCCAGTTTGAACGAGTCATTTGTTCCTTGCCCAGCTCTGACCATTGTTTCTTGACGCATGTACACGTTTTTCAGCAGACTGTAAGGTAGCCTGGCACTCCAATCACTTTAAGAATTGTCCACAGTTTGCTGTGATCCACACAGCCAAAGGCTTTAGCATAGTCAAGGAGGCAGAAATAGATGTTTTTCTGAAACTCCATTGCTTTCTCCAACAAATGCTGGCAATATGACCTCTGATTCCTCTGCCTCTTCGAATAATTATTTACAAGGTAGTTTATTATCTTTTTTTGTTTATCCTAACTCTGAGAAATAGGCAGAGAGTTGAGGGTGATCCAAGGTTACCCAGTCTGTATGACTGAACTCCAACTTCCCATTTCAAGGACACTATAGTGGCCTCAAATTTTGTAAAATATACAGATCTAGGTTTAGGTGCCAGATTGTCCCTGTTGGCAATCTATGGTGATTGCAATTTCTTTCAATCTGTTTTCAACTCCAACTAATTTTCTTTGTAAAACTTTCCCACATACTTAGACATAGTCATAAAAGATCTAAACTACTTTGATGAACTCTACAAAGAGAACTAATATTCTTTGTAAGTGCTACAAAGCTTATTTCAAACTCTTAATCACTTTCTTGAATTTGAATAAATGCAAATTAACTCACATAGTTAATTTGGGTTTCTAAATGTAAACTTTCACGTTTAATTGAGGTCACTTCTTTTGAATTTCTTTAGCACATCCCACAGGTCATGTGTAAAGTGAAAGTCAATCAGTCATGTCCGACTGTTTGCGACCCCAGGGACTATACAGTCCATGGAATTCTCCAGGCCAGAATCCTGGAGTGGGTACCTTTCCCTTCTCCAGGGGATCTTCCCAACCCAGGGATCGAACCCAGGTCTCTGATATTGCAGCCAGATTCTTTACCAGCTGAGCTACCAGGGAAGCCCAAGAATACTGGAGTGGGTAGCCTATCCCTTCTCCAGCGGATCTCCCTGACCCAGGAATCAAACCAGGATCTCCTGCATTGCAGGTGGACATATAACACATGTCTTATGGCGTGGTCTTATATCTATTTTTGTGCTTGGCTATCCTATCATTGGACGTTAATTTCTTGTGGACAGAAACAGTATCTTAACTCCAACGTGCTTTGCAAAGTTCCTTGTACAGAGTACAATGTTGGTCATTAATTCAATTTTCTACAATTCAGTGAGAAATAAATCATCTCTATCTACACAAATCCAGGCTAATATGTTAATATCAAGCACAACTTATTGACTGTCTTCATGGAAAAGTCAAATGGGCCTTCAAGCAACTGGATGTTGAAATAGCACTAGACAAATCAGCGATTCCGTGCTCCTGCTTTCTCATTTATAAGACATTATTATAGTAACTCTTTGTACACCTCTCAACTTGTCATGAGGCCCAGTATCCATAGGATGAATCAATAAGGTTTGATGATATTATGCATTTTTAAGCCAATACTTCTAGTAAATCATTTGTTTATGGTAACCAATCCGGTTGATTCAAACTGAGAGTCCCATTTCTTTTCAATATCATAAGGCTTTGAAATTCTAGTACACAATAAATTACTTTAACTTTTCATTTCATATGTATGGCCTTACAGAAAATTCTTAACTGCTCTTAATTATCTTAAATAAATTAAATGTTTCTTTAATGTACCCTATTTTTCAAGATAACATAAAGATGAATGAAAATGAGTCATTATCTCACATAAAAATTTTTATTGTTATCATTGAAATCAAGAAAGTATGCAAATATGATGCTGTCATTTCACAATTACCAAGGTAATATAAAGCCAGTATAATTTAAATACATCACATGTTTAAAATATGTTTTTAGCTATAATGGTACTTTCAATACCTTCTCCCGTCAGAACTGATAATTAACTGTAAATGGGACCGATTTCTTTCCTCTCATCTCTGTTAGCCTGTACAGTCTCTGACAGATATGCTCACTGCTGTTTGTTGTTAACAATATGGTCCAAAGTAGAGAGCAGTAGAAAGAACTGAAGCGTCTGGATGAACCACCAACAATATAATCAGCCTGACCACTAGAGAATTGGTTGAAACATAAAGATCAATCACTACAATGAATGTCCAATTGTTTCAAATAAAATCAAGAATGAGCTTGAGCTTCAGTCCCAAAACCCCAAGTTCAAAATACTATTAAAATATGTTCTAAAAGTAGCAACCATGCCATCTCTGAAATAATGTGACAGCTCAACAAAATTCCAGAAAAAATGCAATGCCTAAGCTTAGCAAGATCAGATGCACGAAGTTGGAAATGGAATTCATTGGACATAAGCTATGAAATAGTGTTCTTGTTTTCATGGTGTTGATCTACCTTTCAGTGACACCGTGCATATCTAACTGAAAACAATTTTGTATTAAACAAGAAATGATTCACAGTGACTAGTTAACTTTTACATACATTGATGTGTTATGTCCAAAAACTTATGTAATCACATCATAATTATGAGTATGTTCTTCCAACAGCTGGATATGGCATCAATAATGCCCTTTGATGTTTTCTACCTCTTCTTTGGATTTAATCCAATATTTAGGACAAATAGGATGCTAAAGGTAAGATAACTATATTTAATTGTTTTCTTCTTATAATAATGGAAATCTTCAAGTAATTTAAAATATCCCAATTGTTTCCAAAAAAACTGTCCTCCCTTTTTCTGCCCTCATCAATGCTATGAATTTTTAAATCTGAATGAAGGGAAAACATCATTATTTCTACTGATACAAGTTGCTTGCTCTTGGTTGTTTTGAGTCTGTATCTCATAACAGGTATTTTTAAAATAGGAATGCTTTTGTGCTTCTAAATACAGCTATAATTATGAATGAATATTTTATAAATCTATTCTTTTCCACTTGTCACTTTTTATTACATAGTCACTGAATGCTTGGAACACTAGATTTAAAATGAGAGTGCCAGATGAGATGACCGCTAAGCTATCTTACTCATCTAAAATTCTATAATAATAGAAAAATGCAAACACCTTTGCATAACAAAAGTATTTATATGCTTAGAGCTCAAATGTAAATCAAGAGGGAACTAGTTAAATCTCAGTACATCTATACAGTAGAAAACTTTGTAATGCAAAAATAAAGAGAGAGTTTTCTGTGAACTGGTAGAGAATGACCTCCAAGATAAAACAACAAAGTTAAGGGGAAAGTTAGTTACAAAACAGTTTATAGAACAATGCTAAGTCTTGCAACAGAAAGAGAATATATTCTATGTTTCTGTATTATGTAAACAGTGGACGGCTACTTAAAAAAAAAAAAATCTAATAAAAATGGTTAACTGAGGCTGGAGAGGAAATCAGGATGCATAGGGGCAGGAATGGGGCTTCCTTTCCTAGCAGTAAAGAACCCACCTGCCAGTGCAGGAGACATAAGAGATTCGGGTTCAACCCCTGGGTCAGGAAGATCCCCTGGAACAGGCCACAGAAGCCCACTCCAGTGTTCCTGCCTGGAGAATCCCACAGACAGAGGAGCCTGGCAGGCTATAGTCCATGGGGTCACAAAGAGTCCAACAGTACTGAAATGACTTAGCAGGCAGGCACGGGGGCAGAATAGGAGAAAAGACTTTGAAGGTATACATTTCTTACTGTTCTTGAACTGTATTAATAAATTACCTATTGATAAAGATTCTAAGCTATAAATATTTTATAACTCAAAGCTTTATCAGGTACGTAAAATGAGTCTGTAGAAATCTTTAATAATAGCAATAGCAGCTTGCATTCCCAAAGACAACCCTCTTAAAAGGAATACCGCAGATTCCGTTTTAGGCGGTTATCTCTTTGACACTTTGGGAAGACAGGATGGCATCACCTGGAGAGTCGAGTGCATCCTGACACGCAGCCACTGCTGTTTGCTGGATCCGTACTCGGTGCTACTGACTTTGTCTAGCTTTTATTCATTGTCTCATTTATTTCTCCAAACAAGCTCTTTCTGGAGATGAAAATGAGAATAAACAGGGTTAAAAGAATCTGTCCAGACACGCTGCTGGTGCGTGGCAATATCTGGAGTCTATTGCGTATTTTTTGACTCCAAATTCTTTACTATCATCAGATGAGCAAGTGAACCTCAGGCTGAAAGGCTCTCTTTCCATGTCCATGATTTTTCCACATCAAGAAGGACGTTACTCTATTTTCTCACACACTCAAGACTACTCTAGGGACTTCTGTTTTGACCACAGGGTGTGGGTCTAGACTGAGTAGAATTTAACATTCTTAGCAGCTTGGTGGGCTGGCCATCCATCATCAAATTTCTAGTGTCGAATGGACATTTCAGGAGCCCACTTCTCAGATGACCAACTTTCAGAGAGTCTTGGGTTCCTATGGGTTGGGGAGTTTGGTATCATAATAAAATCTTATAAAATGCTAGCTCTTCACACGCCATCTTTGTATCCTAGGCTTGGCGTGCTGAGATTCATGGGGTCGCAAAGAGTCAGACACGACTGAGCGACTGAACTGAACTGAACTGATGGTGTCCAAAACCTCACTATCTTTAGTAGATTTTTAAAATCTAGACAGTCCTGAAAGTCAACATCAGTCTTCTTATCATAGCCCCACAGTCCAGCCATTTCCACAGAAGTGTGTCATTTTAGCGTGCAGTTCTCTAGGGAAAATATCATTTATCTACCTCCAAAGTATATATCAAAAAACAAATTAAGAATATAAATTTTCTCTACACTGAACATTTACACAAAATTTTAAAATGTGTCTTTGTGCAAGCTTCTATCAAGAGCACAATAAACAAGTTACCACAAACAGAAATTATCTTAATCTGAGTGCTGAAAGGATGTTTCCTACTCAGGAATTCTAGAAAAACAAATCATTTGTGCATATTCCTAGACTATAGTCATTGCTATTACACCTGTTTTCTAATTCCCAAATGTTCTATTATAGTCATACCTGCATTGGATGAAATTTTGAACCAAATACTCTTTGAATTTAGTAATCTCTCATAGCCCTTCCAATCTGTAAGGTCCTATGAGTCTAAGCATATTATATGATTAAATGCATGAACTCATGTAAGCATGCAACCTCTTTTGGAGTCATGTTCTCTGATGTCCTCATTTTACAGATGAGGAAACTGAAATACAGAAATATTAAGTGACTTTTCCAAGGTCACACGGTTAATAAATGGAAAAGAGGAGATTGGTGTTCAGCTCTGGATTTCACGAGTGTTACAGCCTATAAATTGAAAAGAGAAACTAGGGAGAAAAGAAAAAGAAAGTAGGTGCATGTAGGGAGTATCTGCTGAGACAGAAGTGGGTATAAGCAGAAGAAAACCTTGAGGCAAATAGCAACTGTTCTCCAGTGTTCTTGCCTGGAGAATCCCAGGGACTGGGGAGCCTGGTGGGCTGCCGTCTATGGGGTCGCACAGAGTCGGACACGACTGAAGCGACTTAACAGCAGCAGCAGCAGATGCATCTAATCTCACTGTATCTTTGAACAATGTCAAGAATAGATAACCAATGCTAACCTTTACTGGACTTTAAATTTTGTTGAAATAAATACACATTTAATGCAACTTGCTTCTATGTAATGCCAGTGTTGAGCAACAGGACAGAACACCTGTTTGTGACTTCAATGTATTTTATTATTCTTCTCCTATTTTACTTATGTTTTGAGGGGAGGTGTGATTTTTAATGATTGTGAAACAAAGTTCCACTATATGCTTTAAAAGGAAAAAAGGAAAGAAATGTTTTTAAGCTTGATTTTCTAAAAGCATTAAAAATAAGACATAGCTAGGGTAGAAATGAAAAAAAAAAAGTGAGAAGCTCCATAAGTTTGGCACCTTGCTAAAATGCACTGCCCAGAGGAAAATACCACTAAACAGATCTCAGTTTTTGTTTAAGACACGAATATAATTATTTTCAGTTTAGCAAATAAAGTCTATTTCATATTGTTTTATTTAAATATAAGAGATGTATTTAAGACTAACACACTTGGGGATTCTTTTGCTTGTTTCCTACACAGTACACTTCATTTTTTGAGTTTAACCATCACCTAGAGTCTATAATGAACAAGGCATACATCTACAGGTAAAGTATAACTCAGTGTACTTTGGGGCTGGGAGAGAGCGCAATGCTATGACATTTTAGACAAAATTGGGGAAGAATATGGCCTCCCTGCAAGAGAGTAAGGAATAATCTCAGATTCGGGGCTATGTAGAATATTGGGCTACATTCTAAAACAGATCTGAACATTTCAAAGTGAGATGAAAGTATGAAAATTAGATTTAGAAGAATACCTGAAAAAAAAAAGAGGGCATATTGCCTGCTTCCATCAGAACAAGGACAGAGAAATGTGTTCTTTTGCAAGCTGACTTTGCATCTCCCTCATGACAATTCATTCCAATCTGAATTTTCATTCATTCGCTGTTCTGAACTTAACTTGCCCAGAGACCTCTAGTCAGTCAACTGCAGCATGAAGTCCCATGAGCTTTCCGGAGATATCCAGTGAAATCAGCAGGGTGTATTTTATGGAACTCAGACTGGAGAGGCGACCCTGGAGACATGTCTTTCAGGGAACTGACTCATGCCATCTGTGAGAAGAGAAGAGCTTTCTTTTCCACTCTGTCAGTCCCAGTCAAGAGGCTGCAGTCTGAACACCTGTGATGGCATCATCATTTTATACTGTCCTAAACGAAGATCATGGCATCCGGCCCCATCACTTCATGGGAAATAGATGGGGAAACAGTGGAAACAGTGTCAGACTTTATTTTGGGGGGCTCCAAAATCACTGCAGATGATGACTGCAGCCATGGAATTAAAAAGAAGCTTACTCCTTGGAAGAAAAGTTATGACCAACCTAAATAGTATATTCAAAAGCAGAGACATTACTTTGCCCACTAAGGTCCGTCTAGTCAAGGCTATGGTTTTTCCAGTAGTCATGTATGGATGTGAGAGCTGGACTGTGAAGAAGGCTGAGCGCTGAAGAATTGATGCTTTTGAACTGTGGTGTTGGAGAAGACTCTTGAGAGTCCCTTGGACTGCAGGGAGATCCAACCAGTCCATTCTGAAAGAGATCAGCCCTGGGATTTCTTTGGAAGGAATGATGCTGAAGCTGAAACTCCAGTACTTTGGCCACGTCATGAGAAGAGTTGACTCATTGGAAAAGACTCTGATGCTGGGAGGGATTGGGGGCAGGAGGAGAAGGGGACGACCAAGGATGAGATAGCTGGATTGCATCATGGACTCGATGGACGTGAGTCTGAGTGAACTCTGGGAGTTGGTGATGGACAGGGAGGCCTGGCGTGCTGTGATTCATGGGGTTGGAAAGAGTCAGACACGACTGAGCGACTGAACTGAACTGAACTGAATGAGAGCTAACAGTTCACAAATTTAAAGCAAGGAGATTCAGCAGAGACTTTAAGAAAAAGAAAATGTTAAAATAGGCTGTATTCCAGAAACAACACAAGCCTCACTTTGCACTTCTTCTCATTGACAGAGTAATTCGAACAACTGGATACTTGCTGTTTACGCTGCACATTAATGCTTGTTTGTATTATTGGGCTTCAAACTATGAAGGAATTGGAAGTACCAGATGGGTGTATGATGGTGAAGGAAACAAGTGAGTTTTAATTTTTTAATTTATTTTTGATTGGAGGATGATTGCTTTACAATGTTGGGTCGGTTCTGCTGTACAGCAGTGTGAATCAGCCACAAGTGTACATCTAACCCCTCCCTCTTGAACCTCCCCATCCAGCCTCATCCCACCCCCAGGTCATCACAGAGCACCAGGCTGGCCGCCTTTGTGACACAGCCACTTCCCAGGAGCTGGTAGCATCTATTGCGCACATAGTGGTGTGTATATTTCACTCCTGTGCTCAACTCACCCTGCCCTCTCCTTCCCTCCCGTGTAAGTCTGTGCTCTACGTCTGGTGAAGGGTAAGCGTTCCTTTTGAAGGAAACTTTTACTGACTCTTCTTAACTTCTATTCCAGTGGGAGTTTTCGTAAGCCATGGTTTTTGAAACTGTAAAGCACAGTCCATTAGTGGAGAGCAAAAACTCTTTAGTCAGTCAGTATGCTTTTGAGTGAAAGAGGGTAGAATAGAAGATGACAGAGTAGAAAATATCAGGCTATCATTCCTAGTAGGGGTGTGTGTGTGTGTGTGTGTGTGTGTGTGTGTCCTGAGTTGACCTGTAAAATTCATTTCTTACTCTGGATCAAGATCAGAAAAGTTGGAAAGCCTCTGTTATAGATAACGGAGTGTTAAGGTAACTTTTAATAACTCCAATGCCAGTGTTAGTAATGAACAATGTTAATTATTTGGAGGGCAGGTGCAATGACTAATTAGTTTACCACTGAAGGGTTTTACAAGTTATGAGTCAGCTATAACCACTAACTCAATTAAACGCTTACAGATCATAAACCAAACTTTAGGATAAAGTTTAAACAAGGATCATAAACTAAACTTGATAATTAGGCATGCAAGTACTCCAAGATTTAAAAAGATTATCTGGAAATTTTAGTGCAGTAGAATCACGACTCAATAATGGCAGCTGAGTTATTTAATGGTGAAATTTTTGGTAGATATAAAGGCCTGGCATAAAGTACACCGCCACTGACTTTCTGCTCCAGTGAAATGAGTTTGAGCATATTGTAAGGCAATGTCCTTACTGGAAAATAGCGGATCCCAGCATGACTTTGAAGGGCAACTCACAGCAGCCTTGAGAAGGAAAGCAATTACAGGAGGGAGGAAAGATACCTCACGGAATTATACACTAGCTAGAGTGAGCAGGATCTGAATGAGGGATTGTAACAACATTTTTTGAACTTTTAGCCAGAACTAATTTTAAAAATTTAAAGTCATAGGGCCCACTGACTGGGAAACTACACACACACACACACACACACATACACACACAGCCACAGAAGAAAGTTTATAACCAAATCTATAAGTAATTTCCTTTAGAAACTATTTATGTATTCAGCTTAATATAACTATATAGAAAACTGAGATACCAACTGTATTAAATATTGTCTAGAAGTATATAGTTCAATATCATCAGATGCATGAGTCTGATTATTGTTTTACTCAAATTAGAAAAATTCCTGCCATCTAGAAAGAGGAGAGCTATTTCTCTCTTCATGCCTGGATGCCTCCCTGCAGCATTTTTAGAGAATATGTCTTGCTCCCAGTGCTGAGAATATTAAGTATACAACACACGCCCAGTATATGTTAGGTCTTAGAGAAGACAAGAAGGGAGTTTCTTCACTCTTTCTCTCTCTTCCTTCTCGCCTTCTTTAAATACCTAACACATACTGAGTGTATGAAAGAGAGAGAAAGGAAAGAAAAAAGGAAGGAGTGATTAAATTTGTATTATTATAAGAAGAAGAAAGAAACCTCAGCTTTGACCCATAAGAAGCTAAAGCTAAAGTGTGCTAATATTTTAGACATCTAATTCCAGCTATAGTGTAGACCAGATAGTCAAAGTGCCCTCTCACTAAAATACAAGAAGATAACCTACTTGAAATGTTTGTTGTATTAGTTATTATAATTACTTGTTATAAGACACATTTCTATATAAATTATATTACAACATTTCCCAATGATTGCTAAATTCTTTAAAAAGTAAAAGGAACCTCTGAAATCTAAAAAAAGATTATGTTTCCTGAAGCTGGAGTTGAGTGGTAAGATAATCAGTAAAGAAGAAAAATAGAGAGGATAAATTCTTAATCATTAGAAGAAAAAAAAATGGTGAGATGCTAAAACAATTTAAAATATATCAGTAAGCAGAATAAGTTAATATGGACTAAATTCACCAGCTGAAAGAGATTATCAAATTAGATCAGTCAAAATAGACTTCAAAACAAAAATTATTTTAGGGAAAAATTAAGTCACCGTATAATGGGAATAGTTTCGATTCACCATCAGTATTTCCCAGTTCTAAATGTGTAATGCACCTAACGCAAAATAGTTATGATGAATCAAAGAACCTTGCAGAGCAAAAATTACTAGAAGAAAGAAACTGGCAAACACACCGTCAAAGTCTGAGACATCAGCACACAACTATTAACCGATCAAGCACCAAAGACAGTAAAGATAAAAGATTTGAGAACCTCACTAATAAGCTTGACTTAACAGATGCAAATGGAGCCTTGTACCAAAGAATTAGAAGCTACTCATCATTTTACAAAAATTTTTATTGTTATAGTTGCTGTACAATGTTATGTAAGTTATAGATGTACAATACAGTGAGTCATAATTTTTAAAGGTTGTGCTCCATTTATAGGTATTGTGAAATATTGACTATATTCCCCACATTGTATAACATATGCTTATAGCTTGTGCTGCCCAATTCCCTGTCCCCATGTTGCCCCTCCTTCCCTCCCTCTCTCCACTGGCAACCCCTAATTTGTTCTCTGTGTCTGTGATGCTTCTTTTTTGTTATATTCACTAGTTTGTTGTATTTTTTTCAATTCCTCGTAGAAGTGATATCATGCAATATTTGTCTTTGATCCATTTGTCTTTGATTTCACTCAGTGTAATACCCTCCAAGTCCATCCACGTTGCTGCACGTGGCAGGATTCCGTTCTTTGTCATAGTTGGGTGGTATTCCATTGTGTCTGTATGGAAAAGATGTGTCCGTCTTCTTTAACCAATCATCTGTTAACAGACACTTAGGTTGCTTCCATATCTTGACAATTGTAAACAACACTGCTATGATCATTGGGGTGCATTTCAGATTAGTGGGTTTTTTGGATATATGCCCAGGAATGGAATTGCTGGGTCATGTGCTAATTCTATTTTTAGTTTTTTTGAGAAACCTCTATACTATTTTTCCATCGCAGCTATACCAATTTACATTACTACCAATAGTGCACAAAGGTTCCCTTTTCTCCACATCCTTGCCAACATTTGTTATTTTTGTTCTTTTTGATGATAGAAATTCTAAGAGGTATGAGGTGATATCTCACTGTGATTTTAACTTACATTTCCCTGATGGTTAGCAATGTTGAGCATCTTTTCATATGTCTATAGGCCATCTGCGTTTTCTCTTTGGAAAAAGAAGCCACTCATTCTTCTTAATCATTCATGATAGATTACAAAAAAAGTGGTCATTTTCCAGCCCAAAGAGCAAGTTTCGATACATTTTTCAGCATTGCTATCAAACAGCCGCATTCTCTACTCCTTTAGACAGGAGGGTTCTCACCCAAAACCAAAGCTCTAATAATCCTCTTGAAAGTGAAAGTGAAAGTTGCTCAGTCGTGTCCAACTCTTTGCAACCCTGTGGACGTCCATGAAATTCTTCAGGCCAGAATACTGGAGTGGGTAGCCTTTCCCTTCTCCAGGGGATCTTCCCAACCCAGGGATCGAACCCAGGTCTCTAGCATTGCAGGCAGATTCTTTACCAGCTGAGCCACCAGGGAAGTCCAATAATCCTCTTACCAAGTGTCAGGGACACATCCTTACCAAGAAAATGCCTTTAAAAGCAGCAAATGTGTATGTGTGCCGTTTTATATATATATGTCACGGACTCGATGGACGTGAGTCTGAGTGAACTCCGAGAGATGGTGATGGACAGGGAGGCCTGGCGTGCTGCGATTCATGGGGTCGCAAAGAGTCGGACACGACTGAGCGACTGAACTGAACTGAAGTCTGAACAGTCGTGTCCGACTCTTTGCGATCCCATGGACTGTAGTCCTACCAGTCTCTTCCTTCCATGGGATTCTCCAGGCAAGAGTACTGGAGTGGGTTGCCGTTTCCTTCTTCTTCCCGACCCAGGGATGAACCCGGGTCTCCCGCATTCCAGGCGGACACTTAAACCTCTGAGCCACCAGGGAAGCCCGAACTGAACTGAACTGATGTGTATATATATATGTATGTGTGTGTATATATATGTGTGTATATGTGTGTGTGTGTGTATATATGTATATATGTGTGTGTGGGTATTATGTATATGTGTGTGTATATATATATGTGTGTATATGTGTGTGTGTGTGTATATATGTATATATGTGTGTGTGGGTATTATGTATATGTGTGTGTATATATATGTGTGTATATGTGTGTGTGTGTATATATGTATATATGTGTGTGTGGGTATTATGCATATGTGTGTGTGTATATATGTATATGTGTGTATATATATGCATATGTGTGTATATGTGTATATATGTGTGTGTATATATGTATATGTGTGTGTATGTGTGTATATATATGTATATGTGTGTGTATATATGTATATGTGTGTATATATGTATGTGTGTGTATATATGTGTGTGTATATATGTGTATGTGTGTATATATGTGTATGTGTGTGTATATATGTATATGTGTGTATATGTATATGTGTGTGTATATATGTATATGTGTGTATATGTATATGTGTGTATATATGTATATATGTGTGTGTGTATATATGTATATATGTGTGTGTATATGTATATGTGTGTATATATATATGTATATATGTGTGTGTATATATGTGTATGTGTGTGTGTGTATATATATGTATGTGTGTGTGTGTGTGTGTGTATATATGTATATGTGTGTGTATATATGTATATGTGTGTGTATATGTACATATGTGTGTGTGTGTATATATGTGTATATATATATTACGTATAAATAATTGTTCTTGTTATTGTTTAGCCGCCCAGTCGCGTCCGACTCTTTACGACCCCATGGTCTGCAGCATGCCAGGCCTCCCTGTCCCTTGCCCTCTCCCAGAGATTACCCAGTGGCTAAGACTCTGCACTCCAATGCAGGGGGCCTGGATTTGACCCCAGTAGGGGAACTAAATCCCACATGCCCCAACTGAGACTCGGCACAGGCAAATAAAACAATAATAAATAATTTGTAAATGGCAGTTGTTAATACACTTACATTTCCCACAGTTTTAAAGCAACACCTGCCTCATCTCTTACTTCATATTACTCTTTGACCTCAAAAGCATAAAGTCTTTTTTTAGTTAACCCTTGTGATGGCTCCTGCTGACATATAATTTGGAGGTTGCTTATGAGATCACTGGACTTGTGAACCTTGTCCTAGTTAGAATTATGCAGCAACTGTAGGATATAAGTAAAGCACTGTGAACATTTAAAATAAGAGGCATTTATTACTATTCTATTAATCTTCATCAAAATAACAATGTCTGTTCATTTCAGTAGAAGACGAGGTTATTTTCATTTATACTAAGTACATGGCAGCCTTCATCTGACTGCGAAATATGACAAAGCAGGAATGGGCTTACTTAGCTCAAAACCAGAACATAAGTTGTTGCTGTTCCTAAATCATGCCTCACTCTGACCACATAGACTGCAGCACTCCAGGCTTCCCTGTCCTTCACTGTCTCCTGGAGTTTGATTGGAATGATGTTATCCAAGCGCCTCATCCTCTGTCTCCCCCTTCTTCTCCTGCCTTCAGTCTTTCCCAGCACCGGGGTCTTTTCCAATGAGCTGGCACTTCACATCAGGTGGTCGAAGTATTGGAGCTTGAGCAAAATATTCAGGGTTGATTTCCTTTAAGATTGACTGGTTGGAACTCCTTGCAGTCCAGGGAACTCTCAAGAGTCCTCTCCAGCACCACAGTTCAGAAGCATTAATTCTTCGGTGCTCAGCTTTCTTTGTGGTCCAACTCTCACATCTGTACATAACTACTGGAAAAACCATAGCTTTAATTGTAAGGACCTTTGTCAACAAAATGATGTCTCTGCTTTTTAACATGCTGTCAAGATTTGTCATAGCTTTCCTTCCAAGGAGCATGTATGTTTTAATTTCATGCTGCAGTCAACATCCACAGTGATTTTGGTGCCCAAGAAAATAAAATTTGTCACCATTTCCACTTTTTTCCCTTTTATTTACCATGAAATGATGGGACCAGACACCATGATCTTTAAGCCAGCTTTTTCACTCTCCTTCATCCTCAAGAGATTCTTTAGTTCCTCTTCATTTTCTGCCATTAGAGCAGTATCATCTGCATATCTGAGGTTGTTGATACTTCTGCTGGCAATCTTGATTCCAGCTTGTGATTCCTCCAACGTGGTATTTCACATGATGTACTCTGCATAGAAGTTAAACAAACAGGAGGACAAAATACAGCCTTGACTTACTCCTTTCTCAATTTTGAACTACTCTGTTGCTCCATGTCCAATTCTAACTGTTCTTATCTGCATGCACGTTCCTCAGAAAACCCGTAAGGTGATCTGATACTCCCATCTTTTTAAGAATTTTCCACAATTATTTGTGATCCACACAGTTAAAGGCTTTAATATCATCAATAAAGCAGAAGTAGATGTTTTTCTGGAATTCCCTTGCTTTCTCTATGATCCAGTGAATGTTGGCAATTTGATCTCTGGTTCCTCTGCTTTTTCTAAACTCAGCTTGTACACCTGGAAGTTCTCAATTCATGTACTGTTGAAGCCTAGTTTGGAGGATTTTGAGCATTATCTTGCTAGCGTGTGGTTTTGGGGATTAAAATGAAAACTGACCTTTTCCAGTCCTATGACCACTGCTGAGTTTTCCCAATTTGCTTGCATATTTGAATGCAGCACTTTAACAGCATCATCTTTTAGAATTTTAAATAGCTCAGCTGGAATTCCATCACCTCCACTAGCTTTATTTGTAGTGATGCTTCCTAAGGCCTACTTGACTTCACGGTCCAGGATGTCTGGCTCTAGGTGAGTGATCACACCATCATGGTTATCCGGGTCATTAAGACCTTTTTTGTATTCTGTGTATTTCTTGCCACCTCTTCTTAATCTCTTCTGCTTCCGTTAGGGCCTTACTGTTTCTGCCTTTTATCATGCCCATTCTTACAAAGAATGTTCCCTAGATATCTCCAGTTTTCTTGAAGAGATCTCTAGTCCTTCGCATTCTACTGTTTCCCTCTATTTCTTTGCACTGTTAACTTGAGAAGGCTTTCTTATCTCTCCTTGCTACCCTCTGGAACCTTGCATTCAGTTGGGTATATGCCTTTCTCCCTTGCCTTTTGCTTCTCTTCTTTTCTCATCTACTTGTAAAGCCTCCTCAGACAATCACTCTGCCTTCTTGCATTTCTTTTCCTTGGGGATGGTTTTGATCAATGCCTCCTGGACTGTGTTATTAACCTCTGTAGTTCTTCAAACATGCTGTCTACCAGATCTAATCTCTTAAATTTATTCATCACCTTCACTGTATAATCGTAA
Organism: Cephalophus harveyi; assembly: GCA_006410635.1. Lineage (NCBI taxonomy): Eukaryota > Metazoa > Chordata > Mammalia > Artiodactyla > Bovidae > Cephalophus > Cephalophus harveyi. The sequence continues at coordinate 308,966 of SJYT01073901.1, read as the reverse complement.
GATATTTGATTTAGGTCATACCTAAATGGCCTAGTGGCTTTCCCTACTTTCTTCAATTTGAACCTGAATTTTGCAATAAGGAGTTCATGATCTGAGCCACAGTCAGCCTCAGGTCTTATTTTTGCTGCCTGTATAGAGCTTCTCTATCTTTGGCTGCAAAGAATATAATCAATCTGATTTTAGTATTGACCACTTGGTGATGTCTCTGTGTAGAGTCATCTCTTGTGTTGTTAGAAGAGGGTATTTGCTATAACCAATGTGTTCTCTTGGCAAAACTGTTATTCTTTGCCTTGCTTCATTTTGTACTCCAAGGCCAAATTTGCCTGTTACTCCAGGTATTTCTTAACTTCCTAGTTTTGCATTTCAATCCTCCATGATGAAAAGGACATCTTTTTTGGTGTTAGGCCTTGTTGGTCTGCATAAATCAGTCAGCTTCAGCTTTTTGGCATTTATGGTTGGGGCATAGATTTGGATTATAGTGATATTGAATTGTTTGCCTTGGAAATGAGCCAACATCTTTCTGTCGTTTTTGAGGTTGCATCCAAGTACTGCATTTTGGACTCTTTTGTTGACTATGATGGCTACTCCATTTCTTCTAAGGGATTCTTCCCCACAGTAGTAGATATCTTGGTCATCTGAATTAAATTTGCCCACTCCTGTCCATTTTAGTTCACTGATTCTTAAGATGTCAGTGTTCACTCTTGTCATCTCTTGCTTGACCATGTCCAATTACCTTGCTTCATGGACCTAACATTTCAGGTTCTTATGCAATGCTCTTTATAGCATCGGACTTTACTTTCACCACAAGACACATCCACAACTGAGCATCGTTTCAACCTTGGTTCAGCTGTTTCATTTTTTCTGGAGCTGTTAGTAATTTCCCCCAACTCTTCCTCCACAGCATATTGGACATCTTCCAATCTGGGGGCTCATCTTCTGGTGTCATATTTTTTGCCTTTTCATACTGTCTATGGGGTTCTCCAGGCAAGAATAATGGAGTCACTTGCCATTCCTTCCTCCAGTTATTTGGTATCCAGAAATGTTCCCAGTCTCCCTTATCCATATATACCTCAATTTATTTATTTTCTGATACAAATTTCCCAATGTGCAAAAGTTTCTTAACAAATCCCTAACCTCAATCCCCGACACATAAATCATCAAATGATTGAGTAAATGAGCAAGCAAGTTTGTCATGGGAATCATAACTCTAGATGGGGTGAAGAAGGAGTCGGAATGTCCATACTTTAGTGCTCGGGAAATTTAGGATAACTTACTCCCTTCCCTTTGTACACAAGAAAGATGAGACAAGGGTAAATGAAGTTATTAAGTCAGGGTCCCCTAGATACTTCAGTTCAGATACTAGCAGGAAAAGAAAGCATGGTCTTTACACCAGACATTTAGACTCCCTTAAATGCATCAGAGCCGCTCCAGAACAGCAGATGGGCAGACCAGAAGGGAGATGAAGGGCAGCTGGTGGAATGACAGGGAGGAGTCTGGACGGGGATTACATGGACATAATCACAGACACAGCCTTCCCATGTTCTTCAGTCTTGAGTTTGCATGATGTTTCGCTTATTTTTTCACAGCATTTAACAATATTATTAAGCTTCTATTTCTCATACCTGTTTTTGAGGAGTTTATTTTCTAATGAGGCTAGACTTACCATTCTCCTCCAGATTCAGTGTCTTCAGTGATAAATTTACAGAAACCTGGAACTGGAACTAAGATAGGTGGAGGTAGTTAAAAGGTCCACTCATAAGGTATGACTTTTTTAAATTGAATTGGGTACTTTTAAAAGTTGCATGTCCCACTACAGATCCACCACATTGGCTAAATTTTTTTTAAACTTCATATTCTTGGGTTAAACATGTAAAGCAACTGGAAATCTCATACACTGTTGGAGGGATAAAATCTGACAGTTTGTTTTACAACTATATATAGCACCTATCTTAAAAACAAAAATTCCAACCCTAAATATTTGCCCAAGAGAACTTAAAAATATATGTCTATGAAAGAACGTAAATAAGTATATTCATAGAATGAGAACCAAAAGCTTGAAACAGTCTAGGTTTTCATCCACAGGAAGATGGATAAATATACTGTGCCACAGTCATGCAAGAGATATTGCTTAGCAATAAAAATGAATAAACACACAAAAACCCAGCTAAATCTCAAAAACATTATTCTGAGTGTAAGACATCTTACACAACCGTGTACATGTGTGTGATTTCATTTGTGTGAAATTCTAAAGCAGGCAAAACTCATCTGAAACAACAGCCGCCCCTGGGGACAAGAATTGACTGGGGAAAAGGAATGAGAGAAATTTTTGGAGCGATGGAAATGTCCTCTGTCTTGATGGGTTTCTGAGTTACGCAGATGTATGGATTTCTCAGAATTCATCAAATAGTGTCAAATGGTATACTTAAGATTTGTGCTTTCGATGTACAAGTTTTTTAAAATAACTATATCAGTATAGAACTGTAGTAATACATATATATATATACACACATATATATTCTGAAGTACTGTATTTAGGAGGAAGTGTCTGTCTGCAAATTACTTTGAAATGCACCCAAAAAATAAGATGGGTTGATGGATGGAAAGTGGAGAAACATCTGACAAAGAAGGTATAGTAAAATGTTCATAATATTAATAGAATCTATGCTGTGAATACATGGGTGAAATTCTTTCAGTTTTTTCTGCTTGTTTAAAATATTTCAAAACAAAATGTTGGGGGGAAGTTTCATGTTGCATTTGTTTCACAGAGGAAGAAGTTCTATTTTCATAAAAAATGATCTTTTATGGTTTTATGTCAAATTCTGCCTTAGTGCTTTAACTTGAGGCTATATATGTGTATATATATAGCCTATAAGATAGCTCATGTATTAAATCAGCCTGACAGAATCTCCTTGAAAAGATCTATCTGCCCAGGGCATAAATATTAAAGGTGGACACACTTGACTAATTAAGCTAATCCTGGAAGATCAATATGATGCCATCTAATTAAATTACAAATCTTATCTCTGGTTGTGCATGCCTGGATATAAGACATGACTGAGAAAAGGATTCCAAGGTAAACCACAAAGCATCAGGGCAGAAAACTTCCAATTAACATAGCAGACTTTTTCATCATGAAAAAAATGGTTCAAGGCTGACCCTTCAGATTTGGAAAATCAATGCCTAAATTTTACACTTGTTATTTTCTAACATCTGTAAATAAGAAAATAAGAGAAAGCAATTCCTGTGTTTGTTCCTCTCAATACTAGAGGGACTTTGTAAGGCATAGTAATCCCAACAGTTGGAGTTGGCTATGTAGGGAGAGAATTTGGTCCGTGTCCCACTCATGGGTTGCACTGGAGTCAATAAATTTCCTTAATTCAGAAACCCACAGGTCCAGGACTTGTGATCACACTAAGTCAGGTAATAAGAAATTATAAACTGGAGTTGAAAATTAAATGCAATCCATAAAATTAGTTCCATACTTCTTCAAGGTAGTTCTCTTTGACATCCAGTTCACTGATAGTATCTGTAAGTCCAAGGAAGCTTGTTAGAAAAAAATGTTGCAGACTAGTGATACTTTTATTCTCTTGGCACAGTGGTTTCAGATCCTACCAAAGAGTTAATTATTTGTCCGTTCCTGTATCTACCAGATAAAACAAACAAAAAGACTCATGTCCTTCTAAAGGCATTGAATTTCAAAACAAGTGATTTCTCTCTAGACCGGTTTTTATTTGAATACTGACTTTAACTGCAGTTTGATTCTTTCTTTGTAAACCTCAACTTCTTACTGTTTGAAGATCTGAAAATTATAACCTATTCTCACACACACACACACACACAAAAGGCCATCCTTGTTCAAAGACAAATGCACATTTACTTAAAGTGCAAACGTTTATGTGGCACACCCAGATAAGAAATAAAAGACGCAGCAGCAGGGCAGGATTCTATAACACTGCTGCTTTTCTGTTTACTCTGGAAACTAAGATAGCAAGCTGGAACCCACTAAATCTGAATGCCTCTCTGCAACAATATCTGAAAATGGCCTCTATATATAGGACATTTTTCTTCAAGGATTCAGTGGAAAAAGCTGATCCAGACCATGTTATCAGAGCTATATGGAATATACCAAATAGGCACCTAATTATGTGGGCTTCCCAGGGGGCTCAGTGGTAAAGAATCCACAGGCCAGCGGGAGACATGGGTTTAATCCCTGGGTCAGGAAGATCCCCTGGAGGAGAAAATGGCAACCCACTCTAATATTCCTGCCAGAGCAATCCCATAGACAGAGGCACCTAGCTGGCTACAGTCCACGGGGTTGCAGAGAATCACACACAACTTAACGACTAAACAACAACAAACAGTATCTAATTATGGACCAAAATTATAATATATATACAATGGGTTGTAATACTAATTTCTATTCCCACCTCACTCAGGACTCCATGAAACCCTTAGCCACATACAGCCAAGTGAATCTCACACGTTCTGTCCTCATCTTTATCATATTCTTTTTTGTTGCCCTGTTCCCAGATTTTCTTCCCATCTGGGCTATAATGATCTGTCTCTCCATTTGCAATTGCGAGAGTTTAGTACAGAATCTTTATAAAGTATATTTCTGAGCATACTTGATTTTCTTCAATACTACATTTCTAGATAAATTAGCTATTACACTTAAGAGTAATTTCCCTTTTAAGATAGAAGTCAGTTCTCTGTCTCTGTCATGGTTTATATATTCAATCATATAGTAAGATATGAGTAGAAAAGAGAGAGGAGGTATATACCCACCTGCTCTATGTTCCATCAGTAAAAAACAGCTGGTTCTAAACTATAAAGGTCTTTTCAATCTCCATAAACCCCCTTGATATCTATGATATCCCTCACTAGTCACTACGAGGTAGTTTAAAGGTAGCCTCACACTTTTCGCTGCTCCTCTCAGTGAAACATAGATTCAAATATCCCTTCCCTTGAATCTGGCTGGTCTAAGAGACTTGCTTGGCAAATATATGTGGCAAGAGATTAAGAGATTATAGGGCTTCTGAGTTACAAGAAGCCTTACAAGCTACTGCCTGAGCTTCTACCACTCGGGGGGAAGCCAGCCAGGAAGAAGTCCATCTACGCCAAGACTTCCATGCTGTAAGGAAGCCCCAGCTATCCACACAACAGGCTGAATGAAAATACACAGCCAGCCCCAGGGGGTGCAACCATCCCAGCTCAGACTGTGAGAGGAGACAACCTGGGTGTTCCAAACAGACATGCACGACAGAAGACCCAGCCAGCGGTTAGAACCAAGGCCCCAGGGCTCCGGCCTCAGTCACGTCCTCCCAGCTGTCTCCTGGCATTCAAGCCTCCTGAGGTTCACTCCTCACGGAGTATAGGGGAGCCGTCCTGGGGGTCTTCCACAAACACCTGACCCTCAGCATGACAAGCCCAGTACAATAGTTTACCACTAAACTCTAGGGTGATTTGTTTTGCAGGGAGAAATAAGTGGAATGACTAATAAACACCTTCTTTGGCTTTGTTTAGTCATTTCACAATGTTTATCAAGAAGTTTACCTTAAAAGAGAAGTTTACATTAGTACACACGGTAGCTGCTAATGCTGCTTAAAGATAGAAAATCTTAATTACGAGGGAATGTGTTAAAATCTAGTATTATAGCAATATATTCCCAAGCATGATGGCGTTTTACTGCTATAGTAAAAAGCAAAATGTGTGTCTTCTCTTTTCACAGGTATCTGAGATGTTATTATTGGGCAATTCGAACTTTAATTACCATTGGGGGCCTTCCAGAACCACAAACTTTATTTGAAATTGTTTTTCAACTGTTGAACTTCTTTTCTGGAGTTTTTGTGTTCTCCAGCTTAATTGGCCAGGTAAATTGAGATGTGAATACCTAAACACATGATGCTGTCATTTTTGAAAGCCTAACAATTTTTTTATAAACTTTACATAGGAAAAATCAAAATCTATATGGTACTTTTTAATTTTACTAACTTTCATCTCTTTTAATGAATGGAAGGGGGCTTCTATCAGAAAACTTGTACACAATGAGTATCTGTTAGACTCTCAGAGAGCCACATTTCTATGTTTTTCTGAAAATCTTTAGAAGCTCTCTTTTTTTTTTTTACTTAAACTTCAAATATGGGTTAAAGTCAACTTCAGAGGCCACTTAAACCAGAGATTACCAAATGTCATCTAAATTAATTAAAAAATCATTGGTTCATAAATGTTTATTATGGCATCTGCTTGTCCTTATTCTCAAGGAATCAGTCTTGTGAGAAAGCAAATCAAATACCCAAATAACTTTATTGCAAGATAATTGGCATTTGCAAAGTTTAGAGCCCAGCACCTTTGTGATTTCTCAGATCACAAGAAATACAAAGCTCAACAGCATAGTGTCTTTAGAATTATACTTCCTTGTAAGGCACTTTACACACTATATGTCTGAAGGCAAAAAGTCATCTTGAGATTTGTACACTGGGTAAATAGTTAGACAAAAATCACAAAATGATTATTACTACCAGATAAGCGATTGATTCCCAGTCACTACACTAACAGTGTTATGAATATAACCCATGCTTTAACAAAATTTAGCAATGAAAATTATTTTTTATAACCCACTCCAGTATTCTTGCCTGGGAAATCTCATGGACAGAGGAGCCCGGCAGGTTATAGTCCATGGGGTCGCAAAGAATCAGACACCACTGAAGTGACTAAACAACAAAAAGCTGATCACAAATAGTCAAAACTCAAATCCTACTTCCATGAATGTCAAGGGGCTGCTGACCATGATAAGTTCCAGAGGGGAGTTTGAAAGCTCTGTATTAGATCAGAAAAAGGAAGCTTCCCAGGAGGTTTCATGGAGAAGAAAATGTCTTTGCAACATCTTAAAAAAACAAATAGGATTCTGTAGTTACAGAGAGATAGTTCAAGCAGTCAGAAACTATGTGTGAAAGATAGCAATAATAAAGCACCATATACGTTTGACAAAATGGAAGTGTATGAGAACAGCTAGAGTGAAAGACACTTGTAAATAAGGTTAGAGACGTAGTAAGGACCAGATAGTTTAAGGGCTCTGAATGTTGCAGATATTGAACTTCATCTTAAGGGCAATGGGAAGTCAGCCAGGGAAGAATTTTGAACAAAAAGATTTACAAAAATCAATCAAAATATAAGTTGGAAGGGTTATACTGTTTTAAGGGCTTACCAGGTGGCTCTAGTGATTTAAAAAAAAAAAAAAATTCTACCTGCCAATGTAGGAGAAAGAGACACAGGTTTGATCCCTGGGTCAGGAAGGTCCCCTGGAGGAGGGCATGGCAAGCCACTCCAGTATTCTTGCCTGGAGAATCCCATGGACAGAGGAGCCTGGCAGGCTACAGTCAGTAGGGTTGCAAAGAGTCAGGCGCAACTGAAGCCACTCAGCATGCATGCATGCATACTGTTTTAAAATATAGGCTTTGTTGTCATTTACAGATGGTGAGGGCTACAGATCAGGAGACTATCGACACTGAAAAGATAGTCTGTCATACAAATAGATCCGGTCGTGGATGGTCACTCCTTGCCTAGAGGGCTATTTAGCAGGGAACCAGGAAGGGAACTGGTCAAGCTGGTAGCAGCATTTAAGGTTGGCAAGTTTGTACCATTTCAACAGGCTCTGGAGTATAGGCACTCTCTCGGTGGCCTGGCACTTGACCCTGAGGTAACTGGGGCAGGTGGAGAGTAGCCTGGAATATGAGAGCCAGTGAAGAAGGCTCTGAAGTCCCGGCTCAGGACTGGCTATTCTGCATGTGAAAGGACCTCTCCCCGTAGAGTTGTTGCAATCTTTGTGTGCTCAGTCTAGTCCTACTCTTTGCAACCCCGTGGACTGTAGCCCACCAGGCTCCTCTGTCCATGGAATTTTCCAGGCAGGAAATACTGGAGTGAGTTGCCATTTCCAGCTCCAAGGGATCTTCCCAATCCAGGGATGGAACCCACATCTCTCGCGTCTCCTGAATTGGCAGGCAGGTTCTTCACCACTGTGCCACCTGGCTTAGCTAACTCTGGGAGGGATAGCCCAAAAAATCAAAGCATCAAAATACAAAAAGTAAAAAATATGGTGAATATATGCCACTTCAACCTGGTAATTGAGTAGACAGAGAGATTGTAAAGGAAACTCTATTTAGAAAATATTTCAGTTTGGAAGATAAACACTATGCAGTGAAAAACTATGAGTATAAATTATCATAATCTTAATGCTTGGGGAGACACATTAAGAGTGATTGAAAATAGGAAGTTTGTTTATAGAGAAAGGCAATTAATTTGAATATAAATGCAACTAGTTTGAATATAAATGGCAAAGATCATATTATTTTATAACTTCTAAAATCTATGTGAAGTAACCAGATCTCCTTCAGTATTTTCTCAGTTTTACAGTTGGGACAACTCTAGTTTGAGATTAAAAAGTATCCTGAATTCATACATGTAATTCAGAAGTCATTAGATAAGACCATATAATATCAATAAAAATAGCAAAATCTGGCATATTTAGCAGTTACCATGTTCAAGGCAACTCTTACAAGATTAGAAAACTATGTCCAGCCCCAGTTAAAATTCCATTCAAAGTGGTCTTTGGACTAAGAGTAGAAGCATCACCTGAGAAATTCAGAATTCAGGCGTCACCCCAAGCCTACTGGGTCAGAATTTGCATTTTAATAGTATCTTCAGAAGATTCATATGCACATGAAAGTTTGAAAGAGCTGCTTTATACCCCATGCCACACCTGCCTGTACATTGACTGTGATGTTCCAACAGGTTCAATGAGAACCACCAAGCCACTAAGAAATGTAGGAGTAGAGCCGAAAAGAAAGGTTGAGGCAGGAGACAGAGATCTGTGCCTTGACTCTCACAGCGAACAAAAGATGCTGAGAACAGAAACAAAAGTCAGAAAGTCCTGAACAAAATCTCCACCGATTCAAAATTCACACATATAACCATACCCAGAACTACATCCTAGATAATCACATCACATTTTAACTTCAATATTCTATTCTCGCATACAGCTCATAGAGACCGACATTTTCCTCCTCCAATCTGGAACACACATCATAGAATATATGTCTTCTTCACCTGCACCATCAAAATCCAACCTTGCACATAAAGCATTCAGCTTACTGTCACTACAAACTCTCTGCCCTCAACACTAATCGATAAGGCTTTTAATTGTCCTTGGGTCCCAATTTAAAGCTCTATTGAATCTCCCAACCCAGCCTCTAATATCCCAATTCTCAAGGCCTTAGGTGAGTGGTAATGTCCATCATTTGTCTAAAATGGCTCGGATAAAGGGGGTCTAGGAATTGAGGTTGATGATGAATAGCCCTCAAGGGGTAAGTTAGGAACTGGAAAAGTTGTCTCCAGTTGACTCTGCGTAGCTCCTCAATAGATGCTCCTAACAAGTAGAAGAACCACCTATTAACTCTAAAAATGGAAACTGAGGAGGGCACCGCAACCAAAGAGCCATTTTTGATCTAGACCTCAAAGAATGAGTGGTTTTTCCATAAGCAGAAAAGGCTCAGCCTCTAGAATGAATGAGCAAAGTCTTAAGAGTGTGAAAGCAAGGCCCAGGTTTTCCTCCCTATTATAAACCCACAGTCAAAGCAAATTTACAACCACTCGCTTCCCTCTATGTGAGAGGAAGAGTCGGGCTATATATCTTTTTTGTGCTGAGACCTTAAAGATCAGCTTTTAACCTAGAGTGGGTTTTTATGGCTGAGTTATAAACATCCAAGAACTAAAACCTGACAGTTCCTTAAGTATCGTCACGTCTGTAGATGATGCTTCAGTCATTTCAGCACATTTCAACTTCTGCTGAATACTATGCCTTAAGCATGATGAGATTTGATTTTATCTGTCTAAACAACACAAAGGGAAGGAAAGAGGTTGCAGTTTCATGATGAATTGAGTCCATATAGCCAGCCACACTGCAAAATCTGTGAAGGATGCTTGCAAAACGAGATTCACCGAAATGGACTAGCCATTCTGCCACGGAATTAATTGCTTAACTTTCTTCACACATTTCTAACATAAGCACAAGCTATATATTTTTAAAATATCAACTAACATCTTTGCAGTTATATACAAGCTTGCAAAGAAGAACGTGTGCAGTCACATGCATTATGAGACTGAATCCTCACAAAAGTCTCACATGATAGGTAAAACAGGTTCTGTTGTGCTCACTGGGTCAGAAAGGATATGATTTGTCAAATATCTTATCAGTAGGACCCAGTATCGGTGTGTTAAAAGATCAGGTAGTCAGCATCAGAATGGACTGTGTCATGTGAGAACTCTCAATTCAGCTGGGCTTATAGTAACTCTTCCACTTCCTCTGCTGGGTATGGAGTGACCATATTTGTGGTTTTAGATGCAAGATGTAATTGGGGCAGCTACAGCCAATCAGAACAACTTCCGCATCTGCATGGATCATACCATTGCCTATATGAATACTTATTCCATTCCTAAGATTGTGCAGAATCGGGTCCGGACTTGGTATGAATATACGTGGGCCTCTCAAAGAATGCTAGGTAAGCATTGCAAATTACTGATTAAGTCCCTGTAAACCGTGTCCCATAATGAAAATCCTGTAAGGCAGCAGCAGAGACTAATTGGATTTGAACAAAAGATTGGGAAAACAACTAAATAATCTTTAAAGCAGTCACTTAATACCATGGGATTTTTTTCTCAAATCAGACATAACTTACTGATTATGCAAATCCTGGAAGCCTTGCTAAATTGTCTTTAGTGTCCAACAATATCCAAGTGGTTGTCCAACATTACCTCATCTAATCTTCACCCAGAAAAATGGGGGAAATTAGGTGTTACCAACCCCCTTTTAGGAGACAAGGAAATGGAGGCTCCTAACTGAAAAAAAATTGGCCAAGGGCACAGAGCCAGCAAATGGCCTAAACTGAGCTCAGACGTGCACCTGTTCTTCAAACTCTTGCTCTCTCTGCAATATCATCCTCTTCCCAGAGCTCAGCGCTCACAGCAGCGATCTTTCAGGCCACACTCAGCTACAGGTCTCCACCAGGAGACCCTTAATCATTCATGGTGTCTACTATTAGTACCATAGCACTGGAGGTAAAAATAACGTTTACTAAAAGATATAAAGTAAGTTAAAGATAATGTGCTACTTAACAATAATCAGATTCAACTTTTAGTTTGTACCTCACCCTATAAAAATAAGAACTGGTACTACTGAGAAGTCAAAAAGGCTACTGCCTTCAGAATGCAAATTGCAGTGTGATTCCCAAATCACAAAAGTTCCCCCAAAGCAGGTAAGAACCACTGGTTGTTGATGGTTTTCTTCTCCTCTCTGCTGGTCTTAAAAGATGCCAACCACAGGTTTAGAACATCTTCCTGAATCTAAATGACAAAAATCAAACTTTTTCCTAAGCACCCACAGATATTCCTGAGGGCATCTCATGCAGGGGGAGGAGAAGGGAGAGAAAGGGTGGCAGACCCCCTCCTTCTTTCCCTGTGGACCCTGCTCCAAACCCTCAGCTTAGGAAGGACCTAGAGATAAGCAGCCCTTGTAAACAAAGGGCTGTGTTTTTATAAGAAGGATTTTCATATTTAGAATATGAATCAATATTTTAATATTGATTTTAATATTTGAAAATATTCAAATTTCAATATTTGAATCAAAATTAGACAGCATGGATTTTTTTTTCTAAATGGATGTAAGAAAACATCACACGTAATCAGCTCTCAGAAACCAGTACTATACTATAGACTAAGAATGGGTAGTCTTGATCATGGACCGTTTTATCAACCTAAAGGCCCATCATTTAATTCACAGGTAGAGAAATCTGTAATGTATTCACAATGTATTTCCTTAATACGCAAGGAAATAACAATTGTTTGAATTTGCTCACTTAATACATTTCTTCTTTAGAGTCCGCTCCCAGCTCAGCCACTCACCACTTAAGCAGAAACAAGTCACTTAAAACTTGTTTGCTCTGAGTTTCACTTGCCCTTTCGTTTCTTCTTTCCAGAAAGCAGGAATTAACATACTTAGGGTTGTCCCAGGCGTCCAATAAGATCATGACAGAACTCTGTAAGCCACGTGGTACTCGTTACACTCATTTTTCTTTGCTATCCCTAAGATGTTAGGGCTGTGGGATCAGAAGATGGGAACCAGATCCTTTCCCCACCCCAGTTTGTTCACTAGCCTTGGTCCCATCCTCTCTAAACTTTATATCTAAAGTTTCAGCGAGCACAAAGTTCCGGAATTATTCAGAACTGTCTTGTCGCCAATAGTGAAAATACGTTTCTTTTCCATTGTGATGGGTATGCGAAAATACGGACAGTGGTGCCGCTGTTTATTTACAGAACAGGAGTTGGCATTTTGTTTCTGTTATTGTTTTAATGTTTCCTGAACTTCGGTATTGTTTATTAATGACTCTTCTTTGTGGGTCGATGTGTTTATCTCTGTGAAGACGAGTCCGATCTCCTGGAGACGCTGCCGAGCACCATGCAGCTCGCCCTCACTGTGGACGTCAACTTCGGCGTCATCAGCAAAGTCGACTTGTTCAAGGCAAGTGCTTCTCCAGGGCGTAGGAAGGCAGCATCAGTTTCCCGATAAATATCAAAGCTCTCCCTGAATACAGCGTTTATGATTTTTTGCCCTATTTTTAATAAAATGAAAGTTATCTGGAGACTTTATGTGAAATTAGAGTCAAATAAACTATGAGTCTCTGTTCAGCAGATGACTTATTCTTTAGCAGCCTCTCTCCTAATCGGTGTCAAAGAAGAAGGGCTCTTCTGGCATTAATTTAAATATAATTAAATTCTGCAGCTCTATGTCTTTGCTACTAAGCACGTCATTTCCCATTTACGAATATGCCTTGGCAATGCATGACAATCAGGCCCCAGATTAGCTCTGGATTGGCCTGACAATCAGAGAATCAGCGCCTAATTACGTCTCTAATACAAATGATTTGGATTCAAACGTTTTACACGGCCAAATTCAAATTCAGAGGTCTTTTCTGTAAAGAAAAAAAATGTACAGCAAAGAAATTTTAATGTTTTGAATGTTTCTAATTTTCTAATTTTTATTTTCTTAATGCATTATATTACATGTAAGTGTCTTTCACCTAACACTTATTCTGTGTGGGGCACTCACTGATTCATCTGTTTAATTAACTCATTCAACAAACATTTATTCAATTCTTACTTAAATGTTCCCAGCACCATTTTAGCTACTAGGAATTCGGTGGTTAAAAAAAAAATACTTGCACACATGGAGCTTAAATTTTGAAAGAGGGGAATGAAAAAGCAATATAGAACATGTGTGGAAGTGACAATGCTAGGAACAGAATTAAGCAGGTTAAGGAGAGTGAGGATGGCCTTGGCCATGAAAGGTTTGCTCTAGGGAAGTGCAGCTGAGTACTGGGGAGAGGACTGCAGGAAGCAAGGGAGTGAGCTGCAGGCACTGGGAACAGGAAAGGAGGGATAGACGGAGAGGGCGCCCTGCAGGAGGATGGAGGAGATGAAGCTCTGGTCTGGAGGCTAAAGGCAGAGTGATGCGCAGCAGGAGGAGGCAGAGGAGAAGAAACACCAGAATGATCAGTCAGGGCAAGTTAATGGAGGGCTTTGGAGGCTGTGGCGTAAACTTCGGGTTGTCCTCTGAGATGCAGAAACCACTGAAGATCTTGAGCAGAAGGTGACCTACTTGAGATCTTTTTGAAAGGGATTTTTTCCTGCTGTGTGGAGAATAGACCACAGAAGCAAATACGGAAGTCAGGGAAGCCAAGGAGGGATCACCATCTACAGAATTCTGTAGGGATAATGGCGCTCAGACCCAGAGTAGTTGGAGCAATTTGTGTGTGTGTGTGTGTGTGTGTGAGAGAGAGAGAAAGAGAGAGAGAGAGAGATCAGTCGCTCAGTCGTCCAACTCTTTGTGACCCCATGCAGCAGAGTTTAGAAGTGGCCCAATATTGGATGCATTCAAAGAAAGAGCCTATAGTTTTTGCTATTTGATTGTGTGAAGAGAGAAAAAAAATCAAGGATAATTTAGGGTTTAAGCTGAGGAACAGAAAGAACAAAGATGCCATTTGCAAAATAGGAAATTTTAAAGCAAGCATGGAGTGAGAAAGATAGAAATAGATTGTTTGGAGATGTGTTAGTGTGAGGTGAGAACCAGAATTCAGATGGAATGTCATGTAGGCAGTTTGATAAATAAATCTGAGTTCAGAGGAGAGGTCCAAGCTGGAGCCGTAAATTTGGGCAAATCAACATACTGATGGATTTTAAGCTAAGGACTAGATATGATCCCCTATTATGTAATCCACACAGAAAGATATGACTTGAAAATAGGTGAAAGATACTTTTGCGTAGAAGATGAAGAAGCAGACACTATCCTGAAATGGTTAGGCAGGGTCACTCTCAATATTAGCTTAACCCAGGACTGCAGGAAACTAGAGCTAAGTCAGTATCCTAGACCCTTTTCTTGGGTGATATGTCCTGTTCTAAATTTCCATAAGGATTTGAATGAAGATATAAACCATATGATTTTCAAATTGGCAGATGAAACAAAGCAAGAGGAACAGTTATAAATGTGTTAGATGACTAAACTTAGAATTAACTGAATACTTTGAAACAATGAGCAAAACCAAGATTAACTTCCAGAGACATAAAAGAAAAATCCTGAATTTAGTCCTAAAATTATAAAAGAGCAGTAGTTTATAACAATTTTTTAATACCTGGGAGTTTTAGTTGACCTCAAGCTACATGTGAGTCAATAGAGTTATATACAATATTGCCCTAAAATTTAACCTAATATTAGTTTTCTTGATTATTGCAGCTACAGTTCTTTTAACATATATGGCAAATAACCAGTTTTAAGAAGTGAAGTGAAAGTCACTCAGTCGTGTCTGACTCCATGGAATTCTCTAGGCCAGAATGTTAGAGTGAGTAGCCTTTCCCTTCTCCAAGGGATCTTCCCAACCCAGGGATCAAACCCAGGTCTCCCATAGTGCAGGCAAATTCTTTACCATCTGAGCCAAAAGGGAAGCTCAGTTTTAAGAAGGACTTTGGCAAATTAGAGTATCTTTCAGGGGATAAGAAGTATAGATTGAGTAGAAGAGAACCAAGAAGAGAGCAAAAGAATGATTTTATAAACAAAATTATTCTATGATGGTACAAATCAGACCAATGACTGCTTATAATTGGGAGTGGGTAAGAAGATATTAACTATGAGGAGACATGAGGGAATTTTATGAAGTGATAGAAATTTTTTGTCTTACTAGGGAAGTGCCACAATGTCATTTGTCAAAATTGATCTGACCTTTAAAATTTATATATTTTGCAGCATATAAATTATTCTTCAGTTAAAAAAAGAATGGCTTTTCTTTTAAAGAAGAAAATGTATAGATGCTGAGTATATTTAGTTATTGGGAAAATTATTTCAAGAGCAGCAGTGGTTACATAGAGTAATGTTTGTTAAATGAACAAGGAATAACGTTTACTCTCCTTATTTCGGCAAAATAACACTCAACTGTAAACCCCATTTCTAAGCTGCAGATACATCTACTGGAATAAAACATTCTTGGAGAAAAAGGCTTGGTCCTAGTGGTCTTGATCCCCACAGGAGGGGTCTTAGGAGGAAAGAGAGAGGACAGGAGGGAAGGTGCCCTGGAGTCAATTCCTGGAGATTTTCGAATGTAGTTTCCTAATTGGAAAGTGGTTTCCAATTTCTAGTGCAAATGCCACAGTGGAAGCTCTGGTGAAGTAGAAGCATCATGGAATGCATTCAGTTTTCTGATTTTCTATCAGGGAGACTAGGAAAGGGATTTCTACCTTGGTTAACAGGTGCCTGTAAATAAATCGTTTTCAAACTGCAGCTTGCAATTCATTCGGGGATCATGAATTCAATTAAATGGGTCATAACCAACATATAAAATAGACAAGAAAATATCAGAGCACTACACACATAAATAAGGGTAAGCATCATACTACAGAATTTTTGTTTCTGTTATTTATTCTTTTAAATATGCATGTACATATCTATGGGCTTTCCAGATGGCGCTAGTGGAAAAGAATCTGCCTGCCAAAGCAGGAGACGTAAGAGACATGCGTTTAATCCCTGGGTCAGGAAGATCCCATGGAGGAGGGCAAGGCAACCCACTCCGTATTCCTGCCTGGAGAATCCCATGGACAGAGGAGCCTGGCAGCTACGGTCCGTGGGGTCGCAAAGAGTCAGATACCAATGAGTGATTTTCACATCAATGGCTTAATTGAGACTAAGTGAGAACAATCAGAGCTATGTTTAAGAAAACAAAACCTTTAATCGATACACCGATGACTTTTACAGAATCATCTCTGACTTGGGAAGTTATCAGTTTCCAGCCTCAGAGTTATTCTCCTTTTGTTTTTGCATATATTTTTGGAAATCCATAAAATCAACAATATCTGATTGAGAAAAAAAGGTTAGATCGTCACATGTTGCTACCATTATTCATAAACATAGATTCATTCTTCCCTGACATTTCCATTAAAGATGTAGTTCCTTCCAGAAAGAACCCATTTCCATTTATATTTCTGTTAAATGAAAAAAGTTATCTTTTTCCCTAAAGCCAGTGAAGTAGAAAATAAGCAGATATGGAAAAATTCCTAAATTTATTTCTTTTCTAAATCTTATGAAGACAATCTTTGTAGTTGACACAAATTTGTTATTTTCTTAGGGAGGAAATAGACTGACTAGAGAATCCTACACCCTTAGCTCATAAATTATATCCAATTGACACGTCGCTTCTCATTCAGCCAGAGTTCACTGAGAGTCACCTCTGCCCTCGAGGGTCTGAGGCACAAAGGAGAAAACCTTTGTGTCCACCGGGCGGCTTCGGAGTGAAGAGAGGGCGGCTCCCAGGCAGAGGCCTTGTTGTCACCCGTTAGCACCAGAGCGTGTGGCAACAACTAGACAGTCTAGAAAGGTCAGCTGAAGCCAGGCCGAGGCATGCGGGCCCGATCCTGCAGGCCCAGGAAGCTGGAAAGGAGGAAACCATCAGCACGGATTTCAGGTTTACAAAGACAAGAAATGGGGATACTTGGAATAGAACAGAACATCCAGGGATAACAACAAAAAAAAGTGACTGTCAACTGTTAACAGCCTCCATATCTTGAATTCTCCCTGAATATGGATCTTCCTTATCTTTAAAAGGCCAGCAGGCAGGAACAGAGAGAAAGAGATAGAGTTCGTGCATGCACACACACGTACACATGTACATGTACACACGTACACATGCACATGTACACACGTACACACACACAGAAGGACACCAGGACTGGGAGCTGGTGGGCATGCTTTGTGTCTTTCCAATCTTCAGGATTAGGGTAAATTAAAAGTACTTGAAAATCACTTAATTCACAAATACCTAGTGTAAGATGCCCTAAAGAATACTAAATGCAAAGAGCTGGACATGACTGAGGGACTGAACTGAAAGAATACTTTAAGTTTGTATCTTGAATCTTCAATCAGAAATTTCACAAGGACTTTTCCCCACTTTGTAAATGTGTGAAGGGATGCAGATGTGGTAGAATTTGTTTGCAGTGTAACACCAGAAAATTAGTCTATGCTAAATAAATTAGAATAAACTTGTTTCAGCTTTTCCAAAGATATATGTCTGTTGCTTTAATTGTGCATTGCATTCAATTTTTAAAAGGACAGTTCAGTTCAGCCGCTCAGTCGTGTCCAACTCTGCAGCCCCATGGACTGCAGCACGCCAGGCCTCCCTGTCCATCACCAACTCCCGGAGTTTACTGAAACTCATGTCCATCGAGTTGGTGATGCCATCCAATCATCTCATCCTCTGTCGTCCCCTTCTCCTCCCACCTTCAATCTTTCCCAGCATCAGAGTCTTTTCAAATGAGTCATTTCTTTGCATCAGGTGGCCAAAGGATTGGAGTTTCAGCTTCAACATCAGTCCTTCCAATGAATATTCAGGACTGATTTCCTTTAGGATGGACTGGTTGGATCTCCTTGCAGTCCAAGGGACTCTCAAGAGTCTTCTCCACCACCACAGTTCAAAACCGTCAATTCGTCAGCGCTCAGCTTTCTTTATATTCCAATGCTAACATCCATGCCTGACTCCTGGAAAACCCATAGCCTTGACCAGATGGACCTTTGTTGGCAAAGTCATGTCTCTGTTTTTTAATATGCTGTCTAGGTTGATCATAACTTTCCTTCCAAAAAGTAAGCATCTTTTAATTTCATGGCTGCAGTCACCATCTGCAGTGATTTTGGAGCCTGAAAAAGTAAAGTCTGCCACCGTTTCCACTGTTTCCCCATCTATTTCCCATGAAGTGATGGGACCGGATGTCATGATCTTAGTTTTCTGAATGTTGAGCTTTAAGCCAACTTTTCACTCTCCTCTTTCACTTTCATCAAGAGGCTCTTTAGTTCTTCTTCTCTTTCTGTCATAAGGTGGTGTCATCTACATATCTGAGGCTATTGATATTTCTCCCAGCAATCTTGATTCCAGCTTGTGCTTCATCCAGCCAGGCATTTCCCATGATGTACTCTGCATATAAGTTAAATAAGCAGGGTGACATTATACAGCCTTAATGTACTCCTTTCCCTATTTGAAACCAGTCTGTTGTTCCATGTCCAGTTCTAACTGACCTGCATAAAGGTTTCTTAAAAGGCAGGTCAGGAGGTCTGGTATGCCCACTGAAGAATGTTCCACAGTTTGTGGTGACCCACACAGTCAAAGTTTTTGGCATAATCAATAAAGCAGAAGTAGATGTTTTTCTGGAATTCTCTTGCTTTTTTGATGATCCAACGGATGTTGGCAATTTGATCTCTGGTTCCTCTGCCTTTTCTAAAACCAGCTTGGACATCTGGAAGTTCACAGTTCACATATTATTGAAGCCTGGCTTGCAGAATTTTGAGCATTACTTTGCTAGCATATGTGAGGTGAGTGCAACTGTGCGGTAGTTTGAGCATTCTTTGGCATTGCCTTTCTTTGGGATTGAAATGAAAACTCACCTTTTCCATTCCAAAGAACAATGTGCTTATATTTCTTTCCTTTTAACCTTGTGAAATTTGTTTATTTACTAGGGAAACAGTGAGTGTCCTCATGCTTTAATGAAAATAATGTAAGTCATGCTGGAGTATCACAAATTAGCATACGCACAATGTTCCAAGACAGTGGTCCATGCTGCCCCTGATCTTTCATTCCCAGGGCTGTCACCACATACCTTGCTGGACCCAACTGTCTTATGGCCTCTGTATTAGGGTACTCCCCAGAATCAGCCTGCCAGTGGTGGAGATTCAGGAGATTCAGGTGGTCCCTCGGATGAGAAGATCCCCTGAGAATGAAATGACAGCACACTCCAGTACTCTTGCCTGGAGAATCCCATGGTGGGCTGCAGTCCAGGGTGTCACAGAGCTGGACACGACTGGAAGGGGGATTTATTTTAAAGAAGGGCTCATGTAATCATGAGGACCGACAGATCCAAAACCTTCAAGACAGGTCAGCTTGTTGGAAACCCTGGAAAGTGTTACTGTTGCAGCTCAAATCCAAAGGCAGTCTGGAGGCAGATTGCCCTGCTCCTCGGGGAACTTTAGACTTTTTTCTCTGAAGGCCTTCAGTTTTTTGGATGAGGCCAACCCACATGATGGAGTGGACCTTGCTTTATGTGTATGCGTGCTGTGTTGCTCAGTCGTGTCCGACTCTTTGTGACCCCATGAACTGTGGCCCGCCAGGCTCCTCTGCTCATGCGAGTCTCCAGGCAAGAGTCCTGGAGTGGGTTGCCATGCCCTCCTCCAGGGGATCCTCCCAACCCAGGGATCACACTCTTATCTCCCATGTCTCCTGCATTGTCAGATGGGTTCTTTACTCTCAAAAATCATAGCTACTGTTTATTGGGTTCTGATCGTACTATATTATCTTCTTTGCTATCTTCTCTCAGTTAATTCTCACAGCAAGTCTCTGAGAAAAGTTTTATGACCCGTCATTTTACAGAAAGTAGAAACTATTTACCTGACTGAGGCCAAGGAGCGGGAAGCAAATTTTTACTGCACAGGCTACAGTCTTGGCAGCTCGGTGATGAGACCTTTCAGCTCCCCACCAGCCCTGTCTAGATAAGTGGTAAGATGCTGAGAAGTGTCCCCGGAGTCAAAAAACCGCAACGTAGCATCCTGCGGTGAATGTCACAGACTTAGACTGGGCACATCGATTAGTTTCACACCAGACCCCTAAATTTACACACTCTTTGCTACTCTCCTTGTAGCTCATGTGGTTTTCCCCTCTTGTTCAAAGCAGGTAGAGCTAAAGTCACAGAATTTCACTAAAACTTTGCTTCAGTCAATCGTGGTGA
This sequence comes from Cephalophus harveyi, assembly GCA_006410635.1. NCBI lineage: Eukaryota > Metazoa > Chordata > Mammalia > Artiodactyla > Bovidae > Cephalophus > Cephalophus harveyi. The sequence continues at coordinate 288,614 of SJYT01073901.1, read as the reverse complement.
ATTAGTAAGATTTGCTCCTTCTGCATGCGGTGATCACAGTTTCCAAAGGGCTTCGAGATGAATAGTCATTTTTTGACTTTTTTTTTTCCACAAAAAATGGGTCTCTTTTTCCAGCCCAAACTCAAGTATTAAGCTAATAAGGAGTGATTCATTCCTATGAGGTTGGACAATTTCCCTTCCTACCTGTTGATTTATTACTTTTGTATTGATTTTTAAATGTTTTATCAAATTAAACGCTAGGGAAATCACATTTCGTGTCTACCACTAAATTACCAGAAATGGGAGAAAAATTAGTGAAAGTTCTGGTGCGCCACCTACTGTGTAGAATTAAGATTGCATTCTTTAGAAACTGAAAAAGAGCCCCCTGCTTATTGGCACGGAGCGGGCGATGGCACCCCACTCCAGTCCTCTTGCCTGGAAAATCCCATGGACGGCGGAGCCGGGTGGGCTGCAGTCCATGGGGTCGCTAAGAGTCGGACACAACTGAGCGACTTTCCTTTTACTTTTCACTTTCACACATTGGAGAAGGAAATGGCAACCCACTCCAGTGTTCTTGCCTGGAGAATCCCAGGGACGGGGAGCCTGGTGGGCTGCCGTCTAGGGGGTCGCACAGAGTCAGACACGACTGAAGCGACTTAGCAGCAGCAGCAGCTTGTTGGCAGGACTTCCTGGATCGGCTTCCCTGATAGCTCAGCTGCATTTCTTAGGTGGACGTTACGTTCTCTGGGGCCGACCTAAGAACCCAGCCCTTCTAGGAGACCTCTTCCCTTTCCGACGGGTGAGGTCACAAGACCGGACCCCTTAAGGTACCTGACATATCGGGTACCCCAGCGTCTCTCAGCCTGTGCTGACTCGCTGAAAGTGTAAGGGTCTACCTCGCCACCATAGGTAGACGGTTACGTTCTCTGTGTCTGTTCACTCAAGGCAAGGACCCCACCCTTCTGGGCCCTCATCCTTTACCGTTGGGTGAGGTCTTAAGAGCGGACCTTTTAAGGTACCTGCCACCTCGGACCACCCGACGTCAGGTACCCCAGCGATTCTCAGTCCGTGCTGACTCGCTGAAGGGAAAGTGAAAAGTGAAAGTACGTGACCTCTTCCTTTGCCGTTGGGTGAGGTCTTAAGAGCGGACCTTTAAAGTACCCGCAGGTCCCCAAACGTTTCTCAACCTGTGCCGACTCGTGTGTCTCGGGGTCGAGGTTCCATCCTTTCCTTTCTGTGGTTTGACCTCTGCCTCCGCGGTGCCCGACAGTTCCCTTCGCGCTTCGAGAGTGGCAGACGACGAGGGCGTTGTTACGCCTGGCGAGGGGTTTGTCCCGGGGAGTAGGTCGAACACTGAAGAGTAAAACTGCCACTATGACTCCGAGGATCTTTTTCTCTTAATAACAATCAAGAGTCCCTTTCGGACTACCTTTACTGAGAGGAGCACAAACGTTTATACTTCATATCCCAAGACAGATTTTAGTGAATCTTGAGTCATTCAATACGGTGGTATTATGGAACGTTTAATAAATAGTGTGAACTGAAACGACGAGGGTTTCGATGGTTAGTTATCGTACTGACCGTATCAGCTATCATACCCGCTGACCCAAGTCTTAAGGACAGATCTGCATGGTGGGTAGGGACCGAATCGCCCTCACGTGAAAGTCTACCCTGTCTCGTTCCGGAGAATATTGTTTGTCCCGACTCAACTCTTTTCGGAACTTCTGAGAACGAATATGAACTCCCACTGACTTTCAGGGTCGCTCAATATATAATGACTATTATAGAACTCAAGAAAAAGTTTATTGAATCCCTCTTACTCGAATCTTTACTTCTTTAGGAAGTTCGGACTCTTCCAATCGTGGGTCTCTATTTAAAATGGTTGAACTGTTAACACAAGTCTCAAACGGCCAAAATTTTCCTGAAGGACGCATACCCTTGTAAGTAGATTGTATATCGAGTACACGACTTATTTTTGTCTTAAAGAGGGTTGAAGTAAGTTTGGAGGTCCTCGGAATAAGTTTATACTTAGGTTGAAATATGCCGTGACTTGAAGGGTAACAACTTTTCTCTTACGAAAGATTGTTGAAGTACTGCCTACAGTCCGGAATAAATAAATCATGGACCGTACGGGGGTCGGGACCGTTCTGTGGCCCCTCTACCTTCGGTGACAGAACGGGACGACGAGTCTCACGTCTAATTTGTCGCGCGAGGGGGACGTGTGCGGGACCACTCAGAAGGAGACTGTATAGAAGGTGTACACTGGAGTCGACTTCCAGGACTCGGAGACAAGGGAGTAGATTTTAGGTTCTCACAACTGTTGCACAATTATTTACAGTCCGGAGTGTCCCTCCAACTCTCTTAATTTCTCTATAATTTTTTTTTAATTTGGTTTTCATATTCTTTTATTTTACATTACGTTTACATGTTACTTATGTATGTTTTCACTTATAACTGTGAGAGTGTCCATGCGAGTGAAATATCTTTTTCCTTGTAAATACTTTGTTACCGACACACGACTGCAAAACTCTTAGTCTTTTAAAAGGATTAATGAAGATATTTCCTTTACCTCGACGTAATATTTCTTTTTTTTACGGTTGGGACCCTACACTAAGAAAATTTAGTATACTATTACCTTGTTTGACATAGAGTTCTTTTATTAGTAAACCGTCCCCTCCCCCTCCTCTATTAATAAGGGTTTATGTAGTATTCTATATTGCCGAAGGATTGTGTTTAAAATAAAGTGATTATCTCTTTCCTTCCTGGATCAGGATTTAGTGTCAACGGGGTTCCGGTCACCGTTGGACAGGTGTTTCGTTAGTAATCCCAGGTCTTAATTAACTACTTCAAATTCAACATCTAAAAAAAAAGATTGTGTGTTAGCGATACCGGATATATGTACTTAATTATGTATAAAATACGTTCATACAACTATTTTTATATATAAACATTACCAAGTATACAAAAAGAGACTCCTTTAGGTTCTGTATTCGATTTTCGAGAGGAAAATTCACAAACCCGTAAAGATGACAACTTTCGTGATTAACAAACGATTCAATAAAATTCCAAATAGAGGATCAAACCAGGTTATGAAAGGTAATTAATCCAAAGAAATGTCACGAAAGACGGTCACTCAATTAGACTTTCCATCTTTTCTTTTCTACTTTACACCAGGAAGAGGTTCTCCTAAAACAAGAATGTTCTTTAGGATCCTACACACAAAATGAAATAAAAATGATAATAATTATTTTCAATGTCAACTCCAGTCAAGAAGCTGGGTCAAGGTAAGAGGAAAGAGGGAGGGGTCTCCACCGGTGATTCTATTAAAATTCTTATCGGAAGGTTAGGAGTAAAAATAAAATGAAAAATAGATATTTGTAGTCACTGGCCGTCATAATAAAGCAAGTCAAAAAAAGTATCAACCTCAGTATCACTTGTATAAGATATCGAACAAAACCACGTCTTGTGTAGTAAACTTGAATTCAACCATATCTAGAGAGAGAGAGAACCAGTGTATTGATTTTAACCACTGTTAAAATCTGTAGGATGCTATTGCAGCCTCCACATCGTCAGTACTTTTCTCTGCCCACAGATTGCGCTTTTCTTGCTTCCAGTCTTTTCAGTACTGAAAATGATACTGCCGCATACATCTTTACATTTATGGAATTATTGCCATAGGAAAACAACACTTCAAATAATTAATAATTCCTATTAACATAACACAGTTGGGAATTTTCATCAAAGTTCATTCCAGCAGGAATTGTTTAAGGAATAAAAACTTTATTTTGGCCTCAGTTCAGTTCAGTCCAGTCACTCAGTCATGTCCGACTCTTTGTGACCCCATGGACTGCAGCACTCCAGACCACCCTGTCTATCACCAACTCCCGGAGCTTACTCAGACTCATGTCCATTGAGTCAGTGATGCCATCCAAGCATCTCATCCTCTGTCATCCCCTTCTCCTCCCGCCTTCAATCTTCACCAGCATCAGGGTCTTTTCCAATGAGTCGGTTCTTCGCATCAGGTGGCCAAAGTATTGGAGTTTCAGCTTCCGCATCGGTCCTTCCAATGAATATTCGGGACTGATTTCCTTTAGGATGGACTGGTTGGATCTCTTTGCAGTCCAAGGGACTGCAAGCCTACACATTATATTGTATTTTGGCCTATACATTATAAATGTAAAAGTTAAGGCCAAAAACATCAAATTTCAAATTATGCACATTAAAATAAATGTAGGTCTATTTTTAAAAGATCTTCTCTTTCTGATCATTTGCAATGCTATTATTCTCCATGCATGGTAAGTTGAGTCAGTCGTGTCTGACTCTTTCTGACCCATGGACTGTAGCCCGCCAGGCTCCTCTGTCCAGGGGATTCTCCAGGCAAGGATACTGAAGTGTGTTGCCATGCCCTCCTCCAGGGAATCTTCCCAATCCAGGGATCAAACCCAGGTCTCCTGCTTTACAGGCAGGTTCTTTACCATCTAAGCCACTAGGGAGACCCATTATTCAACATAAGTATGAAAAATTGAGAGTTGCCTTCATTGCAGTGATATTCTAGTCACCCTTAAGCTTTAAGAACTTGCAAATATATTTCTAATGAATTTCCTCTGAAATATTGAAAACGCGAACTTCCTTTAGTGGGGGGATCTTAAAATAAAGTGTTTTTTCCCTAACAGAGTTCTGAGTGATCAGAACACCAATTTCTGAAATGAAATTTCTCCGAATCAGTGAAAGCATTGAAAGAAATAGAACACTTGAGCCACAGAGTTAGAGAAGCTTTACTAAAAGCAAAATAATAAATTTTAGAAAGAAATTAATGTTTGTCATTTGCCTTAACAAATATGATAACCTATGAGACATAGTAGGGATAAAGTCAATATAAGTAAAATTATGCATTTTGCACTAAGCAAATATATAACAAAGAAAGAAGCGGTACACTTCTCTCTTCCTCAAACGACCTTTGCACGTCTTTGCAAATATAAATCACACTCATCAAATGACTCGGCTTTGTCACCCACATGAGCACCTTCTTCCCATCTCCCCTGTCTCCTGTCTGCACTCCCAGGCAGAAGCAAGCGCCCCCCATCCCCGAAAAGTTTTGTGGGTATTTACGTGACATAACTTACAGCATGATTAACTTTTACCACAAATTACTGTTTTTCTGTTTACTTAGAACATTATTCCCAACTAGACTCGCTCTCTTTCACCTCTGATTGGACCAAAGGCGTGGTTCATAGCAGCTTCTCGTCATTACGTGTTGGACTGTGTTAAGACGGTATTCCTATTGGCTTCAGCCTTTCTCTCTATTCAAGAGAACCAAAAGCTATAGCTTCTCAAATAAATTGTTAAATCCTAGCTTCAAGTTCATCTGAATGCTTCTCACCCATGGCTATTTGAAAATACTTCAATCATAAATCATTAACTTTCCTTATCAGTCAAGCAAGCCTGAGGTACAAATTTTATATGGATCTAGGTCAAGTGTTTGCTACTGAAATTATTACGGAAACCTATGATCGCTAAAGGAGAAGGCAATGGCACCCCACTCCAGTACTCTTGCCTGGGAAATCCCACGGATGGAGGAGCCTGGTGGGCTGCAGTCCATGGGGTCGCTAAGAGTCGGACACGACTGAGTGACTTCACTTTCACTTTTCACTTTCATGCATTGGAGAAGGAAACGGCAACCCACTCCAGTGTTCTTGCCTGGAGAATCCCTGGGATGGGGGAGCCTGGTGGGCTGCTGTCTATGGGGTCGCACAGAGTCGGACACAACTGAAGCGACTTAGCAGCAGCATGATTGCTAAAGAAATTATTATCCAATCCATGAACTGGGGGTAGATCCTTTGCTTTTCTACATGGGATTAGTTATCTGAAAATAATAATGTTCCTAAAAAATGGACAGGGACAAGCACAAAAAGAAAGCAGCTATCTGCTAGCAGTTCTGGGAGAAAAAACTAAAAATATTTGATGAAAGTCAGTTCAGTTCAGTCACTCAGTCTTGTCCGACTCTTGTGACCCCATTGACTGCAGCACGCCAGGCTTCCATGCCCATCACCAACTCCCGGAGCTTGCTCAAACTCATGTCCATCGAGTCGGTGATGCCATCCAACCATCTCATCCTCTTTCGTCCTCTTCTCCTCCTGCATTCAATTTTTCCCAGCATCAGGGTCTTTTCTAATGAATCAGTTCTTCGCATGAGGTGGCCAAAGTATTGGAGTTTCAGCTTCAGCATCAATCCTTCCAATGAACACCCAGGACTGATCTCCTTTAGGATGGGCTGGTTGAATCTCCTTGCAGTCCAAGGGACTCTCAAGAGTTTTCTCCAACACCACAGTTCAAACGCATCAATTCTTCGGTGCTCAGCTTTCTTTGTAGTCCAACTCTCACATCCATACATGACTACTGGAAAAGTCATGTATGTAGCTAGACAGACATTTGTTGGCAAAGTAATGTCTCTGCTTTATAATATGCTGTCTAGGTTGGTCATAGCTTTTCTTTCAAGGAGCAAGCATCTTTTCATGGCTGCAGTCACCATCTACAGTGATTTTGGAGCCCCCCCAAAAACAAACTCTTTCACTGTTTCCACTGTTTCCTCATCTATTTGACATGAAGTGATGGGACTGGATGCCATGATCTTAGTTTTCTGAATGTTGAGTTTTAAGCCAACTTTTTCACTCTCCTCTTTCACTTTCATCAGGAGGCTCTTTAGTACTTCACTTTCTGCCATAAGGGTGGTGTCATCTATGTATCTGAGGTTATTGATATTTCTCCCGGCAATCTTGATTCCAGCTTGTGCTTCATCCAGCCCAGCGTTTCTCATGATGTACTCTGCATATAAGTTAAATAAGCAGGGTGACAATATGCAGCCTTGACATACTCCTTTACCTATTTAGAATCAGTCTGTTGTTCCATGTCCGGTTCTGACCTGCATACAGATTTCTCAGGAAGCAGGTCAGGTGGTCTTGTATTCCCATCTCTGCAAGAATTTTCCACAATTTATTGTGATCCACACAGTCAAAGGCTTTGGCATAGTCAATAAAGCAGAAATAGATGTTTTCTGGAACTCTCTTGCTTTTTTCATGATCCAACGGATGTCGGCAATTTGATCTCTGGTTCCTCTACCTTTTCTAATCCAGCTTGAACATCTGGAAGTTCATGGTTCACAAACTGTTGAAGCTTGGCTTGGAGAATTTTGAGCATTACTTTGCTAGTGTGTGAGATGAGTACATTTGTGTGGTAGTTTGAGCATTCTTTGGCATTGCCTTTCTTTGGGATTGGAATGAAAACTGAACTTTTCCAGTTCTGTGGCCATGGCTGAGTTTTCCCAATTTGTTGGCATATTGAGTGCAGCACTTTCACAGCATCATCTTTCAGGATTTGAAATAGCTCCACTGGAATTCCATCACCTCCACTAGCTTTGTTCCTATGATGCTTCCTAAGGGCCACTTGACTTCGCATTCCAGGATGTCTGGCTCTAGGTGAGTGATCACACCATCGTTGTTATCTGGGTTGTGAAGATCTTTTTTGTACAGTTCTTCTGTGTATTCTTGCCACCTTTTCTTAATATCTTAATAGCTTCTGTTAGGTCCATACTATTTCTGTCCTTAATTAGCCCATCTTTGCATGAAATGTTCTCTTGGTATCTCTAATTTTCTTGAAGCGATCTCTATTCTTTCCCATTCTATTGTTTTCCTCTATCTCTTTGCATTGATCACTGAGGAAGGCTTTCTATCTCTCCTTGCTATTCTTTGGAACTCTGCATTCAAATGGGTATATCTTTCCTTTTCACCTTTGCCTTTAGCTTCTCTTCTTTTCTCAGCTATTTGTAAGGCTTCATCAGACAATCATTTTTCATTTCTTTTTCTTGGGGACCGTCTTGATCACTGCCTACTGTACAATGTCACAAACCTCCATCCATAGTTCTTCAGGCACTCTGCCTATCAGATCAAATCCCTTGAATCTATTTGTCACTTCCACTGTAATGCAATGTAAGGGATTTGATTTAAGTCGTACCTGAATGGTCTAGTGGTTTTCCCTACTTTCTTCAATTTCAGTCTGAATTTGGCAATAAGGAGTTCATGGTCTGTGCCACAGTCAGCTCCTGGTCTTGTTTTTGCTGACTGCATAGAACTTCTCCATTTTTGGTTACAAAGAATATAATCAATCTGATTTCAGTGTTGACCATCTGATGATGTCGATGTGGAGAGTCTTCTCTTGTGTTGTTGGAAGAAGGTGTTTGCTATGACCAGTGTGTTCTCTTGGCAAAACTCTGTTAGTCTTGCCCTGCTCCATTTTGTACTCCAAGGCCAAATGTGCCTGTTATTCCAGGTATCTCTTGACTTCCTACTTTTGCATTCCAGTCCCTTCTAATGAAGAGGACTTCTTTTTGAAGTCCTATATGTTCTATAAGGTCTTGTAGGTCTTCATAGAATGGTTTGACTTCAGCTTCTTCAGCATTACTGGTTGGGGCATAGACTGGGATTACTATAATATCGAATGGTTTGCCTTGGAAATGAACAGAGATCATTTTGTCATTTTTGAGATTGCACCCAAGTACTGCACTTTGGACTCTTGTTGGCTATGAGGAGTAGAAAGTCTAATGAAAGTAGAAAATTCAAGATCACTATGTGAGGTGAGATTTTTGGAACATCTACAGACTTTTCTTTAACCTATTTTGTAGAAATTATTGGTTTCCCTGGTGGCTCAGATGGTAAAGCATCTGCCTGCAATGTGGAAGACCTGGGTTCATTCCCTGGGTCTGGAAAATCCCCTGGAGAAGGAAATGGACACCCACTCCAGTATTCCAGCCTGAAGAATCCCCAGGGACAGAGGAGCCTGCAGATTACATTTCATGGGGTCGCCAAGAGTTGTACACGACTAAGTGACTAAGCACACACACACATAGATAAATTACAATTATTTAGACAACAAATATAGACATGTTTTCAAACAAATCAAATTTGTTTCTTACACTCCTGAAATGAATATGAACAGTCACTTATTTAACAGATATTGCTTTTGTATCTGTTAAGTACAGTTAAAGAAGATGACAAGTTGAGGAAGAAAAGCGTACAAGTTTGCAAATGTAATATCTCAAATAGTATGAAAGATGTTATTAAAAAGAAAAAGATGTGGCAAATATTTTATTTGTCAGTGTTAATATATTAATAATCAATTGTTATTACCATTACATTACCATAATCTTTAATTAATTTATTAAGATTATGTTAAGTTTTACATGAGTAAAATTTTGCTATTACACAATTAGTACAATTTAACTCCCATTTAACAGACTAGGAAAATGAGGCCATGAGATATGTAGATACATAGCAATAAGTAGTGGAAACAAGATTCAAACCCAAATATATCTGCAGGAGTCCATGCCTAGTCACTCAGCTGTATCTAACTCTTTGTGACCCTATGGACTTTAGCCTGCCAGGGTCCTCTCTCCATGAGATTTTCCAGGCAAGAATACTGGAGTGGGTAGCTAGTCCCTTCTCCAGGGGGATCTAATATATCTGACCAGCATCTAAATTCTACTCTACTGTAGGTATTTTTTTTTCTATATTTTTTTCTAATACAAGTCCATATCTACTGGCAACTAATATTTTAGCATCAACACAGACAAAAATCTATTACTGTTTATTTTCACTGCCTTTTAAAATCTCTTGGAATATTTGCCTCTTAGCTGTGTCAATAAGGATTATTTTTCTCTTTATTATTTTTTCTTTAGGGCTGTGACACACAGATGATTTATGACATGCTGCTAAGATTGAAGTCCATTGTCTATTTACCTGGTGACTTTGTCTGCAAAAAGGTGAGTGCCTGCAATTTTTCAAATGCATGACTCATAAATAAATATATTTGAGGAGTTCAGATATAAGTCAGGAGAACAGTTTAAACAAAATCTGCCTAGGGTGAGTTCCAAAGTATGAAAATAATCATGAGATGCAATTCTGTAAAACAATAATGTGCTTTCACAGTTCAAAACAGAATAAGACAATATGGATTTCATTACTTATAGCATATGAGTATGGGTGGTCTGAAAAGTTGGTTTGTGTATACGGAAGTCATCAACTGTCATACCCCATTAATTCCAAATACCTTCCCTTAATTCTACCTTTTCCCTTAAGAAGTGAAAAGGGATTCTGCCCCTTTTATATCTTCAGCAAACTATCAGTTACCTCCATTTAGCTCACACAGTTAGTGGATAATCAATGCCATATTTTTAAAATTTTACTGTAATTACAAAGTAATACATGGCCATTATTTTTAACATGGGATACACATAAAAGCACAAAGCCAAAAGCTCCACCATCCATAAATAACCACTATTAATATATTTCAACCTATCTCTTTTATAAATCGATTGATGGATAGTTACAGCTTGTTTCATAAAATTAGCATCATACCTGCCTTATGGGTGAAACTTGCTTTGTCACATCACAATATATCATAGGAAGTAATCTACAGCCTCCTTTTTAAAGCTGCATAGTATTCTGGTCTATGAATGTATCATAATCAATTTCCAAGTGTTTGCTATTATAAGTAACTCCAAAATGAGTATTTTTGCACATCTCTGATTACTAACTTAAGGGAGAGAGAAGGAATGATGACCTTGGGTTTTTCATCTTGAGACTTTAAGTCAGTTGTGAAGGCAACAATCAAAGTTAAACATAGAGAATGATGAGTGATTCAAAGAAATGAGAGATGATCCAAGACCCCAGGGAGTTTACAGACAAGCGGGGGTAAGAGGCACTTCCATCCCAAAATAACGTGTCAAATATGGTGGGAGAAGTAAGCACAAACTGTAATAGGACACAGATCAAGAATGTTTCTCCCTGTGGTACTGGTAAGAGGTCCTGGAGAAGATGCTGGTCAAGCAAAGTCCTGAAAAATGAATCAGCATGAACTAGGAGAAAGAAGAAGCAGGCGTTCCGGATAAAGGAAAAAAGTTCACGTGAGCTCAGGCAGAAAGGAAGGAACTGTCTACGGAGAGAATGTATGGGACTATAAGTCAAAAGCTGGAAATTTTTAGTGTCATTTATTCAGGGAAACTCAATAAATAATTTTGAAATGCTATGGGCCAGGCACTGTGCTACATACTGGATATATTTAGTATATATCAGAAAAGGGTGGTTCTTGTCCTTCAGAGGCCTACTCTCTGATGCTGGGATATTCAATTCACAGTCTACATCAGAATCACCAGAATTTAGAAGTCTGGGCTCCATCCCCAGCAATTCAACTGGTCTGGTAGAGCCCACATATCAGTACTTTTTAGGCCTCCCAGGTGATTCTCACGTGCAGCCAAAGTTGAATATCACTGGCCTGATGGAAGAGACAAACAATAAACAAATTAAATAAATGTGTAACTCTAAAATGTGCTAACTTCTATGAAGGGAACACAGAATTTGTGTGGTGGCAAAGGTACTTAATTTAGACTGGAGCACTCAGAGGTGGGGAGATTGTCAGATTGTCAGACATGATCTTTGTGAAAATCTAAACAGAAATAGTTCTCTAGTTTAAAAAAAAAAAGAAAAAAAACTAGAGAGGACAGTTTTTTAGATGAAGACTTGGGACATGAGGCAAGACAGAACTTGACAAACTTAAGGAATTGAAGCACATAATCAACTAGGATAATGGCGAAAGACAAAGTCAAATAGAGGGAAGGTACTTTAAGGCACCCAGGTGCAGAGGTGGAAATAATGTAGTCTGCGAGAGAGGATACAACTGGAGGCAAATCTTTAGGAACCAGCATATGACAGAATTGATATCATAAGAAGCTCAACAAAAGGTACATGAAAAAGACCAAGGTTGTACCTTTGAAGAAAAACAGTATTTATGGAAGAAGTCAGTGGAGAAGAATAACAGAGGGCAACTGAGAAGGAGCACTCTTCTAGTCGTAAAAGAGGAAAATGTGGATGAGACATTGTGATATTAATGAAACCAGGAATAGAGTGTGAAAGCGTTAGTCGCTCAGTCATTTCCAACTCTTTGCGACCCCAGGGACTGTAGCCCGCCAGGCTTCTCTTGTCAAGATTTCTCCAGGCAAAAATACTGGAGTGGGTTTCCATTCCCTTCTCCAAGAAAGTCTTCCTGACCCAGGGATCAATCTGGGTCTCCTACATTGCAGGCAGATTCTTGACCATCTGAGGAATATATGCTGCTGCTAAGTCACTTCAGTCGTGTCCGACTCTGTGTGACCCCATAGACGGCAGCCCACCAGGCTCCCCCGTCCCTGGGATTCTCCAGGCAAGAACACTGGAGTGGGTTGCCATTTCCTTCTCCAGTGCATGAAAGTGAAAAGTGAAAGTGAAGTCACTCCGTCGTGTCCAACTTTAGCGACCCCATGGACTGCAGCCCACCAGGCTCCTCCATCCATAGGATTTTCCAGGCAAGAGTATATAAGCCCACACAAATAAGCCCAGATTAAAAGTGGGCATACTGATGATATGAAATCATTCTCATTAAAATGGGAAATGCAAACCACAGCTCAATTTAAGGACTCCTTTCGATCAATGATGCGTTTAGGATGGCATGGCCTTAATGCACCCAAATAGCCTTTCAATTTGTTCTGATAGCAGCAGGGACTGAAAATTGAGACAACTCATAGAAACTTTAGCACTCATGCCCCTAAGCAGTGAAAGCTTGCCTAACAAAGTGTGAAATGCAGAGTAGATGCAGCCTTCTCGTTTCTAATTTCTTCCTTACATCACATCCATCACTTAGAAATAAAAACAGATCAGTTGAACACAAATGAAAGAAGGGGAAAAAGTAAGCAGGGGGAAGAGCAGAAATGAAAAGACATGAGACCCAAGCCACATTTCTCTGCTTCCGTTTCTGTTTTAAAGAAGGGATTTAATTAATAGTAGATCATGGCATCTGGTCCCCTCACTTCATGGGAAATAGATGGGGAAACAGTGGAAACAGTCTCAGACTTTATTTTGGGGGGCTCCAAAATCACTGCAGATGGTGACTGCAGCCAGGAAATTAGAAGACGCTTACTCCTTGGAAGAAAAGTTATGACCAACCCAGATAGCATATTCAAAAGCAGAGACATTACTTTGCCAACAAAGGTCCATCTGGTCAAGGCTACGGTTTTTCCAGTGGTTATGTATGGATGTGAGAGTTGGACTGTGAAGAAGGCTGAGCACCAAGGAACTGATGCTTTTGAACTGTGGTGTTGGAGAAGACTCTTGAGAGTCCCTTGGACTGCAAGGAGATCCAACCAATCCATTCTGAAGGAGATCAGCCTTGGGATTTCTTTGGAGGGAATGATGCTAAAGCTGAAACTCCAGTACTTTGGCCACCTCATGTGAAGAGTTGACTCATTGGAAAAGACTCTGATACTGGGAGGGATTGGGGGCAGGAGGAGAAGGGGACGACCGAGGATGAGATGGCTGGATGGCATCACTGACTGGATGGATGTGAGTCTGAGTGAACTCCAGGAGTTGGTGGTGAACAGGGAGGCCTGGCGTGCTGCGATTCATGGGGTCGCAGAGTCGGACATGACTGAGCGACTGAACTGAACTGAGACATAGAGATGAAAAGTTGTTACTTGACCAGATTTTAGACAGCTGAATTCAGCTTTGCTTTTGCTTTATCATTTACACAAATTGTTGTAGGAAAAGGGAAGAAAAACAAACAACAAACATGCTCATTACAGGTCGTTTAAATAATTGAAGAAATGGCAGGGCTCAGGACTGAGTCTGCTGACCTCCCTAATCCTCTAAGCATCTCCTAACACTGGGTTGGCATTCCCAAGTTTCCCCAAAGGAGTTAGATACATATGCTTGAAAGTGTGAAAGTGTTTGTCACTCCATCGTGTCTGACTCTTTGTGACCCCATAGACTGTAGCCAGCCGGGCTCCTCTGTCAATGGAATTTTCCAGGCAAGAATACTGGAGCGGGTAGCCATTCCCCTCTTCCCAGCCCAGGGATTGATCCTGAGTCTCCTGCATTGCAGGCAGGTTCTTTACAGTCTGAGCCACCAGAGAAGCCCTAATCCTTTGGATGGCTGCTAAACTTACTGAGTGGCTAGCTTGGACTGCTTCAAAGAGTGTTTGGGAGATTTCCCAGGATTAATTTGCAAGAATTAATTTGAGTATCATAATACCCCTGCCAGCCTTGGAATAGCCTTTCACAGGGGAACTCTGAAAATTTTAAATGCTCTCTCAGGAAGGGTTACCCTATTGTATATGAAGCGCTTGCATTTCTACACTTTCTCCAAATTAGCACGTAAACCAACCACAAAAGCTTAGTTTGGTCTTATTTTGCACATGCTGTCAGACCTTCTTCTCTAAGGAATGTCTACTTCATTTGAATGCTAATTAAACTTGCAGGAAAGTCTTAAATTAGGCTAGAAATATGCAAGAAATAGTGGAAGTTTTGGTTCGGTGATTATGCCAGATCTCCTTCGAAAATTATTGAAATGATCATTAAAAAATAATTAAAAGTGCTGAACTATATTTAAGTACCCATTATGTACTTCTACCTCCAGTCAGCTGTAAAAACTGCCTTTGAAAAATCATTCCAGTTCCTTGAGAATGACTTCATGCAAAAAATGAAGGAATATGACCATGTTCTAATCATTACTTCTTGGAGTATCTCTTGAAAAACTAATTTTCAGACACTTTCCCTCATTTTAAAAATAATTCATAGCTATTTTGTTGGTTTTAAAGAGATCAGTCTTGATATTGGATTCATCATTAAATATGGTCTATCTGTATAGATATATTACATCATATTTAATATGCATATTATATGGTCAGGTGACATAGGTGTTGCCAGCTCTAACGCTGCCATCTGCCAGCCTCAGAAATTTGCCCAAGACACTTAACTTTTCAAGTCTCTACTGGTGGCTCAGATGGTAATGAATCTGATCTGCAAAGCAGGAGACCTGAGTTTGATCTCTGGGTCAGGGAGATCCCCTGGCGAAAGGAATGGCTACCCCTGCAATATTCTTGCCAGGAGAATTCCATAGACAGAGGAACCTGGCAGGCTATATAGTCCATGGGGTTGCAAAGAGTCAGACATGACTGAGTGACTTACACACTACCAAATTTAAGTAAAACTAATGATATCTTTCCTACATGACCTCACTGAGATTTTTGCAAGAATTAAATAAGTTAATATCTATGAAAATATTTTGCAGCTATAAAGTAGCATGTTCTGATCGAACAAACACAGGCATAAAATAAGGAACAATGTAAAATCTGACATGGTGAGTTTAAAAATACTTTGCAAAATGCAAGATGTATTATTAGTATTGATATTATGGAAATAACTATAATTAGATCCATCTGTATTGGAATTTCTACTTAGATCTACATTTGGGAATAAATATATGCTTAATATTCTCCACAATGCAGAATTTAAATATACTTTTTGCATTGCTTCATCCAGAGATGTGCATTCTAGGCTTCCTTTTGCTTCTAATTACTGTCATGGAGCATTGGTTACTCAGCCAAATATTAGCCAGTAAGTCAATCTGTGTCTTTATTTTCTTTCTGTAAAATGGAAATAACAATATCTACTCTAACTTCCTCATAAAAGTCATAGGGAGATAAAATGAGAATGTCACAGATGTCAGCTAAGAGGTAGAACCTAAAAACTTTAAACTTAACCTAACAGTTAGAATGTGACAGTAAGTAATGATCAGGAAAATAACCCTTGGTATTAAAGACCTTCCCAGAGAATGGTGACATTATAAATTATTCATAAATGAGTTGTCTATCTCATAATTCCTGTGCTCAGTACTGGAACAAAGTAGACACTGTCTCAGTCTTTGCAGAGCAGAAACTATAATCAACATTGTTTAATCCTAAATTAATTTTAGTGTGTTCTAATCTTCTGAAAATATGATTAACAAGAATATTTGATGAACTCAAATAATCTAGTCCCCTCCTAAGGCAAGCATAAGAGAATTTATTGTATTTATGCTATTTTTAATCGCTCAGATTGACCAAGACTCAACTCATTAACACATATAGGTACTATTATCCAGTTTAAGAGTCGGACACGACTGAGCGACTTCACCTTCACCTTGTGATATTATTTGGGATTCCCTGGTGGCTCAGAGGTTAAAGCGTCTGCCTCTGATGCGGGAGACCCGGGTTCGATCCCTGGGTCGGGAAGATCCCCTGGAGAAGGAAATGGCAATCCACTCCAGTATTCTTGCCTGGAGAATCCCATGGGCGGAGAAGCCTAGTAGGTTACAGTCCACGGGGTCGCAAAGAGTCGGACACGACTGAGCGACTTCACCTTCACCTTCATCCAGTTTGCCTAGTATTATGACAACTGTCTTATTTAAAGCTTAACAGCTTTTCTTGACCCAAGTGCCTTTCAGGTCTCTTGTAAAGCTTGTTTATTCTTTTTGGATCCTGGAGTGAGATGTATTTCAAGGGTCCCACAATCACCCACTAGTCTGGTGATTTGCATGACTCAGTATAAAGTGGTATTTATCACTTAAGATTTATTATAGTAAAGCACACAGTGCAGGAAAAGCAAGAAAAAGGCACTCATGGGCAAAGACTAGAAAAACCAGGTGCAGATTTACTAGGTCCTGCTTCCATGAGGGTCACGTGAAATTCATCTTCATCACCCACTGTGGACAAGGACAAAATATCTCTGCCTAGGAAAACTCAAAGTCTTGGAGTCTAGAGTTTTTAAATGGGTCTGGTCACATAGCTACATGACCAGCCATGGTTCAGACTACAAACTAGACAGCAAGTACACATCATAAATCTTTGTGTTTACATTAAACAGTGTTGACAGCCTGGTACATCCCACCACGCTGCCTGAGGCATACAGAATAGCATCATTAACCAGTGGCTATGTGAACACTCCAGGAGTTTAGTTCTCGGCGCTTTAAACAAGGGTCATTGCCCTGGTTCCAGAGTCCCCAGAGATAAACAAGAACTGAATAAAAACAACTTGTTGCATTAACACTTTCAATGTGGAACAAGAATAATAGCTTAAAGGTCTCCTATGCCCCAGTTACTAAAATGAGATCCCAGTGCTATAGGCAGAAGAGTGGAGTCCATCTTTGAATGACTGTAACCCAGTGGTCACCAAAAAATAAAGAAGAAAAGGTTGCTGTTCTTACAATCTCTAATTTCCCCTCTCCAATCCCATTCCTGAAACAATGTGCCAGCTGAAATATCTTTGCCTAGCCAGTGATGGCACATAGTGCTCTCATTTTGAAGAGTATCACTGTCCTTACCATTTCTTTTCACACGATATGTCAAACTAATGTCCATAACTCCCTCAAGTCTTCAAATAATTACTTTTACACTTCCTTCCTTTATGTTTATTCATCTAGAGGAGTTTATATTTCTTTAATTTGGGGCATAATTGTCAAGAATAAAGTGACTATCATTTCCTCTTTTTATTTGGCATACAGGGAGAAATTGGCAAGGAAATGTATATCATTAAGCAAGGAGAAGTCCAAGTTCTTGGAGGTGCTGATGGCACTCAAGTTCTGGTTACGCTGAAAGCTGGGGCAGTGTTTGGAGAAATCAGGTATCCAAAAGGCACCCTGTAAATGTTGAAGACTGCCATTTGTCACAGAAGAGAAGTCTTAAGTCGTAAAATAAGTAAAGTTCCTGCTCAAATTCATCAGTGGTTTTATTGTGCTGACAACATGGATAAAATAAAGATTTTCACATTTCTATTTATCCTTTCCCTTCCTCCAAAGACCATTTAAGCCCAAGACTTAGGTCAGTGCCTGGCATAAGGTATTTACTCAAAATATGTTGAACAATGGATGTGTGCATGAATGGATGGATGAAAGATGAAAGAAGAGATTGGAGAGCTAGACATCAGATTGTTGGAAAGCTTGAATGCCAGGATAAGGCAGTAGTTTGAGTAGGTGAGTGATGATGATTATCACTGTGGGACCAAATTACCTGAGTCCAAATCCCCATCCCTCTACTTAGGAACAAAAATCTTTGTTTCTTTGTTACTTGAACCATCTGTCCCTCATCTTAATAATTTGGATGATAATAACACGTATCTTAGAGGGTTGATAAGTGAGCTAATTCATTAAAGGCACTTAGAGCAATGTTCAGCATCTACTAGGAGCTCAGTATATATTAGCTATTGTTATTATTATTTGCTATCGTCCGGGAGAAGTTTGTCCTAAAAGTGAGTCCCCAAGAGTGAGAATAGTTGACCCTTAATATCTACCAGGATATTGGTTCCAGGACCCCCACAGATATCAAATTTCACCAGTGCTCAAGTTCCTTATGTAAAATAGCATAGTAGAAGCAGCCATTTGTGTCTGTGGGTCCCTCGTGTGAGGGTTCCACACCCCATCATTCAATAGACCAGCCTGCACAACCTTGTGTGCAAGTGCACAACCTGTGGATACAAAGGTCTGACGCTACAGACAGCAAATTTAAGCATTTTATGGGCTAAACTTTTCATATACATTATTATACTCATGTACTCATCTGATAAACCCTTATTTTGAGTGCCTAGTACATGGTAGACTGTCAGGTATTGCTCTAAACTCTGGGAATGTACTGTGTAAACAGTAAACAAGAGCTTACAGTCTTATGGGATAAAGCTCACGATAAATAAACAACTAACTAGATAAGATAAACTCCCATTGTGATAACTGCTACAGAGGTAAAAATTGTTGGAAAGTGACTAGGGATGCCACTTCACATACAGTGTCCAGGGACACCTCTCTGGACAGATAGTATTCCAACTGGGTCTTGAGAGAGTAAACGGAGCAAGCATCCAGACGTGGCAGAAGAGCCCCCGGATGATGCAACCGCTAGAGGGAAGGCTAGAGGGAAGGCGGCCATGTCTGGTTGAATGTCACAGAGGTCGGTATGGCTGGAGCTCAGTGAATGGGGGGCCCTGTGGGGTGACAGGGACAAAGAAGTAGGCAAGGGCCGGACTGTACAGATCTTTTAGGCCATGGTAAGCGGCTTGCATTTCATTCGAAATACCAATGGATGCCAGTGGAGAATTTTAAGCAAAAGAATGATACAATTTGAATTGTGATGTTAAAAGACCACTCTAACAGCTATGCGGAGAAAAGGCAGCAGCGGAACAAGAATGAAATGCAGGAGATCAGTTAGAAGTCAGTTGCAGTGGTTCAAGTGAAAGATGATGGAGTCTTGAACTAGGATTTTGGCCCTTAAGGTAGAGTGCACTGTCAAGCAGTTATTAACATATCCATTTCACAATTGGGAAAATTGTAATTCCAAGGCATCAATTATCTTGCCCAGGTTAATATAGCTAATAAGTGAAAGCAACAATATTCAAGCATAAGTTTCACAGATCACGGTCAAGTGATCTTTCTTCCATACCAGGAAGAAAGGCGCTCATTCCACCTTTTATTTCAGAGCTGCTAAGAAGTTACCTTCAAGGATCCAGAGATATGACTCATTTCAGATGAGTTTATACGAGCATGACTAAGGTTTCCTTAGAACATGGAAGCATGTTATTTCTCTGATGAAAATGTGGATTCTCTTTCTTAATTTTTCCTCCTTGCTTAAAACAGGGTGAGCACGCCTGTGGGGGTCCTGCTCTGTGGCAGGAGTGAAAACGCTTCCCAGAATGTCCAGGTCTTTGTGTGTTCTTTGCCTGTTTCCTATTGCTTCCTTACTAGGAGTCCTTGCAAAAGTGATTTAATATTTTAGTGACTTAATAATCACTGCAATCTTCAAGGTCACAAAACAAGAAACAGTCTAATCTAAAACATTGCAGAAATTAATTAGGTGACCTCTCTCAAGGGTCGAGTACTCCCTGAAGAATAAGGCTTTATAAATACAAGTACGTTAATTGCTGATATTATCATCATGGGAGGAAATACTCTAAAAATGCAATCCAGGTGCTGCTGAGTTGCTATTGAAAGGGCTCTTAGATTCTTGACAGCAGTTTCTCAAATAAATCTCCTGTTACGCACTGGGCTTGTAAGCCCAAATTAAAACCAGTAGACCAGACAAGCTCTAACTTTGCTCAATAATCTGGTTAATTCAAGCAACAGGGAGATTTCTGCCTCCATTGTCTTCTTGGCTGTGGTTGAGGAGAGATAGGATGCGTGTGCTTTTTCCCAGATACTCCCAAGCTTCACAGGCCCACAGCTGTCATATGCCCCTGGCACTCTAGTTATTTATTCCAGCAATGGAGGATTGCTTGCCAAATATCTAGATACTGGAAAGATCTAGCAATCGTGTTTACTACTCAAAAATGCTGTGACCTTTGTAAAAACAAGCTAAGTCCAACACCATCATGTAACTTTTTGAAGAAGGTTCTTTTTTCTTTGGAAGAAAAAAAAAGAAAGAAAGAAAAGAACCGAGGGCTTTCAAGGACATTACATACTAATCCAAAAGAGCAAAGCCCTGACTAAAATATAGATTTACAGCCTGTCATGGAGAAAACCCAGACCACATTTCCAATTAACATCTGAAGAGTTCAGACACCCCATTTTTAATAGAGAGACCCAGGGTCTGCTGGGCAATGGCCTTGTAGTTGTTCTGACTCCACTGTTGTTATTTTTTTTTTTTCACAAATACATTTATTGCCAAGTCTTATTCACTGAATATATTTAACCGCTTCCTCTCCTTCTTCTGCATCTGTTAAAAATCTCACTTTTCCTGAAAATGCATCTGAAATTTTTCCCTTGCTAGTGCTGTTATGATTTCAATAGGAATCCCTACTGGTTTCTTCTTTCTTTGGATAACCTCTCCCTGGAAAATATCTGTTCGCCTCTCAAGACTTCAATTCACATATGACTTCTCTGAACCCATCTCTACTGCTGCTGTTTAATCGCTCAGTTGGGTCCAGCTCTTTGCGACCCCACGGACTGTAGCCAGGCTCCTCTGTCCACGGGATTCTCCAGGCAAGAATACTGGAGTGGGTTGCCATGCCCTTCTCCAGGGGGAGCCACCTCTAACCTCCACCAAAATAACCAGCTGCTTGCTCCCTGTTGTTCCTTAGCATTTCATGCATGACTTTACAACAGGAATTACCACTAATTTACAATTAATTTGCTCAAATAGATCTTAATAGACTAAGCAATTAAAATGTAAGAACTAAAACTTTCCATTTTTAAGTCACCAGCAGCTATAGAGAAGCTATACAATGTGTTGATTTTCACCGATACTCTGCCATCCAAAATAGTTTGCAGGTTCTATTCAGAAATCTTTAATTAATTAAGTAGTTAATTGTGATTTGATTAAAAAAATTATATTTGAGACACCTTACAGCATAATGTGAAGTACCTCATGGAAGGGCCACACCTGGCCTGGTAAACCATCACCTCCTCCAAGGGCCTTACAAAAAAGAGGCAAGGAAACAGCAAGATTCCAATAGGATCAATCCTTCAGAGGTAGCGGTTGCTTTGGGAGGTGAGTGCAGACCTCTCAGAGCTTCTCAAATGACTTGTGGAGACAATATGTGTGCATAAAGGTCAGTCCTGGTAGCCCATACAAAGTGAAAAAAGAAAGAAAGAACGTGAAATCGCTCAGTCGTGTCCGACTCTTTGCGACCCCATGGATTATAGCCTACCGGGCTCCTCCATCCATGGGATTTTCCAGGCAAGAATACTGAAGTGGGTCACCATTTCCATCTCCAGGGGATCTTCCCAGCCCAGGGATGGAACCCAGGTCTCCCATCTTGTAGGCAGATGCTTTACCATCTGAGCCACCAGGGAAGTCAAGCAGTATATAAAAGATTATTCACATAATGCTTGTAGTGGGCTGAACAGTGGTCCCCACAAAGATATGCTGCTGCTGCTGCTGCTGCTAAGTCGCTTCAGTCGTGTCCGACTCTGTGCGACCCCATAGACGGTAGCCCACCAGGCTCCCCCGTCCCTGGGATTCTCCAGGCAAGAACACTGGAGTGGGCTGCCATTTCCTTCTCCATGCCCTAATCCCTGGAACCTGTGAGTTGGCGGTAGGGGGAGGTGGGGAGAAGAGTTTGCCGATGTAGTTAAGCTAAGGATCTCAGGGTGAGATCATTCTGGATTTTCTCGGATGGGCCGTAAATCCAATGACAAGTGTCCTCACATGAGACAGAAGAGAAGACACACAAACACAGGGAGGAGAGGGGAAGGCCACGTGAAGACGGAGGCAGAAATTGGAGTTACACAGCCACAGCCAAGGAACTCCTGGAACCACCAGAAGCTGGAAGAGGCAAGGCAGGATTCTCTCCTAGAGCCCTCGGAGGGAGCCAGCCCTGCCAACATCTTGATTTTGGACTTCTCGCCTCCAGAACTGTGAGAGAATAAATATCTGTTGTTGGTAGTCACTGGTTTTGCAGGAATTTGTTACAGCCGCCCCAGGAAACTAATATAAAACTAAGCTCTTTACACTGTTAACTTTTGAAATTTACTAGGGAAAAAAAAAAGGTTTGCATGGCACCCCTTCAACTCACCCTCCGTGGCTGGTCCACTCCTAATAGCGATCAGTTTCACCTCCAAAGTTTGTCTCTGATCATTTGTACCTTTCCTTCTCCGCTACCCACACTTCGTCCACACCACCTCCCTCTCCCACTGGACAATGGCAGCGGCTGCTCCAAGTCTCCCACCCCAACCACCACACCCTCTGTAATCCAGGCCCTACTCGTAGGCTGGGGGGTCTTTCAGAAACAGGGAAGATCGTGTCATTGCCCTCCTGCTTAAAACCACGCAAACACTCAATGCTGTCAGTGCTTTCTTAGAAATAAGATCAGACAATAAGATCACAGCTCTTGCCTGACCTCCAAGACCCTGCAGAATCCAGCTCCAGCCTACCTCTCCATTGCAGGGTGTACCACACTCCCCTTGCCTGCTTTAATCCGTACTTCAATTCCTTGAATGTGCCACATGCCAACCAACCGTGGAGGGTTGGTTTATTTTTTCCTAATTTTCAATTTAAAAAATGAGGTAATATTGGTTTATAACATTAGATATGGTTCATCTATACATTCAGTTCAGTTCAGTCACTCAGTCGTGTCTGACTCTTCAAGACCCCATGAATCACAGCACGCCAGGCCTCCCTGTCCATCACCAACTCCCTGAGTTTACTCAAATTCATGTCCATTGAGTTTGGGATGCCATCCAGCCATCTCATCCTCTGTCATCCCCTTCTCCTCCTGCCTCCAATCCCTCCCAGCATCAGGATCTTTTCCAATGAGTCAACTCTTTGCATGAGGTTGCCAAAGTATTGGAGTTTCAGCTTTAGCATCAGTCCTTCCAATGAACACCCAGGATTGATCTCCTTTAGGATGGACTGGTTGGATCTCCTTGCAGTCCAAGGGACTCTCAAGAGTCTTCTCCAACACCACAGTTCAAAAGCATCAATTCTTCGGCGATCAGCCTTCTTCACAGTCCAACTCTCACATCCATACATGACCACAGGAAAGACTATAGCCTTGACTAGACGGACCTTAGTCGGCAAAGCAATGTCTCTGCTTTCAAATATGCTATCTAGGTTGGTCATAACTTTCCTTCTAAGGAGTAAGCGTCTTTTAATTTCATGGCTGCAGCTGCCATCTGCAATGATTTTGAAGCCCAAAAAAATAAAGTCTGACACTATTTCCACTGTTTCCCCATCTATTTCCCATGAAGTGATGGGACCAGATGCCATGATCTTCTTTTTCTGAATTACATTTTGACTTATACTGCTGCAAGCTTAGCACCAAAAGTGTAGTTTCATCTCTCTATATAGTTGACCCCTTTTATCCATTTCACTGTCCTCCAAATCCCTTATGGTAACTACTATTCTGTTCTCTGTATCTATGTTTTTGTTTTGGTTTGGTTTATTCATTTATTTTACACTGTTTTTGTTTTTTATATTCCACATATGAGTAAAAACATATAGTATTTGTCTTCCTCTGTCTGACTTATTTCACCCAGTACAATACCCTCAAGGTCCATCTTTGTTGCAAATGGCAAGATTTCATCTTTCTATGGCCGAGTAGAATTCCATTGGATATATCTACCACGTCTTTTCTTTTCAATTTATATTTTTTTAATTGGAGAATAGTTGTTTACAACACTGTGTTAGTTTGTTGGTTTCCGCCACACATTAACATGAATCAGCCATCAGTCAGTTCAGTCAGTTCAGTCGCTCAGTCGTGTCCGACTCTTTGCGACCCCATGAATCGCAGCACGCCAGGCCTCCCTGTTCATCACCATCTCTCGGAGTTCACTCAGACTCACATCCATCGAGTCAGTGATGCCATCCAGCCATCTCATCCTCGGTCGTCCCCTTCTCCTCCTGCCCCCAATCCC